>JGVQ01000064.1:0-218044 GCA_001007845.1 Nigrograna mackinnonii | reverse complement strand
CACGATCTTTGATAACGGGGTTTTGCCTCCCCGGGATAGAGATCACCGCTCAGGAAGCCGTCCGAAAACGGGCTTCCGTCCGCGGCTGGCCAGCAGAGGCGGCGGAGGAGGAGGCGGCGGCGGGGGCGGCAGGGGCCGCAGAGGAGGAGGGAGTGGCGGGCGGCGGGCGGGAGCTGGGAGTTGGGTCTAGCCGTTTGGCCAGAACGGCCAGAGCACCACCAACCCAGATAGCAGCATCAGAAAGCCGGCCAACGGCACGGCGGAAGAGGTTTTGGCGGGGCGGAGGGGGGGCCAGCCCGCGCTCTTCGTGGTCTTGGAGCTAGAAAAAGGTTAGCTTATATCATGAAGTTGCCTTGCTCGGAAGCACAGTGCAAAGCTGTAGGACCAAAACTAATGTAGTGAACCAGGGGGTAATGAGATAGAACCACCATGATTCGTTCTTGAAACTGGGAGCAACTCGTAGATATTAGAAGCAAACTTACCGTGAGCTCAAGACCACGTTGAGCGATACGCCGCGAGCGGCGCGCCTCCAAAACGAGGCCGAACCCAACCATGGCAGCGACGATCACGCCGAGAAGCGTGATAAGATGGGCAAATTTCATCTTGGAAATTGGAGAGGGTACTGTGATTGTTGCGGTGATGGTGATGGTGCAAACATGAGACTACAGTAGAAACGAGAAGAGTAAACATGGCCATCAAGCATTGTTGCTTCCTCAAGTGTGCAAATGCCTCAGACCTTCTCGAATTCAGGATTATGAAGACAGTTCTTGCCTGGATCGAAAAATCTCTTGAGGAAACCGATACTGGCGAGAGCACTTTCCCGAATGGGACTTGGAGGCAGAAGGGAATCCCATTCTCATGACTGGTTACAATATCTATAATGGTATGGCCAACGCAGGAGAGGTTTTTGATAATGCGAGTGAAATCTCTCAAAGTTCTGCACTGAGAAAATTAGTAAATAGGAAGTTTTAATCCATAGCCGGTTCAAATCCAATGGAACACCTTTTCACACTCAGATTTTCTGGCGTAATCCGGAAACCATCATCTTTTAGCCAATCGTGGGATCTATACAAATATGTTTCAAGCGCATTCGAAATAATCGGCCAGAATGCTATCCAATAAAGAAACAATGTAAAATCACTTGCAGTTTGATTAAGCTTTTTTCTTAGCGTAACCGCCCCTTTGCTAAACTAAACATACCTGCACGCCGGGAGTGAAACTCAGCGGCACCTGTCGCTATGAGATAAATTCATTCCCATAAATTGTATTACCAATTTATCCGAAGGTGTTTTTGTAATACATATGGCAATTTGTCATTTAGCATTCAGACTACTTCTTCGTGGCGATAGTTCCAGGTTCACGGTGCTCGTTGCTCGGCGCTCGGTGCTCGGTGCTCGATACTCGCGATGATTGGCTCTAATACCATATTGGCTTTGACGACAACCAAGTTAGAGCTATGAACGGCGTTCTCGGTGCTAGAGCATTTAGGATTACGAGAATAAAGCCGCGTGGGAATGTGTATATAAAGTCAAGCAAAAGTCCTCAGAAAAACGACTGCACAGCTCATCAAGAATCACTTAAAAATCAACAGCGATACCACAACCAAAAACAAACAACTAGATACATTTTCAATTATCTCAACTATCCACCAAACCACCCTCAAAATGTCCAAAACAATCATTACCATCGTCGGCGCAACCGGCACCCAAGGAGGCTCCATAATCCAATCCCTCCTTTCAGACCCCACAAACACATACACAATCCGAGCCCTAACCCGCAACCCACAAACCCCAACCGCCCAAGCCCTTGCAAAACACCCAGGCGTCGAAGTCGTCCAAGCCGACGTCAACGACTACACCTCCCTCGTCCGCGCCTTCGCCAACTCCCACATAATCTTCGGCGTGACAAACTTCTACGAAAGATTCGGAAGTATCAATGCCGAGGAAGCCATCGAGGTTGAAACCCAGCAGGGAATCAATATAGCCAAGGCAGCAGCAGCAACACCCACACTTCAACATTACATCTGGTCGAGTCTACCAAACAGTAGTAAGATCACCAACGGCAAACACATCGTCCCGCATTTCTCAGCCAAGAACGTAATCGACGATTATATAAAGTCGATTCCGGATTTATATAGCAAGACGACGTTTCTGTGGGTTACGTTTTACGCTACGAATATTTTGTTTCCGGTGTTTAGACCGTTTAACATACCGACTGCGCCCGCGGGGATGTTTATTCAGTTGAGGAGTACGTCGGAAGAGGTGTCGATTAAGACGATTGGGGATGCGAAGGCTAATGTTGGGAAATTTGTGAAGAAGGTTATTGAGAGGCCGGATTTGACGTTGCCTGGGAAGGTTGTGCTTGCTGATGTTGAGGATTTGACTTCGGGGGAGTATCTCGCTGCGTGGGCCAAGGCGCAGGGGAAGAAGGCGAAGTCTGTTCATGTGGATAAAAGTACGTTTTGTGAACTTTGGCCCATGTGGGGGGAGGTCATGGATAAGATGATGGTGTTCTTTGAGGAGGCCGGGGTGAACAGTTGGACTTGTGAGGAGGGCGTTTTGACGAAAGATGACCTTGGTGTCACTGGGCTTGTAAAGACTGTGGATGCGTTTGCGCAGTTGCATGACTGGGATTAGAGACCGCATCGCTAGTCATATGATACTGTCAGCCAATATCAGCCACCTATCGGCTCCTTTATCCACCAAATATCACATGACTTCAATGCCCTCACYATTTCTTTCACAGAGCTCTATTAGCTCGACGGTAGTTACTCTATCATGTATATATATAGGCCTCCATGGCCACCTAGGTAGAATTAACTCAGTTCTTCTCCATGATTTGCCCTACTGCTGTCGCATTCTAGCTGTCACATGTTGACAGATACCAAGTCATGTGCTCTGCTCCAAAAATTGTACAGTCGCTACTACTTGGTCAGACGTACCTAGGGTTATACGCCGTTCGAGCTATCCTCCACTTCTCCGAGATATGTCCAGTGAAGCTTTGCAAAATTTCTACCACTTATAGTAACTTGTTTCTCTTTCATCCTCAAATAATCTGACAATTATCTTTTGCATACGCCATTCTTCTCCGATTCTAACTGCCTGTGGCTTGTTCTGTAGTCCAGTCTTGAGGGAACCAATCTATACTATCTAACGAAGTAAATTGTGCGAATGAATCCCAGTCAGCCACAAAATCAAACTCGTCAAAGCCGTGTGATGTCTGCTGCGGCTGCTTTATCGGCTGATCAATCACATGATTTAGAACCTTCTTTATTACATCCCTCACTTTCAAGGCGACTGAACGATTTGGCGGTGATTGGTTTGATGGATTGAGAAAACCTACGAGGAGGCTCAGTTGCTGGATTACAGATGATCTGGAGTATGTCTCGCCAGCAACAATCGGTGCGTCAGCTGGGATAAATACCGGATTGGGGTTGACGAGCTCCATGGAAAGGGCTGCGCCGGCGGGAGCGGCGTAACCCATTATCTTAACTCTTGTTAATTATGTTTTCGGCGGCGCCAGTCTTGTGACTGAGGGTTATGCATGTGGCAGAGAGAGGGTCTTACGTACTAACGAATGGTATTCTCCCTGAACCCCTGCCCACCTCTGCTTGCGGGTCCAGAATTCCAGGCTCAAGACTACCATCTCAAAACCGGTGAGAAGTAGATTGTGTCTATTACAACCATGCTTGAGCAGCAGCCGCTCTACTAGGAAAACATTGAGCAGGTGGTCAAGCCTCATTACAAGTTTCGAATAGATTGTTTGGGGGTCACTATCGCCGTTGTCTTCGAACGACGAACTATAGACAAGGTGGGATGGCAGGGTCTGGTATAACTTAAGCTCCTTGTTTTTGAGCTTGCTGTAAGCATTGTTAGCAGTTTTGTATGGAAGGGAAACTTCGCGAGTCTTTCGTACATGATATCTTCTATGCCATGGTCACCAGTATAAGAGAGGCCAATCTCGAGAATCTCATCTCGGATCAAAGCCACCATCATGCGAACGCGGAGAAGCGAGCTTGGATGCAGCCTATTATCAACATCCCATCCATCAGGACTAAGGCTGTTGACTTGTCTTTGGGATGTCTCTTTGTCAGATAGAAATGTAGCATCGCTAACATCCAAGGGCAATTGTATTGAGCAATATCGCCGCGTCAGTAGAGGCGGCCGTCCGACGAACGTGGCTAAGAATTTATCCTCTACGAAAATTTGACACACAATGCGTCTACGAGCTTCCAAAGATACTATTGGCTCAGTGGTAATAGTTGATGGGCCATTGAGCCGGTCAGCGTGGAAACCGTAAAACGTCAACATTGCGACGGTTTCGGCATGAAATTTCCAATATGGAAGGCCTAAGTTGGGTTAGTGCCAGTCTGTATAATACATTCCATTCTCAGAGTACATCAGTAACGAGAACTTGGACGCAGCATTCGACATTGAACAAGAGAGATGCGCTTACTGGTGTCGCCATGCATGAACGCGTGCAGCATAGAGCGCATATACATCAGCAACAGCATCAGAGAACCGGAACTACCACCCATGTTCGCGAGAGTGATGCAGGACGAGCAATACTCTGTGAGGTAGCCTATACGCCTCATCAATTCCGTATCTATGAGGGACGTTGAAAATTCCCTAAGGGCTGCGTGTATGAACATCATTCCAACTGTCTCCCAGCGCAAGTTCGATCCCGAGAAGCTCTCTAGCCACGCCTGGGAATCCTCTTGGTCTTCTTTGACAATTCTCCGTGTGTTGATGCAAATCATGCCACCTAATTCACGAAGCTTTGCGATGTCCGCTCGGTCGCTAAGGTAGGAACCGTATGTTTCCCAGGTGCTTACAAGTAGTCTCTCGCCGATTATTCGCATCCATTCATCATTCGGACTATTATGGAGCCAACGAAGAGACGAGGTAGTTTCATTAATCGCAGGAAGGGCTTGTAATACTCTGACAGCGAGGTGGGAGGCAGGTTGGTCTATATTTGCTATCTCTTTTATCTCAGCCAGGGATGCTGGAGAGGTCACTTTGTCCCTGAAAATTGGCTGTGAGGTTGGCACTGCCTCGCTCATGGTAGAAAGACTAGCTTCTGTCTCTAAATAGGCTGTCGAGAAACTTGTTGGACCAAAGAAGCCTGACGGTGTTCGAGCTGCTGGAGAGCTCCAGAATTTTTCCTCAGGCGCGACATGTCCATTAGATCGGAGTGATGGCTCCCTTGATGGCGGGTCTGACCGCAATCTGCTGCGCACTGGCTGGCTAGATCGAGAGGAAATGGTATCACGAGGTGGCGGGTCCCGAGCCTGAATCGGCGACGCATAGAAGCAAGCTGACGCTCCATCAGGTCGCCTGCTGCATCGACGGCAGACTGGGTAGCCATGGTCGCAAGCAACTTTTCGTCGACGACAAGGCTCGCACGCTTGCGTTTTGCCATTCCGCCGGGTCACGAGTGGGCTGGCCATCGGAAGCGGCGTACTATCGCTGTAGTAGACATCAAATGCGTGGGGAATGTAAAGTTGGATGAGGATTTTAAAGCGCAAAGAAGTTCGCTATGACGACTCGGATGGTTATCGATGGGTAGATGGGTAAGCTGCCGCTTACCTGGTATTTAAATGCACCGCCTACCAGCCAATTGAAACGCGCCTGAGTCAGAACATGTCAAGGGCACTGTATCGTTGCTAGGCTTTTACTAGTCCAGGTAGGTTTTGGCGCCTCGCCCGCACAGACCCAAAGGATGCTACTTGTACAATACTAGATAATCCTTGTGGGCAGAATTGTTGGGCGGGTATGCTCCGAAAGTATGGGAGTGATGTGCGCACCCAGAATTTCTTACCGTATCAAGTAATCTATTTCCCGATATAGCATTCGACGTAATTGATAGTTGAAACAATGCTTATCCGTATATGGAATTTTTCATCGCTCCCTCACTCATGTTAGCCAACTCCAATAGATGTATTTAGGATTTGAAAGGTTCATAGACCGTAGTCAAGTTTCATGAAATCAGGTCCCTGAGCAAAGAGCGGCGAAGACAACACTAGTCAAATGGAAGCTGAAGTTTCGTGGTACATTTGGGTATTTCTCAAAGTTTTGTACCTCATTACAATACTTGAGTGTCGACTACGATCTCTCTACTTCCGCCAGCACTCGAGAATGGCTCCAGCACCATCCATTCTAGCAAGCGAAGCCTTGCAGAGCAAAGACTTTTGCCATCATAGTCGCGCCTCCTCCCAGGTCTGCCCTACAACGCGCCAGTAGCGATCCGCATACTTCCTCACATGCGCCACATGTCCCGTTCCATTGAACACCTCGTGCCTCAGCATCATCGGCATGGCGCTTCACGGCCGCGGCGGGCGTGATGCGGTCAGCGGGACCGTATATATAGACGCGGCGAGTCTCGTGCACGCGGGCCAGGTCATTGTGAGCGCGCGGCGCTAGCTCGCCAATGTGGTCGGGCACCCGCAGTATGGTGATGACCGTCCATACGAGGGCAACGTAGAGATACGCAACGGGTATGAGGGCGAGGCGAATCGCCGCCGAAGGGGCGCCGTCGAGTATGCCCCGGAGGAGGGTCTGGTAGGTGAAAGGCGCGGGAGTAGAGTCGAAGATGGTGGCATGCAAGGGGAGCACGGTGTTCTTGGGAGCATCAGAAGAGCTGGTGGTCGCATAGGCCGTGTAAAGGTGGTAGAGCATGGTTGAGCCGGCATTTGAGAAGACGTGAACTAGCAGGCTCGGGAGAGGGCGCGCACCGGCGTCGTTGTGAGGTGATTTCCGGGCCTCATCCTGCTCGAGGATGGCGCGGATGGTGATTGCGGCGATGCGAGCCTCCCGCAAGCCTAGCCACGGGATGGTCATGGCTGCAAACGTGCACGTAACGAGCGGAATGGCCGAGGCTGGGAAAAGGGCCTGGTGGTGATGGACGTATTTGGCGAGTGTGCCGTGCGAAGCATTCATCCAGCCAAAGATGATAATCAGTGTGGGGTTGTTGGTTTTGGGTTTGGGTGTCGTGGTGTCGGGCGATGGGCGCAAGAGGTAAACGTTTGTGGAGAGCGTCTCCATGAAGCTCAATCCGCCGACGCCGCGCATCTGGGCCCTCGTTGCAGTCATGACCGTTGCGTTAGGCGATGAGGTGATGAAGTGATGAAGGTGATGAAGTGATTAATGAGTATTAGGAAAGTATTAGATTGTAATCCAAGCGGATGAGACAGAAGATCGTGGAGGTACGAATGAAGTAGATGGCCATGACAGAACAAGACGCGCGGTTATCGCCCTACTCCAACGACTATGGTTTCGGCGCATCTGGGTATGTATACAAATTCGAACTACTATCTAAATTGTTAATATGTTACACTAGATACTCCAGGAAATTGCTGCGGCCCACCATATCCAACTCAAATGTGGATCTTCGGAGATGGATGGACTGGCCTTCTGTTTAGGGCTAGATAATCTCAGAGGCTGAAAGCCTACGGAGAATTGGAAATCCTGATCAGCTCAGTGACCTCCCCGATGCGGAGAACCATCTTTAAACCCGAGTTTTGTATGAATGTATTAGGGAGGTCTTCCCTTGATATATGCCTACTAGGCCAGCTCACGGAAATGTACCGCACCCATGAGGCTACTAAACTACATGATAAGATTTATGCCTTGCTCGGTATGAGCTCGGATGACCCTAGCTCGGCGAACATATTGCCTAATTATGACGAACCATTGGAGCAACTTATGCTTCGACTAGCTGAGTTTCTTCTCCGTGGAAAGACATCTCTAACTGTCTGGAGCCACGGGTGCACTGTCGTAATTAAGAGTAGAGGCAGTGTTGTGGGGAGAGTAGACAGAGTGAAGCAGGTCAATGCTTCAAATAGTACACAGACGCTGGCGGTGAATCGCATCAGGGGTGCCACTTACGAAGAGTCAATGGATGACGAAGACCTGTGGGTTGTCCCACTTTCGGCACACCTTGTTCGACAAGGAGATATCATTTGTCTTCTACAAGGGGCGTCATACCTTACAATCATTAGACCAGCAAATAATCACTTCGAGATTATTATCATTGCCGTCAAGTCTTCTGCAGAAGATTTTGGCCCCGTCTATAGTCTACATCACGAGGACTCCGCCCTTTGTCATTTCGTTCATCTTCCTATCTACGATTTTGACCTAATCTGGGATTGGAGTGATACCACCGAGAGATCACAAGTTCTGGCAATGTGTGGGTCTCCACAAAGTAGTGATTTGGGGATAGGCTCAGGGCCCTACCTAGCTCAAATCGACAAAATGTGGAACTATGCTCTCATACTCAATGACGGAGGTCACTCTAAAAATGCAAAAGAGATAACGAGGAAAGCTACTAAGGGCTGTATGAGGGTTTTCGGCTTAAAGAGAAGGGATCTTCTGCGGAAGGAATGTGTTCCACCTCTAGTGTGGGCCGCATTCAACGGATATATGTGTCCTTTGGTGTATTGGCTACGAACAAAAGGTGACGCGAATGTCAACATCGTGAGCAAACTAGAAGATCAGGAGATGACGCCGCTAGCATGTGCGGCAATGAATGGGCATAGGGTCATATTCGAGTTGTTACTCCAGACAGGCAAGGTTGACGTTGACAGGAGGAATCTTCTCGGTCTTGGGGCCGTGGAATACGCAGCAATTGGTGGCCACGAGGCAATAATCAAAATGTTGCTTGATGCAAGCCAAGCCGACATTGATGGCAAAAATGCAATATCATGGATCCCAATAAGCAATTCTAAATTAAGTCTCTACAAGGCACATACTAAACTACACGACCGCAGAAGAGGGGATCCGTAGAAGCTTAGCTGGAAGGAGTGGTGGGAGGACCGTCATCATGGGCGGGCGCTAGTATACGCGGCACAATTTGGCCAACAGACGATAGCCAAAACTCTACTCGACATATACAAAGTTGAAGTTAATAGCACAGATCATAAGAGGCGGTGACCGCTGTACCACGCAGTAGAACATAGCGATAGCGGAATGATACAGCTACTGCTTAACACAGGGAAGGCTGACCTCAGCATTAGGCCGAGAAACCGCCTCCCATTACTCTCTCTTGCAGTAGAGAAAGGCGACGAGAGCATTATCAATCTACTCTTTGAAACAGGAGAGATGGATATCAACGTTACGAATACATCTTTCGAGTCGCCGTTGCACATTGCAGCCAGGAAGGGCCACCAGCACATCGTACAGCTTCTCATTGAGATGCACCAAGATATAGTTAACGCTGTTGATTATTATGGTTACACGCCGCTAGATAATGCAAGACGTTGGGAATATAAGGGAATCATTAGGCTCCTAGAACAAGCTGGAGGAGTCGAGGGGCGTGGCATTGAATCCGAGTCGGACGAGGACTACAACCTCATTTTTGGTCGAAATTCTTAGTCTTATAACTCCTTTTAGATTTCCCTACTACTTCTACTTGTTTCTCAATTTTCCATTGTACTAGTATAATGCCTCAACTCTCCTTAAGGCAGAGAAGTTCATCACATAGTTCATACATCATCGATTCCGAAACTCAAGTATCCATGCACTAGAATAAACCCGTACTTAGCGATACCCATCCATTCAGAAAGCAACACTTCAAAAGGAATCACAGTCACAATTACAGAACCAAGAATCTCAAAAAGTTTTTGAAAAAATTATTTTCATTGTATGTTTTAACTCGTCGACCATATTAAGTCCAAGTCAAGTTATCATCTCGCCGTCAAGAGACCCTGCCAGCCAGAGAAAGATAGAGAGAGCCAGTAAGGGCACCCGTTCCATTCCATTAACTAATCATTGATCCATGATTCGATCGTTACATGCATAATAATTCCTCCGAGGAGTGAAAACTTCTAGAGAACCCACAGAGAGAGAGCCGTGGATCGTTTGTTCCTGATTCCGGTTCCCAAATCCCCAAATAATACCGGACGCCGCTGCTGATGCCAAACCCCCCAACTTTGGACAAGAGGAGGGGGGGAATTGAGACTATTTTTTACAGAAAGGAAATGGCGCTAATTAATGCAGCTATTAACACAAGGCGGGATTCGACAAAAAGTCGCAAACCGCTGGATGCAGTGGGCACAGGAGCAACGGACGACTCTAGAGCATTCTTCTCCAAAGCGGCGTTAGCTGCACTGGCCTTGGTTGGTGTAGACTGGGGAGGGGCTGTCACGCCAGCGACTACAGTGTAGACGGTCGTGAAGCCTCTCTGGTCGTAGCCAGTGACTACCTGCACATCAGAACCTCCAGATGAAACCGAAGGTGAAGGCGCAGACTGCGGCGTAGATGAAGCGGGAAGGTATGTCGACTGTGGAGAAAATGTTAGCATATCTGTTCTCAAAAATGTAAAATTGACTGCAAAAGGAATGTCGGCTTACTGACAGGTGCCGAGGAGGGCGGGACGACCTTTCCTGACTCCGAAACCGTCCACCCGCTTGGAAGACCTGGGTAATTAGCATACGTTGGAGACGCAGCTTGGGTCCCGGACGCCTCAGGTACCCAAGGGTAAACACTGGGCCTAACATAAGTAGATTGGTCCGATGGGGTGAACGGAATCGGTTGTCCATTCGAAGAAGAGGTGATGGCTGGCGGGTTTTCTTCAGTAGGACTGCCGCCAGGGTTGATCTTGCCTCCCTCGGACTTGATGGACTCCCAGGTTCCACTCTGATCGCCGTAGATGTATTGAGATCCGGTAGAGTAGTCCCAGACTTTCAGAGACTTTACCTGCATAGTGTATGGGCCTGCGCTGTAGTCGGTTGGACCACGCGCCCACTCGATGGTGCCTGGTGAATTGGCTGAGTCACCTCCACTCCATGCACCAATCTTAATCTGCATCGGAGTCTGGGGATACTGATTTTCGGCATTGGCTGGCTCCAGCGTTCGGACGGTGTTGCCATCAATCTGCCAAACGATCTGGTTGGCTGTCCAGTCGATGGTATAAGTCTTGAAATCGGCCTGGTTTCCAGGGTCTGCGTGGAATGCACCGCGGTTGTAAGAAGTCGTTTGGCCTTTTCCGAAGTAGTTTGTCTGTACTTCTTCAGAATCAGCACCGAGCCACTCCCAGTCAATCTCATCGAGGGTGTCAGACTGCATAACGAAACTGCTGACGATGCCCTTGCCAGGAGCAGCCTTGAGAACGACTTCGACCTTTCCAAACATGATATACCATTTTGAGGTCAATTGTGGGGAGTCGCCGGACTGCGCGACCGTGAATGAGACTCCATCAGAGCCGTATGTGGGGTTTCCCTGGGGCGTAAAGCTCTCAGATTCGGAGGTTAGGTCGATGGTGACGCTTCGGCCGAGGGCAGAGTCGGGTGGACAATCGGAGCGTTCGACGGGATTGCAATTGCTGTAAGTCTGCGCGAATGCGGGAGCAGCAAAGAATGCCGCGGAGGCAAGAGCAGCGAAGCTCACAGTCGATCGCATATTGCTATGTGTGATGCGGAGGTTGAGATTGGGGGATGGTAGGGAGGAAGTGGATATGAACAGCTCCCGCTGTTGTAGGCAAAAAAATTTAGCGATGCGGGAGGAACAATGTTAGCGCGATTGCGATGAGTGACAGAGAGTTGTGGTGAGAGAGGTTTGGGCGGTGAAAGTGAAGAATGATTAGAAGGTTTGGTTACCAGCTCTTCGGTGAAGGGTTAAGAGGCAGGCAAGTGTGATGGTTGTAACATGGGACCGACCCGGGGAGCTGCATGTTAAAAAGACTGCTTCCAGCCATCTCTAAAGCGCTTGATTAGTTTTCGCCTGCTGGTTAGCTGAGAATCGAGATATGAATCATGTGGCGTGCTGTTTTGGACGCTCGTGTTGGATGATTATGGGCGAGGCTGGTGGGGAGAGGTTGGTGTTTGGGGCTGGGCGCGCTACCAGCCACGCGAGTAAACGTCACCAGAGACGAGACCCATAGAGATTGATTAGAGGGACCACTGATCTCCACATGCAGTTCCAAGTATTGACCAGCCAAACAAGAGCCTTGTCCACTCTCCTATTTCCACGATTGACATCAGGGGATTGCGTGGCCCTCAAGAGCGCAGCGATGCAGTGACATCAAGCATGGGTCGCTTAGGACGAACAGGGGTCCAGGGGTATTGGAAGGAGCACGCGCCACAAAATGTGGCGTTAGCGTTGCCAGAACACCAAACCACATGCCACCGCGCCCCACCATTTGGCCAGACTGCAAATATTCGCTCCAATTCTATCTTTAGACGTTCACGCTTCCCCACGATCCTTTCGCCTCTGAGTCTATTGGGCAATATCTGCTGCAGCCGATTTCGGTCCCTGCATAACGTTATAGTGATCCATCTTGGGCTGATTTCGGGAGAAATCGTTCTCTTTTGAGTCACGCGGGGCACTCAATATCTTCACTCTCTAGCTCCACTTCCAAAAGTAACACCACACGAAAATGTCTCTCACGAATGCCACTCCGCTTGAGGTCGCCCAGTCTGCCCGATTGGGTTCTCGTAAACTAGCAGTGCTCTCAACCGAGGAGCGAAATGCTGCACTAACCGCAATTCACAAGGCGCTCTCGGATGGCAAAGACGAAGTCCTTGCTGCCAATGTCAAGGATCTCGAGGCGGCTAACAAGGCCGCAGAGGGCGGTACTCTCAGCCAAAGCCTTGTGAAGAGATTAGATCTTGGAAAGAAGGGAAAGTATGAGGATATGCTCCAAGGCATCCTTGACGTGAGGGATCTTGAAGACCCAAGTAAGTTGATACATTATCTTCACACGAAGATGAAGGTTCACCCGCCCATCGCAACCTTTCTTACACATTGCTTCATTTCCCGATGCACTTTGTCTCGTAGCCTATTTGAAATGCAATTCTTGAATCCAATGCTCCATACTTTTACCATACATCCGTCCACTAGTTCCTCGTCCCATTTATATATGAATATACCCCTGACATTTATCAGTCAACAAAACCACCGCCCGTACTCTTCTAGATGACGGCCTCACTTTGTCCCGGATTACATGCCCAATTGGAGTCCTCCTCATCATCTTCGAGGCCCGTCCCGAAGTCATCGCCAACATCTCCGCCCTAGCCATCAAATCCGGGAACGCAGCCATTCTCAAAGGAGGAAAAGAGTCCAACTACAGCTTCGCAGCAATCGCCTCCATCATCTCCCGGGCCCTGGCAACTTCACCAGTCCCCTCAGACTGCCTCCAACTAGTCCAAACCCACGATGTCATCAAAGAGCTCCTATCCCTCGACACCTATATCGACCTCTGCATCCCCCGAGGCGGCAACAAATTGGTCCGCTTCGTAAAATCCTCCACCTCAATCCCAGTCCTAGGCCACGCAGACGGAATCTGCACAACCTACCTGCGCTCCGACTACCCGGTCGAAAAAGCCACAAAAGTGATTCTCGACGCAAAAACCTCCTACCCAGCCGGTTGCAACGCCTTAGAACAACTTCTCATCGAAGAATCCGCACTCACCACAACGCTCCCAGCGGTAGCCAGCGCCCTCCTCCAAAAAGGCGTAAGCCTCCGCTGCGACCCCCCTTCGCTCTCCGCATTACAAAAAACCCTAGACCCACACTCCGCCACACTCCTCCAACCCTCAACACCCGAAGACTACAAAACAGAATTCCTCGACCTAATCCTCGCCCTAAAAACCGTTCCCGACACCGCATCAGCAATCTCCCACATCAACACGCACTCCTCGCACCACACAGACGCCATCCTAACCCTCTCTGAACCCGACGCAAACCTCTTCCTAGCATCCATCGACTCCTCCTCCGTATACTGGAACACATCGACCAGGATGGCAGATGGCCAGCGTTACGGGTTCGGAACCGAGGTCGGTATCAGCACGAACAAGATCCATTCTAGAGGTCCCGTGGGTTTGGAGGGTTTGACGATTTATAAGTGGGTTATTAAGGGGGATGGGCAGGTTAGTGCCGAGTATGGGGCTGGTGGGAAGCAGTGGAAACATCAGAGACTTGATGTTTGAGTGGGGGAGAGGGGTGGGGATGGAGGCGAGAAGGGAAGATATAGAGATGGGAAGGGGGAGGGCTGAAAATTCAACATTGATACTAGGTTTCGACCAGGATTTCATAGAGAAAATATTCGAATCTGAAAAGTGCTTTTCCTTTCTCTTAAGACAATGATTAGACAATTCCAAAAAAAAAAACATAATTTGTCGTGGGTGTCTTCATTGCAGACATAACATCAATACTCGACGTGATATATGGCAATATGAGGACTAGAACGTGCGCCAAATGGCAGTGAATATTCTAATTCTATCTAATCAATCCAGCCAGATTCAATGCTACTGAAGCCGGCATTTTATATAAATCGGTTGCATTCGATCCACATCATCTAATCGTTTCCCGAGCCCTTCCAGCGAACCAAATGAAAAACTCCAATTAAATCCGCTTCAAAGATGTATGAAGAACCCTCTTCACGCAATTCGTCCCATATTCGTTTCGTTTCGTTCCCTCTCGCACAAGTGGTATCCTGACCCAAAGCCCTTTCGTTCCAATATTACCATATGTCATAACCCCTTATCAACATTTCCTAAGCACGTTTACTTGTTCTTGGCAAAAATCTGGGCACCTTCGACCAAGCGGCGTTCGGTATTTTGGCGACCATTGACAAAGTCAGGATAGTTGAGAGTAAGCTCAACGGCACCATTGACGATGTTATCTACGGCCTCCACACCCAACATAAATGAGTGGTCCTGGTTACCAACCTCGTAACGCCAGGATCCGAAACGTCCACGAGTCCAGATGTCCTTGGACTGGAGGGCAGGGAGCAATTGCTTCAGCACGCCCTCACGCTCTAGGGACGGGGTAGGGTAGCCGTGGTCAAAGCGGCGGTGATAAGTGGAGACGATCTCATCGCCAGGCTTAATCATCTCGGTGTTGACAAGACCCTGGATAGAGTCCTTAAGCAGGTTCTTCTGGTCGACAGGCTTCATGCTAGATTCGGAGACCTCGAGCATGATCGACCAGTATGGACCCTCCTTGGCTTCCTTGGAGCTTGGCTTTGAGCCATCTGCGAGCTGCTGGGTTGGTAGCTTAGCGTCTTTTTGTGGTTGGTTGTATGGAGAGTAGTTGGAGAAGATGGTGGCACGGTAGAAGGGGCAGTTGTCCTCGGGGAAGTAGAGCCAGCACTTGTCGCCGATGCGCTCGGGTCGCTCACCACGGATGCCTACACCGATGACATGAGTGCTGGAGTAGAAAAGACCCTTGCTAAGATCAGTCAACTCCTTGTCACCCATGTGCTGGACTAGGCTGTCCACTGCCATGGTGCTGACGAGCTTCTTGTAGTTGACAACAGTTCCGTCCTTAAGGGTAACTCGCTTGCCATCTGCGTCCACCTTTGTGACTGCTCCGTGCTCACCAAAACGTGTCTTTGACTTGGGAAGGGTATTTGCGACCGCGATCCAGATTCCTCCGGTACCGTCTCGGGCAGGGAAGCGGAAAGTTGAGTTGGGACCCCAACCACCCGCCGTCTTGTTCAAGATCACATTGGTCGTCACACGCTTGAGATCTGGAGCAGCTACACGCTCACCCAGCCATTGACATTGCATCTTGGTCGTGGGAACGGCCCAGACCTTGTAGTTGTATGGCCTCATGAACAGGTCGGCGACACCAGTGCCCATCATTCGCACGATCCACTCATCGAAGTCCTTTGGCTTCGTGTTGGAGACGCGCGCTTCCATAGCAGCATCAATCATGCCATCAATGCACTTGACCTGGTCATCCTTCTCAAGCATGGAGATGTTGTTCTGGAAAGGGTATGGGACCCAGAGGCCCTTGCAGCGAACGTAGGAGATACGCTGGTGGGTGTACCAATCATCGTCTTTGGGGAGCGCCTCGTTGATGCAGTCGTCAAAGTATTTGTAGTGGGAGAAAATGACATGACCGCCGACGTCGTACAACTGTAGGAACGATTAGACATGGCAAGGTCTCATAACCATTGTAGAGGAAAAGCACCCACAAAACCTTCTGGGGTCACGTCTGTCGACGCTAGACCACCGGGGGTCTCATTCGAGTCAACAATTAGCCACGAGGGACCGTCCTGTTGTAATATTAGCTTTTGTGACATTCGTGGAGGTGTGATTGGGGGGTAAGTACAATCTGGTTGAGGCGTTTGGCAGCACCAAGACCAGTGGGACCAGCCCCAATGACGAGGACGTCGACAGAGCTGCGAATATATCAGCTTAAGCTTCTTAAGATTTTTTGCGAATAGCGGTGGGCGGTGAGGGGAGGTGGACTAACATTTCTTCCTTGGCGGAACCCATTGTACCCTGCAAGAGCTCTTGAAAACTCGGAACTCTCTTCAGTGTTGTGCGGGCGTAGTTTAGCATGAACTCAGCTGGGGAGCAGAGTCAAAGAGGCGAGGATAGAGGTGGAGTGTGGAGTGGAATGCGTAATGGGGATGGGAGTTTTTGGGGCGATAGAAAATAATAGAGTTGGGTCTGGGTTTGCCAAGGCCAGCGGCGGTCCAGGGCTAGCGTCCTCTCCGTTGACCTCCCAGCAACGACGACGGGAAGGGGCCAGGGGAGGGACTGCCAAATGTGGATTGGCCATGATGCCTGGTGCATTGTGCATGGTGCGTGTCTGCCCGGTGGCACATCTACGGTTCTACCTCTCTGGCTCTTCATTATTATCACCGTCACCATCACAACCATCAACCACTACACCACTATAGCCCACGACTAACCACTACTGGCCAGCAGCGGGGGGGGAACAAGTAGGAGTGGGTAGTGCGACAGTACGACAACAAGCGAACAGACACAGGCCACTGCGGGCACAGACGCAGACGCAGACGCAGGTCAAGTGAGGTCGCCCACCCCCCAGCAGCTTGATGCGGCAATCCTCTTGGAGAAAAGGGGTTTTGGCATCGCACATTGCCCTGTGTGCCATTCTGATTGGTCACACGCTCGAGTAGGCCGCCGCTACTGATACGAAAGGGACTGGCAATCGCCTCTACAAATCTTCCTCTGATGATGAAGCTGTGGATATTAATGTACTGTAATTATTGCCCCGGTGGGCATCATGCCCCTGGATCATTACAACGCCAACCCTCTCAGGGTCGTTTGTCCACGCCCCATCCCATCAGCCGGGCCAGAGACAAATTGATTGATTCAGGCCCTGGGTTGCTGTTTGCAATGTAGCCTTCCCTTCCGCCTACCCTACTTAGCCCGCCGCCTCACACAGAGTATACAGTACAAGTGCGAGCAAGGGGCTGCGGCGTGGTGCAAACGTCGCTCGTGATACTATTTCTGGGCCTTGAGTCCTTTGGTTTCGTCGTGCATAGACTACACAGGCCGTGAAGTGTATGGAGTACATTTTGTTACGGGAGAGGGAGTAATACTCCCAAGCTGTATCCGTATCCGCGAGTAGCAGACGCCCCCGAAAAGCCCAGGCCGCCGTCTCCAGTGATCCGCGGGTGGGTGCAAATTTGCGGGAAGAGAGTGGAGAGAGCTTGCGCGTATACCCAAATGTTGTCCTCATCGTCCACCATGGCGCCCGCCGCCGTCAAGGCTGATCCGTTTCACTTCGCTCTGGCGTGCAAGACTCCCGAGAAGCCTCAGGGCGTGCGCGCTATGCTAGTCGTCTTCCCCTCGAAGGTCGCCGTCAATCCTCATTCAGAGCACGTCACCCGCCGTTGCCCAGCGAGAATCGCCCGGGCAAAGTGCCAAAGATTGATTATCTGAGGCTACCGTGCATGTAACGACCCCTGCCGCCCTGCGCGCGCTGAGCGATATGCTAGCCGGTCTTGGTGGTCCCTGTTGCGTTGATTATTCACCTCCCTCTGAATTCTGCTCCTTTGCTCGCACTCGTCGCCGTTGATTGTTGGCTGCTGTTGGCCGTTCCGCGCGCTCTGGCTCTGGCTCTGGCTCTGGCTCTGGCTGCAACCCACCCGGCGCACATACCACCCACCCATCCCATCCACCACCTGCACCCACACCCCCCTCCTCCCTCCTCCTCCTCTCCCACCCCCTGCCACTAATTTCACCTAGATTCGATCTCTGCCCACGCCCACGCCCCCTTCACATTCTTTGTCTCCTCCACGACAACCTCAACCACCTTCGTCAACGGCACCCCATCCTCTCTCTCTGCGCGCGCGCAATACGGCATTCCCTTTTCTCGCCGTTTTTGTTACACGCTGCTAGCGAGCTCCCCTTCTCCTCTCCGTTTTCGCACGATTCCAGACTTTTTCAGATTCCGGCCGCGATAGCGCATCAGCCAGCTTCCCCAACCGGCGTCAACTCCCCCGAGGCCACATTCCCTCCTTTCCACGCCCTCTTATCCTTCACCACAGCCAACTTGGGCTTCACCTCCCACTCAAGTCTCTCGTTAAATTCGATTCTCCCTCTCCGCAATCATGTCCGACGAGAAAGTCAGGTCCAGCGTCGACGCTGCCCGCGACCCTGCTCAGCCGGTGCTTCCTACCGTGAATCCCAACCTCGAAAAACCTGCGCCTGTGCAGGAAGCGGCCTTCCATCCTGCCGTCTATATTGCGTATGTTTCACAAGGTCACTCGCATTGCGATTGAGTTGCTCTAACCGACTCCACAGCACTTGGATAGCTCTCAGCTCCAGTGTCATTGTTTTCAACAAATGGATACTTGACACGAAAAAGTTTCGTATGTGATAACCATCACGCTGGAAAACTCTCCGGCGACTAACATTCTACTCCAGACTTCCCAATCTTCCTGACAACATGGCATTTGACCTTTGCTACCCTTATGACCCAATTTCTCGCGCGATTCACGACTATCCTCGACTCACGAAAGAAGGTGCCTATGACAGGACGTGTCTATCTGCGGGCTATCATTCCCATTGGTATCTTCTTCAGCTTGAGTTTGATCTGCGGCAACCAGACCTATTTGTACCTAAGTGTGGCTTTTATCCAAATGCTTAAGGTATGTGCGACAATGAATAAGGGGGAGGGGAAATGTACTGACAACTTTGCAGGCCACCACGCCAGTTGCCGTCCTGATCGCTACCTGGAGTCTTGGAGTTGCCCCGCCTAACATGAAGACGCTCGGAAATGTATCCTTCATCGTTATCGGAGTCATTATTGCATCCTTTGGCGAGATCAAATTCGTCATGATTGGCTTCCTCTTCCAGTGCGGTGGTATCATCTTCGAGGCCGTCCGCCTTGTCATGGTCCAGCGTCTTCTCAGCTCTGCCGAATTCAAGATGGACCCTCTTGTTTCTCTGTATTACTATGCACCCGCATGTGCCATCATGAACGGTATGGTCTGGCTTTTCTGGGAGTTCCCACAAATGTCCATGGAAGACGTCTATCGCGTCGGCTCATTTACTCTCCTGGCCAATGCTCTTATCGCCTTCTTGCTCAATGTGTCCGTTGTATTCTTGGTATGTGTTGCGCAAAAATAAATCCAGACTCATGGCTAATGCAATGCAGATTGGCAAGACATCCTCACTTGTGCTCACTCTTTCTGGTGTGCTCAAGGACATCCTCCTCGTCTTCGCTTCCATGCTCCTCTTCCACGACCCAGTCACCCTGCTCCAGGCTTTCGGCTACACCATTGCTCTTGGCGGTCTCATCTACTACAAGCTTGGCGCTGAGAAGTTGAGGGACTATCTCTCGCAAGGTGGCATGGCTTGGGCCGAGTTTGGCGTCAACCGCCCAGCCGCTCGCAAGCTACTTGTCTTTGCTGCCTTATTGATCTCCATGTTCCTTCTCCTCGGTGGACTTGCTCCTAAATTCGCACCGGAATCCACTGACAAGATTTATTCTGGCATTGGCACAATGCTCGGCGAGAAGGGAGCTTAAATCCAACGGAAGTTTCCCAGAGAAACTTTCATATTGCACATAACATTTTATTATAACACTTGGATCTGCCAGGTTTTCCATTGCAGATGCCTACAAGTGCCAGATTTCTCTTCTGTTCTTGTTTTTTTTTCTTGTTTGTCTCTGGTGCGATTTAGGTGTGGCACACGAACTCATGTATTAAGGTGTTGGCTGCATAGACAAGCGGTTTTCTTTGCCTGGAACGGTTTCTCTCGCGAGGGCGCGGCATGGAGCTTTCATTTCTCGCCAGGTCCACCCGGCGCGCAGATATAGCATTGTATTGTCAAGTCTCTTTCCATCTTCTGGAGCAACGATTGGGAAACGATGAAAAAATTTGCACATTGTGTCATAGATAGAGGTCTCGCAGTGTCTAGATGAACTGCAACGGGTATATCCACATTTAGCTACGTAATAATAATGGACGTGTACAAAAATTATTTGACCTCTTTTTTTGTTTCCAACCCTCAAACGCCCCTAGTTCGGGTTTATACGTGCTCTACCCACCTCCCCACCTACCTACCTACCGCGCATGTGTAGTTTTAGGCTTCCAAGCATCCCTACTTTCACCTTGTAGCTGTGCTGTCTTTTGAGCTTATTTGTATGTACTCTATGGACTGTGAACTATGGACTTTATGTATGGTGAGTAATGAAAGGTGATGGCGGGCGGGKATTCATATATTTTGTTCAGAGGAGGGGATACCTTGTCGATGTCATGTACAGTACAGTACACTCTTGATTCTGTGGTAAGTGGTGCGTGGTGCGTGGTGCGTGGTATGCAGGGAGGTTCGGAGCCGGTTTTGGGGCGTAGAAGAGAAGGTGGGTGTTGGATGGATGGGATGAGGTGGAAAGTAGAGGGGGTTTATGGATGATTATGGGAGTTGTGGGAAAGGGACTCTTTGTTTATTGTGTGGGTTTTTTGTGGGGGTTTTTTGTGTGGATGTCTACTCTTACTGATTAGTCTAGTAGATGCATATACAAGTATGTGTACCTGGACCACAGAAACGTAGAGACACATAGCTATTATGTCTTTAACAGCTGTACTAGTAAAGAGGACGCTATTATGCTTACTAAGGCTAGGAGAAATCTAGCTCTCTAAAGCAATACAGATATATGTGATCTTCTCTATTATCTGTAGTACATTTATTATATTTATCACACGTTGTCGAGAAGCAACAGAGTAGTGCACAGAAGGTTGTTGATATGTTCGACCCTTGGGACTAATGCGATTAAGGCTGTTAAGCATAGTGAGCAGTTGGGCGAGAAACGAAATGCGCGTGTCGAGACTTTGTGAAGGGTCATTGAGGATGATACCATTGGACACGGTATCGTAAGATGGAGGAATGATGTTACGAAGAACGGATCACGTGTACTCTGCCCGCCTAATTCACATAATGTATAGGTAGCATGATATATTTCAACTTATGAATGTACTCCCAAATCTACCTCTTCTCGCTTAGAGTAACATCTATCCATGGACTGCACGGACCACCCATACCTACCTACCATCCCTAGGTAGAGGATAGGCAGAAGCCAAGCCACTTCCTGTTATGCTATACTTGAGATGGTAGACATACCGTGAAACTCTGTAATCAGAGTCTCTCCTCATTATACAGTATTTCAAACCTTATCATCGCATCATGTCTTTAGAACCTTACGTTTACAGTGCTCTACCCAAAGACAATGTCTTCCGCTATCTAGTCCTGCAGCCTGGGCAAGGCAATGAGCCGCTGAAGTGTAGTCTTCACACTTCACCACTTGACAAAGCACCGTTCTTTGAGGCCATTTCCTATGTATGGGGTAGTGCTGAAAAAGATAGCTCCCTAGAATGCGATGGGAGACTCATGAAAATTACAGCGAACTTACGTGATGTGCTTTGGCGTGTCAGGCTACCTACAACGCCACGGACACTATGGGCGGATTCCATCTGTATTAATCAAGAAAATTTGGAAGAGAAGGGGTACCAGGTATCTCTCATGGCGCGAATCTACAGCACGACAGATCGGACTCTTATGTTTCTCGGCCTCGACGATGAAGGACACGCAGAAAAGCTAGTCCCTTTCCTAGACGAAGTAAACGACTTGGTTGAACAAACGTATCAAACCATTGAAAAGACATGGGATTCATTCCCGTGTCTACAAGATGACAGCTTCATCCTTACAGATCCAAGATTGGAGTCCTTCAAAACGCTTTTCAAGCACGACTGGTTCGTCCGTGGCTGGATTGTACAGGAAGCAGCCCTGGCACGCGACGGAGTTGTTATATGGGGCCGATACGAGGTGCCGTGGAAGAAGCTCATGAGAGCTATGACATTGATTGAGACAAAGGCTACCCAGCAGCTGTTCTTCTATACAACTTTACCCTATATCCACTGGCTTGCGTACAGGCTCCAGAACGAGGACGAGGTCCAGGTATTCTTCGAAGAGGGAAATAGAGCCCAGTCATCTCTTCTCAGTATCATCAATAGAGGACGAAGTCTCAAATTGACAAATCCACATGACAGGATATATGCATTTATGGAATTTCCTACTAACGGCTCCGAAGAACATAAGTTTAAGGTCGATGTCAATTATAACCGTTCTCACCTTGACACTTTTGTAGACTTTGCGAGTGGTTATATAAGAGCGAATCGAAATCTGGATGTCCTACACTACGTGATACACGACGAAGCATCGCTGGCAGATGAATTCGCCTCCTGGGTTCCACGATGGAATCTTCTGGCCGATGAAGTGGGATGGCACATCGGGCGGTTAGACTGGCCGCTTCTGACATCGAGGGACTCGCTCGTGTCACCGCCTGTGCTACTCCCCAATGCCAGGATACAAACCCAAGGTGTCGTGTTCGACTCCGTCGTCTTCGCATCTCAAGTCTTCCGCCAAGAAGCGGTGACGATGAATGATATCGTGGAGCTTTGGCGCCAAACGTCAGACCTGCAGATTGCGAATCCGTACCCACCTCTTCTGAGGCTCCTCGCATTCCTCGAGGCACTTACTGGCGGTATATTCTGGGGTGATCTACAATCTTGGGTCCGGAATCAGGCCGCCTATCTACTATACCTCTATCGGGCGCACACGGCTCTCGACGATATCGAACTGCAGCGCTGGAAACGCACTGCCGAACATGGATCCGCTGATCAACACCACGAATACGTGAGCGATCATCTGGACTTTAAGAAGGTCGTCGTCACGGCGCGAGGCTATTTTGGGACTGCGCCGATGACTGCCCGTGAGGGGGATCGGTGCGGCATTCTGTTTGGGTGCAAAGTGCCTTCAATACTGCGGGAGGTAGGGAATACGGGCATGTATAAGTTGGTTGGGAGTGTATATATTCCAAGTACGAAGGTCAGTGTAGATAAAGAGGGGCAGGAATATTTCACTTTGTTTGGGGGCGAGAAGGGGAAGGAGTGGGTTGAGTGGAATATCGAAGAGGAGCGGATAGTTTTGTGCTAGATATGAGATCTGAGTTACGTTGAAGGCCCCGTGCATCTAAGGAGGTATCCTTCAACTTGATTCTATCGCCGTTATCTCCATTCGAGGGGATGTTGAAGGGTGAATTTGCTCTTTCAATGAAGCTACAATGGGAGGGAGGCGAAAGCATTCATTTTCGAACCGCATAAACATATCCCCAAAGGAATACGAACATCTGGATTGCGTCTAGATGACCGCCATTATCTGGTGACCAAAATTGTTCCCCAAAAGTCATCGTCCTCCTGGCGACTTTCCACAGTAGAGGTGACTGTTGCTCGACAGTCACTTCAGTAATCCAGTGTAAATGGGGACATCAAATGATGCTGCAGGCACATTTGATAGTAGAAAGATATTGAATCCATAGGCCGTTGCGCCATCCGTCAAATTATTTTAAAAAAGTTTCTTTTCAAAAAAAAAAATGTGCGCTACATGTGACAAACGTCTTGAGCATGAGATGTAAGTTTGAAGACAGTGCACTATCAGCCCAAGAACTCGCCGTCTACGAGAGATTCCCACGGTTTCCCAGTATCCCAGACCTTCTGTAGAAGAATCCGAGCTCTGGAGACCTGTTCTGACAATCAGCCTCGTAGGCAAGTGCGTATGGAATGTAAGCTCACCTGCGCAAAACCGAAACCTTCCACAGCTCTTAGTCTTTCCAGAATTATGTCTCGATGCTCCGTATTAATAGCATTACACCCGGCGGTAAACATGGGAAATAGCAGGTGAGCCGCGACGGGGTCTTCCCAGGCGAAATTGTGCGAGAGTATAATAATTCTATCGACAGCGGCCTGTATGGGCGAATGTGTGACTGATTGCCCCATGACTTGCCTATAGAGATGGATAATGGCAGCCCAGTGGAACATCTGGTTTGCGGCAGTAGCCTTGGAAGAATAATCCCGAGCAATCTTGCTTACCGAGCCTTGGGGCGACGTGCAATCACAGCTAAGCCTAACAACAGGTTCACTGGAATAATTTAAGAGATCATTCTGTAGCTGTTGAGCCTCAAACGAAATCATTGTTCTAGGTTCCCCGTCTTCGCCGTCAAAGCGTCCGAACTTACGCCGCCTGGCAAGTCCAGCAACGGATATTAGAAGATTCAAGCAGTGACCGGTACTTCCTGTCATGCAATCGATTTTTTCAAGCTTATTTCTGAGGGTATTTTTGAGGAAAGAGTCATCAAAACCATGCTTAACGACGCCGGGTCTACCGAGTGAGCCGATGACGTCCATGTAACTGAACCAGCTAATCAAAAAGGTCATAGTCTGAGACTTGGGATCCCAATCCCGATTTCTACTGCTAGTAATAATCATGTGTCGGGCGAAGTCAAGAGAACTCTGCCAGTGCATCCTCACTGTGCCAGGGAAAGCGATTTCAAGATAAGCCATCATAATAACAGGGGCGAGCATGCTTTCTGAGGCCGGACTATTGGAGAGGGCGCTGCGCAACTTCGGGAAAAGTTCTTGCATGTACATCGCCATACGGTTTGACGGATATGGATGTTTCAACAGTCGAGCACGATGTGAAGCACTTAGGGCTAGGAGAAGGCTCATAACATTTTCATCCTGAACGGCCACTACAATGGGTTAGATAGCTGTTCGTTGACATGAGGACGGAGGCGACTTACTCTGTGGTAGAATCTGACGGAAAGGATTCTGATCGCAGTCATGTGCGACTAGTATCCGAGCAGTATGATTCATGAAATGATGAAAGTAGACCAGATTCATTGGGTTCTCCAGCAACATCGGTGGTAGCGGCTCAAGGGTCTTCGAGATATTGATTGGTACTGGACTTTTATAGTATTTACTACTGTCGAATTCCATATAAGCAGTATCGTGTAAGTTGTCATGCTCGAGGAGTGTGGAACCACGGGGAGAGAGAAATGAGATTGCACCCAGGTCATCATTTGCTGGTGAGTCGAGATCCGGATGACCTAAATCGTACCCATAAGTGGTCGTCTCATCATTAGGGAGCTTTAGTGCCATCTCTTGGCTTTTTCGCTGACTATACCAGCCTTGATTGTCTTCAGCCATAACTTGTGCTCGTAAACGAGACTCTCCTGGGTGGAGAAGAATGTTGTAACTTGGTGCATCATCAACATACAACTGATTCGGTTGTGATAGGATAGTAGTCCAGATTGCACCTGGTAGTATCCCACTATTATCACTTCGACATTGTGCACAGAAACGGTGAGGTTCAAAAAGATGGAGCCTATCAGTGATTGACAAGGCTGAAGAGCGGTCTTCAGGCTGACGGGCAAGCATATCGGATGTAATCTCCCCAAGGCGGCTCAGATTCTTTAGAGACGATCGCAGGCGACTATTTTCAAGATCATCACTGTAGCAATTTCCTTGCTGTAAGGGTACTATTTCTTCATGCAGCGCGGCAAGGATCTCCGTGAAAACACAGCCTAGAGAAAATATGTCCGATTTTGAATTTCGAGGTCCATGGTCGATCACTTCCGGAGCACAGTATTTCCTGGTAAAAGCGAGGGGGACGCCGGTGGTGGTACTCTGATCGATGATGCTGTGGTCAAGGGAATATCCAAAGTCTGTATAGATCATGGTGTCTTTATGGACCAGAATATTCTGAGGCTTGATGTCTTTGTGCCGGATCCTTTGGCGGTGCATAAATGCTAATCCACTAGCAAGGCACCCAAAGGATGAAACGAGTATTTTCGATGCGCCCGACTGGCCCGACTGGGCCGTCTGGTCAGATTGTGAGTCCTTGAAATCCTGAAGAAAGGCCGCGAGATCTCCGCCATCAGCAACCGGATGCAATATCAACCCAACCTCTCGTTGGGCAACGTAGGTAGCAAAGACTCGGATGACATGGTGATGAGGTGTGAGTCGGCGAATAACCTTAATCTCGTTGTCAAATATTTTCTTCCTATCCTTGCGGGACCCATATATTGGAAACACCTTGCGGGCAAATATCGCCCCAGTGTTTATATCCTCCACCTTTTCCACTGTCGCACTATGTCCATGTCCCAAATTCTTGATGAGCTTATATGGTAACTGGTGATCCGCCTCGAGAAAATAATCCTCCCCTTCTCGTATTGCCAATACAGGCGGGGGAGTCAAAATACCAACAGTGGAAGTGGATGGATCGCCGGAGAAGTCTGCATACGACCTCTTGCGCTCTGTTGTCGTCTTGGGGTCGGAACGTACGATCGCCGTAAACCGGGGGCGATTTACTTGATTTCCATCACTATTCATGCTTCGATGTAGGGCAGTTGGCGTCTCGGACAGAGCGAAGCTGGAAGTCATTCCAGTCTACGTAATTAGCGATCGTAACATCTGTCCCGGACGGATCTACCTTTCGGAGGAATGGTCGGCTCATCAATTTTACATAGCTGCTGAGCCACCCAAATGACCAGAGTTCGCGCTACTCGAATGAAATGAGATTGGAGAAAGAGGCCTCGAAAGGAAAGACTGCATTCAGGGCTAGGGGAACAGAAGGCTCTGCGTGGTAATAATTGAGGCTGAGTGGCAGTCAACCCAATGAAGGCTGAGATCTGCGTGGCGTACTTTGCTACATTGTATTGGCTAGGCAGCGAAGGATGGCGCTTAAAGATCTGACATAGAACAAGCATCCATGGATTGATGTACAATGAGAGAAGCGTGAGGGGAAAAATCGCAAAGTCTCGTAAAACTCATATGCAGAATCTTGTCCGACTTTGAATGTGCTGTCATTTTGACGACGCAGTGAGCCCATAGGTTCACGCTCAACTTGTCGCTTTATATTGCGACGTAAAGTGGGCGGATTTGCATATTTATTTTGAGAAAGCTTAACCAGTTTTTGTGTACAGTTGCAATCGAGTGTAGAGAATAAGTCACACAACCGTGGTCAATATCATTGTGTTCGCGTCGAACGGGCATCTTGATTTAGTACAACCCTTTTGAAGCGTGTACCAACTCAAAAGTGCCCCTTCAACATTATCAGAATCCATGCAAATTTTAGTGGCTACTAATTGAAGCGAGACATCCTGTGGGAGGAGACGAATAAGGGGCACTTGAATATAATTCCTAGAACGGCCACACCTTGTAAATCATATAGCCAGCCACCGCTGATCAAAATCCCTTGAATTTTAGAAGCAGCAGCGACAGAAGGAAAGTCCCACAAGCATGCTAAGATTCATATGCTACTACTTACCAGTGCTCATTTTCTTCTGCTCTTGCCTCTGCTCTTGCTTATCTTCTTGGTCGAGTTGCTGATATTGGCTGTTTTCTACATCAAGATATGGATGCCGATAGAACTGTTTAGTTCCTCCTGGTACGACAAGCCGCAAACGCAACCCATTATCAGCTTTGTCTGCATCCACAGCATTACACAACCCTCTCCGATCATGCTGGATGATTCGACTAGTGTCAAGTAGCAGCGCTGCCATCACCGGATCACGAACTGTTTTAGCCTGCGAACGACTCTGCAAGACAGCTAGTAGAATACCCGACACGGTCACGAATGCATTGATACCGAGCCATGTCCATGTGCGCCACATGGATATAGAAGCTACTAGAACCGGCACCGGCCTTCGTAACGTAGTATTAGAAGTAATGGTGTATCCAGACGACCAATAATCTGCCAGGGAATTCCAGCTTGCCTGATATGCTACCATAAGCATACCAGACACGTAATTGTCTATGTTGTTCCACATAGGGGCGGAAGAGATGTTGGCCACTTTCATGTAGAACAGGAGTTCCGGCATCATAGCTAAGGCTTGCTCGGTCAAAGGATCCTCTTGAATGGTCTCGGAATCGCTCGTGGCAGCTTCCACAACGCTATCTGATGTAATTCGGCAGTCTCTACAGGAGATAGCTCCAGCTGAGTATGTGAACCTAGCAAACACGAAGCAGTTCGTGTCTACTTCGTACTTGAAAACCTGCGGTGTGAGACCTAGCCACGAGCCTGACGATTCGGTACACTCCTGACCACGACTGATTGCCACGGCCAGCAGCTTAGATTCGTGTTGTATCGTCGCGGGCGGATAATCGTACTCGTCATCAGTCTTCGGTGCGGCCGCCCAGTCCTTGGTATTCACGATTGTGACTCGACCAGAATCAGTGCCTGCCCAAAAGGGGTTCCAAGGGCTACTGAAGCCTAGTGATGTGTAGTTCTCATTTCCCACGACCTCTTTTAATGTATCCATATCATCACCCGCGTCCTTTTCAGACATGATCCACTGTAAACGCCCCTCAATTTTAAAATAAGGCATAGTAACATCTTCGACAGTGCTGTTAATAGGATATCCTTGTAGTAATGATATTTTCCTCCGATAGATAGGTTTAGCAGTTTGCTTAAAGTTCTCCCGAGCGGCAATAGCTGAAAACCCTAAGGCACCGAAGACCTCATAGGACCTAGAATTAGGGTAGCTATTGTGGTATTCATATCCGTCGCCTATTCCGGGTTGTGTGATAATTGCCTTCTCTGCGCTAGTCATCCTAATCTCTGGATTCCAGCTGATGGCGCCGGTTAGCAATGGAGCGATGAATTGGGATGGTGTAGCGAGAGCGAAGATGCACCACATCGAGATTATCCATATGAGGGAACGATGCTTAAAGCTCGTAGGAGGGAGTCGAAAACGTATCAGGTGGCTTAATTCTTTCAAGGTAGTACTTTGCTGCTCGAGTACAATGAAGGCTAGCCGCCATCCAGCAAGAGTCAGCCAGAATGCAGCTAGAACCCTCACTAATAGGAGCCCCACCGACAACAATGTCACCACATCAGTCTGGTATATGGAAGCGGTAGAGGTCGATTCGGCGTCCAGTTTGGTGGTCAGAAACGCGCGACCGTTGACTTTCGTTAACAGGACTAGTACTAGGGCGAGCGACGTTGCAAAATGTAGAGGAAGAAGCCACCAGTTTCTGATGTGGTTCCATAGACCATTATTTCCAGATCGATATTGGCATTTATGGTTGCTGGGACTTGGATCCGGATGCATGGCAAAGTACTCCGTAGGGCTGTTGCGTTCATGACAGCGGGCGGCAAAGTTGTTGGGCTGTGCTCCACATATATATTTTAATGCTTCCTACAAGCTACGTTCGTTTAGGCAGATGCAAGGGAAAGTCCAGGGTTCATTTCCTGTCGTATGTAGAACGCCACAAGCCACATCATTCAGCCTCGCGATAAATCGCCTCGGGGGGTGGGGCCCGTGGAGGCATGCTGTTCGCTAATACAAATTATCATTGAGTAGTTAGGCACGCCCCTTGCTTAGGATGTGAGTTGTGACTAGTGCTCATAATGAATCTATACCGTACTTTCGCACTAACTAATAGTAAAGTTTTCATGTGTTTGTTTAGCGCAGGCCTTCAATCTGGAAATAATTTAGCAATACACATGCTGAGTGCTTTTTCTCTAGCTTCCTTAGTCTACATGCTTCAGGATGCGACTTTCCCATTTGGGACTAAGCGGGCTAGACCAGTCGACTACTTCGTGACTCCATGTAGGTAGATGCAGGCTCAGCCCCCGCTTCCTGAGCCAAATGCTCGTACTGAAACCCTGCGTAATGTGGTTTGAATATCGTGTCGTGGGACGGAAGAACATTGTTGATCTATACCTTTTAGACTCTTGGCTCTCAAAATTCACTTGTATCCGCTGTAACTCTATGGCAATCTATACAAAATGTCCCTCCGCCCGCGCGCCTGATCATTCCATCCGATGTGCTGGGTAGGTTTTCGCCCCCAAATCGCGAGAAACTAGACCGTCGCGCAGCGCCTCGTCCGAAATTATCTCTAGGTTTAAGGCCGTCAATCACGCAGCTTTGAGCATTTGTCTCAAGGCTCTCTTTGCTTGTGATAATCTAAGGCCGCGTTTCTAACAAGTCAGGCTTTAGTTTGCTGGAGCACTCGCTTACATGCGGTGATTTGTTTCGCACGAGAGCTGGCCATAAGGAATCTGAAGAGCAATCTCTCGACGCTTCTTCACGATCACATGTACTGTCAAGCATATCAGTAATGCATGCACATCAGCTTCCAGAGGCCACGAGGGAAGCGAAGAACCCATTTCTCGACAAATTTAGCCCCGACATTCGAATAAAGGTGTATCTTCAAGTGATCCACAGCTCCCTCGGAAACTTGCCGACTCATGCCCCGTGGCGTCGGTGTCGCGGCAAAAACAAGAAGAATTCCCTGGAAACTTTTGAGTACTATAGGAATGGACGCGGGCACTACAGGACCGCGATAATACACACCTTTACCCCAAGAGTTACTAAACTGCGACAAGGCCATGCGCAATTAATTCAATGATTTCTACCAACTTCGTCGCCGGGCTTAGGGAGCGCATAGTCCGTTACAAATTCACGAAGAGCCTCCATAGAATAAACTCCAGCTCCCATTGAAACATATGGTTCTAGCGTAATTGAACCTATGGCAATCCCTCGTTAGCGACGACACGGAACGGAACCTGACGAAGCCAGCAGACAAATTCCCCGCCATATCAGCCTTGACCTCGGAATTTGGGAGAATGTCCAGAGATCAATATCTGACTGGGTTGTGGCGGATATCGCTCCTGGACAATCTACTATGGTTTACTGATCGGCCATGTGAGAGACCGCGGGATTATCGTGCGCCTTCCTGGTCGGGGGCTGCTTTTGATAGCCACGTGAAGCTCATTCATCCACGCTTGACATTATAGTTCAGCACAGGCGCCCGCATCTAGGAATGTGCTGTAGTTCTACAAGACGACTATCTTCCGTACGGTCAGGCTATTGGAGATACTCTTAGAATATCTGAGGATCTACGCCCAGTTGTATTGTCGAACCGCAAAAGCATACCTAAAGTGTTAGGATCCGAGCTTGCCATCTACGATCTATTCACCGAGAAAGAACTCGGTATTGCGGCGATGAATACTACTGAATTTCTGGGCAGTACCGGTGTCACGCCGAACGTCCAATTTTGGGCGCTCGGACTTAAGTATGGGAGTGGCCCATTACCGTTGGATGGATTCATTGTGGTTCCTCTACCCGATAAGCCGGACATGTGGCGCTGTGTTGGTGCGTTTTATACCGGGCGAATTGAGCAGGATGAAAGACATAACCATAGGTGGATAGGGGTTAGGAAGACTATTACTCTCCTCTGAGCCATAGGGAAGTTATCATTGGAGTAAATCAGGGTTGCCACTGAGCGGAGATCAGGCAAGGCATCGACCGGTTGTGGGAGGGGTTGTGGATTTTCTTCAGCAACTTCGAGGCTTAAATATGTCGAGAACTAAATGTGGTATTGATGGATGGAAAGTAACCTTACCATTTGGTCACGATTGATCGTCATGCAGCGCTCGCAGAGCGTCATATCTGCCATGTTTAGGAGCATGACAATTTCACTGTCAAGTTATTGACTTACGACAGATTGTCCAAAGCGAGAAGCGAGGAGGATGATATATACCAGTAAAGACTCTTTTGGTATGGTGAAAGAAATCTATAGATCCAAAAGTTATTGAAATTCAAATTCCTCCTCCAGATATCTTCCGCTCTTATAGCCCGCAAGTAACGTATTTGTACTTAAATCTCCTAGGAGCGTACATACACCGACAATTTGATATTGCTTTGAAGACTGCTGGCGGACAATCATGGTATGTTTAAAGTCGAGTAACATGATCAATCGATAGTTCCAATTGGTGTAAAACGAGTCTCGATTGTCTGTTTCACCGGCGAAATGTAATTCCTCAATAGCTTCACTGATAGCTTGGGTACTTGGGGGATCGCTGCAGTTGGTGATGTCGGAAACATGGCTATTGTGCAGGAGCGGAGACCCGCGTATAATCAGATCTTGAGTTGTGCGGTAAAACCATGCGGAAAAAAATCGTTCCAAATTTAACATGTCAGAGCTCATTTCCACGACGGTTAGTACTTAATCATGGGGTATCTGAGCAAGTACCTCAGGTGCCGACATATTATTGAAGTTCCAATATGGGAAAGGTGCTCGGTCAATTAGCTTCTGAAACAACGAGTTGCTAAAGTTCTTGTCTGTGCTGATTCCAAGGCATGAAATTGTTTCACAGACCATCTCGCTGCTATTTCGAGTCGATTTGTCTTGGTCGTGGCGCAGATAATCGTTAAGGATGTAAATGAAAGCAAGCGGCGGTGATGGGATTGTCGAAGTACTTGACCTAGCGCAATTGATCATAAAGTGACAGAGCATGGCAAATAGTCTCTCAAGCCATACTGGCCGGGGTTGTTTTTTGGTTTGCTCCATTAGGGCATATAAGCAGGTACGGCCGTTAGAGTGATGTGTGGTGCTGTGAATAGTATCAATGCTGAAGCCAGTGCAACGGAGAATGCATCCTTCGACGATGGATCTGGGGATTGCTCGAGAATGAATGGGATTCTTTCCTGCCCTTGAAGAAATGCGATTGTATTTATCCACAGGGTCGACGACGCTAGTTAGATGCTGAGTGTCGGCAAGTTTATCCCATGCTGGACACCAGGAAGGTATGCCAGTAGCGTTTGCATTCCCCTCCCATCCAACTCCGGCGTACTCCAGGAGCTCTAAAGACCTTTCCTCGTCGAGAACATATTTGAAGTAAGCGCAATAGGCTTCTCCAGCTGTCATGTTATAGTCAGCTTTAAGTCCGGTCTTAGCCAGAGACAGGAGGCCATAGATCTTGTCCTTTGGATCAGTAGCAGCTAGTTGAAGAGACAGTATAGATAGTGCAGCCAGAGGAAGCACTTTGTAGCTACCATTGGGATTTAACTTCCATAACAAGTCGATTCTCGAAAATGGCGCCCAGAATTGCTCGCGACCAAGGGTTTTCCACACATGAGCTTCCACCAGCGGCGGTTTCGGATGAGTGATTATGTACTGTCGCAATTGGCGTTTCCAGACACAGAGATTCTCGATCTCATAACCATGTAGGCTCTTGTTGCCGCAAAGCAAAAGGCGATTCCGGGCGAGGACTACTTCTTGCATGATCCAAGTTCGTCTCCAGTATTCGTGCAATGCTAGATGTCTCAAGCTATCCCAAACTTTATTTCCAGTGGTATCTTCATTTGGCCGATCCCTGGTGTGCCTTTGGCAGAATTCAAGCTGCTCAAATAAGGATAACACCCGTCGGGTCAATATAGAAGGGGTCAATCTAGCCATTAAACCAACCCATATGTTCGTAGCGCCTATGCTGCTCTTGAACTCCCCAGAGAAATTTGCACGTAGTAGCTTGACATTACTGAAAGCTGCTTCTGTATCTTTGTCATTCCCTAGAAAGGATATCACGCACTTGGCATTCCGGTATATATCCTTCATGAGGCTCAGCTGGTGCATCTTTTCCGAGTGATCATTTTGATTGATACACACAGCATCTGCCCATAGAAGAAGCATATTACCATCGTGATCAGGTTGTTCCCGGAGATGGTGCTGGACTGCTCGAATTGCACTGGCTAGGCTTTTGGTAATTGAGTGCCGATCCCAGTTGAGAATGATCTCCTCAGTCTCCTTCCCATCACCCCATACGTAGGATAGTGCGTAGTAGGAGTAGCCTTTCATCGGTGTTTTGAACGAGTGACAGGTTATAAGCTCTGTTTCTGGTAAACTTGGCTCGATGTAGAGTAGTCTTATCCCTCTCTTAGATTCGTCTAGTGGTTCGTATAAGGGGCTATCGCTCATGGTTTCATTCAAAGCGAGAGTGGTGTCCAACAGAGCCCTTCTATCGACCCTTTGGCCCAACAAGTAGCCCGATAGGCGTATTACCCAGCGTGCTATCGGTGACGGCGTTAGCCTACCAAGCGTAAAAGCAACGGAATATAGTGATAGCATGATAGCGGAATTCATAGACTGGCAACGAACGGCCTATGTGCAAATACGACTGAGTAGATGCTGGTAATATGAACAGTAGAATAGACGTATATGCTCGTTGTAAAGTGATGCGAATACTACGCCTCATCCCACGTAGGCAGACACTGTAAGCGGACTACATTGGATAGGAGCCGGCCCGAGGGTTGACGTCCAATAAAGATTTAGAAACTTCCGCGAATCTAAGCCCAATATCGCCTAGTGTTATTCTCTTCTGGCGACACTCATACGGGGACTCGAAGCTTTCTTCATCTTCATTCAGCATGTAGTTATGTCGAAGTATGTTTTCTCCTCTGACCCATTCATTGGAATCTCGACCGCAACTTTTGGTCGCTGCGACTGTGGGATATGACCAATGGGCAAGAGCAACTGTCGGTAATGCCTGAGGCTACACTGTCGACTTCACTTCAGAAGAGTTCAATTTAGGCACACTCCGACAAGCCGATAGGAACATACTTTATAGTCGTCGCATTCGCCGTCACCGGTTCCCCGCTCCGCCTGTCTTAGCTTGTGGTAAATTGTCGGCAAAATCGGGTCTCTTGGTTTTTCCGGGCCGATACAGTGCCAAGGCGCGCTAAGGGTTTCCACACACTTTCGAATTTCGTCTCGCGAACTTTGACGACGAAATCCAACCGACTAACGCCGCAGCACACCACACTCAATCACCAAACAAAATGGGGATTGATCTTGACCGGCATCATGTTCGAGACGGGCACCGCAGTACGTGTATCCCCCCGTCGAGTCGGTGCAACAATGCACTGGCGAGCCGTCGTCCTTTGGACGCAGCATGATATCCGAGTTTGCGGTCATTGACAATTTCTACAGAGGTCCCTAAGTCTACGAACCCCTACGTGAAACTTTTGGTCCGCCTCTATAAGTTTCTCTCTCGTAAGTATCGATTGAAGGATTGTAAATGGTAAATCAAGCTGACAATTTTTCCCCAGGCCGAACCGATGCTCCCTTCAACAAGGTCATCCTCCGAAGGCTCATGATGTCGAAGATCAACCGCCCACGTAAGACGAACGAGCCCCAAAAACCTCACGCAACCGATAAACTAACTCTTGAATAGCGGTCAGCTTGTCGAAGATTGTTGCGACCGCTGCCAACAAGCATTCCGCCGAGGTGCACAAGGGCAAGACCATCGTCATTGTAGGAAACAACAGCATCAGAGTTTATGGAATGATACTTACGAGAATTACAGGTTGGCACTGTCACTGACGACAACCGTCTTTTGGGTACGTGGGGTAATCTTGGTAGCTCTTTGTTCAATTACTTACAGAATCCAGAACTCCCCAAGCTCTCTGTTGCTGCTCTCCGCTTCACCTCATCTGCCCGCGCTCGCATCGAGAAGGCCGGTGGTGAGACTCTCACCATTGATGAGCTTGCTCTCAGGGCCCCAACTGGTGCCAACACCGTCCTTATCCGTGGTCCCAAGAACGCTCGTGAGGCCGTCAAGCATTTCGGTTTCGGTCCCCACTCCGGCAAGAAGCCATACGTTGCCAGCAAAGGCCGCAAGTTCGAGCGTGCTCGTGGTCGCAGGAGGTCCAGGGGTTTCAAGGTGTAAATGGTTTAGGATGGAGGAACGGTTTCTTTGGCTCGTCAGCGTGGGCGTGTCCGGGTTTCAATCACACAAGGCGTGCATCATGTCCGGCAATGACTCTGGTTTGGAGTCAAAAAACGATACTCTATGTCCAAATAGGCAATGGAAAAGTGACCATGAGCCCTCCGGGCATTCAGGATACCTAATGAATCATTGACCATGTGAACTTGTGACGTGATAGTGGCATGTAAAATTGATCTAAGACATGGGTCTGAAAATTGTTGCCTGCTAAATACTGCGTGCATGCGCGACGGATGATCGCCTTTAGAGTTGGTGCTAAAAGTCCCGCTGAATGACCGAATTTGGCGGAGTAAATTTTTCCCCACATGAACCAACCACCAACCGGCATTCCGCTCAAATCTGAAATTCTTTGCAACTTCACACCAGAAACACCGCCCCCAAAGTCAGTAACAAAGTGAAACCCCGATCGCATCTCCTACAGCCTGGGAAAATGGTGGACAGGAGGAAAGTCGGAGTCCTTGGCGGCGGGCAACTAGGCCGTATGCTGATAGAAGCCTCTAACCGCCTCAACATCCAAGTAAATGTCCTTGACGCAGCTTCATCACCTGCCAAGCAGATCTCCGCACACGACGGTCATATTGAAGGCTCCTTTAAGAATGCAGCCAGCGTCAAGCAATTGGCACAAGCGAGCAATGTCGTCACCGTTGAAATTGAGCACGTGGACGTCAATATGCTGGAAGAGGTATCTAGTGAGGTTGTGGTAGAGCCAAGTTGGAAGACCTTGAAGACAATCAAGGACAAGTATGGGCAGAAAGAGTACTTGAAATCCCACGGTGTAGATGTGGCCGAGTCTGTCAATCTTGAGGGTGCGGATGCAAATCGGATGAAAGAGGTGGGAGAAAAGTTCGGCTATCCCTTCATGCTTAAGAGCAAGACGGAGGCCTATGATGGCCGAGGAAACTTTGTCATCAGGGGCGAGGATGATCTCGGAAAAGTCAAGGACGTCCTAGGAGATAGGCCACTTTACGCTGAACGCTGGGCCGATTTCAGGATGGAACTTGCAGTCATGGTCGTCAAGACAAAGGATGGTGTACTCACATTCCCCACCGTTGAGACAGTACATGAGGACAGCATTTGCAAACTCACATATGCTCCTCCAAGAAATGTTTCTAAAGAGACAGCAACAAGAGCACAGGATCTGGCCAAGAAAGCAATTGGTGCTTTCGAAGGCAAGGGTGTATTTGGCGTAGAGATGTTCTTACTCAAGGACGATACACTCCTTGTGAACGAAATCGCACCCCGACCGCATAATTCAGGACACTATACAATTGAAGCGTGCCCGCTATCGCAGTATGATGCCCACCTAAGGGCTATCCTCGATCTACCCATCCCAGAATCTGGTCTTCGACTCCGAGAACCAGCTATCATGCTCAATATCCTCGGCGGTAAGACACCAGATTCTCACGTTGAGATTGCTCGTAAAGCTATTGAATACCCGAATGCATCAATCCACCTCTACGGAAAAGGCGACGCCAGACCAGGCCGCAAGATGGGCCACATCACCGTCACCGCCCCAACCCTCGCAGCGGCAGAGCGCGAAATCCAGCCACTAATTGATTTAGTCGACACACAGAAAGGCAAACCTCTTGGCCCAAAATCAGAGGACCCAAAAGAAGAACCCCTCGTAGCAGTCATAATGGGTTCAGACTCTGACCTGCCAACTCTCAAAGCCGGTCTGCAGATCCTCGAGAAGCTACAGATCCCATTCACGACGCGCATCACATCGGCCCACAGGACCCCAGACTGGTTACGAGAGTATTCCAAACAAGCTGGTGATACCAGCGTTCGTGTTATCATCGGTGCAGCAGGCGGTGCCGCCCATCTCCCCGGCATGTGCGCCTCCTGGACCCAACTCCCTGTCATCGGACTACCGGTCAAAGCCACACACCTCGATGGTGTCGACTCCCTATATTCCATGACACAGATGCCGCGCGGAGAACCTGTTGCTACCGTCGGTATCAACAATTCTACCAATGCTGCGTTGTTGGCGGTGAGAATTTTGGGAGCTACGGATTTTGATATCAGGGAGAGGCTAAGGGTTTGGATGGAAGGGAATGAGAAGGAGGTCTTGAGGAAAGACAAAGCGCTATTGGAAGGGGGGTGGGAGACTTATCTTAAGAGCATGGGGAAATAGATGGTCATCGCTACTGTGAGGAATAGATTAATTATGCTTGGAAAAGGACATTCGTACGCTCCCGTAAAACTTTCCTTGTGTCACAAATGAACATGTATGACTTTCAAAGAGCCAAACCCGATCCTTATGTTCATAAATTCGCACCTGACTTCCTATTTACGCTTACCAACCATTCACCTTCCGCCCTCTCAAAAACCCCACGGCAAACCCTCCTCTTTTAGCGCAACTCAAAAAATCTATATTAACCCGCACCCCCCCCCAAAGCCCCAATCCCCCCTCCAACCTTCCCCTCCCTCCTTCCCTCCAATTCCAATGAATGCAAAAAAAAAAATATCTTACTCTAAAAGTAAAACCAAGTTCCAAGCTATCAACATGTTGCTCGGAGAACCAGAAAATCCTGCTAAAGACGTTATCGAAGTAGACGTATATGTGTGTGTGGTTGTGGAAGTAAAAAAAGCGCAGAGCTAGAGACGCACTGCACTAGCGATTATGTGGTTCTGGGAGGATCACAAAAGCAATTACAGGCCGGGTTTCATGTGTCAAGAGGCGGTGTGAAGAGGCATACGATCTCTGATTTGATGAGTGAGGGAAAAAAGGCAACCAAACACATTGCCATGACAGATTCCGTGGGGCCTAAGAAATGATGAAACCTATTCAAGTATAATCTATGGTCTCTGAGCGGAATCAAACCTTCGCACTAACTAGTCGATGTCTGAGTCGAGAGCAAACAAGTACATTACAGTCCGGACATGTCCTTTTGTGGAAACACGTGCGCTTATATCCTATATGTGATCGCTGTGGAGGAGAGAACCCGCTGATTTGGACTTTACATAACTGTGCCGAGAGGAAGCAAGAGCTGAAATTCGACTTCGAACATATCCTTCTGCCGAGCAGATTCCACTTCTTTATGCAATCGCTGTGGAGAAGAAACTAATTACCTTTAATTAAATGTCTGCGGTATCACCAAGATCCAAAAAGAAGAGACGTATGTGTCTGAATTAAAACAAAACACAACACGTACGAATGCTTCTGGAGAGAAGAAATCTTCCACCTGACATTTATGTGCCTGTTGAGCGAAAGAAATAAATAATGGCACGAGTAAATGAATTTTCTGCAGCGAGCGGAAAACCAAAAACCTCCTAGGTTGGGACTATGTGTTTGTCCAGAAATAGAAATGGGTGTGTGTATGTGTGTGTCTGCTGCCGGTCACGCCTATTATATGATCGGTGTGAGGAGAGATACATGTGTCGCAAAACAACAGCCCCGACTCTATATATATTGCGAGAAACTGTGTCTGCAAACCCACCAACACCAGTATTCATACCCCGGCTTAAAACTCAAATAAGGACAAGACATGTGTATCTGCGGACGATTAACAAGAGAACGAAAATGTAACCCATGCGGAGTGTGCGTGGAGTAAAATCACTGAATCTACCAATCATGTATGTTCTGCAGATGCGAAAGAACATTGCATTAAAAGAGAGACATTTGTGTCTCTGGGAAATCGAAAAATCAAGGAATGCAGTTCGATGGTCAACTGCATAAATGAAAAATTTCAAAGGCACCCTAATCGGATGTGTGTGGACAAGACATGAGGATTTCTACATTATGGGCGTCTCTGCGGACGAAGAAAAAAATCCTTAAAAAATGGCACTCAATGTGTGTTTGGAGGTCGATTTAATACGACAATGAGCACTAATATGTGTGTGTGGAGCCGAGATTTGTTCACATCTTGGTTACGTACCTTGGGAGAGTAGAAGAGTCAACGAAGTCGGTACATGAGTATTTGAAAACAGGACGAACAGTGCAACATATGAGATTTGGAGAAGCACCACCACGAAAACCTTCGAATATGCCGCCGGCAATATCAAGTTCCCAGGCATCACATGCTCCGTGAAAGCAAAATTCACTTTGGCGAAACCTCATGTGTGTCCGCAAATAAAATAAGATAGAAAAAAGTCTGTGTGTGGAGTAGACAAAGAGAACAATACGCTATGCTAGGTGCATATGGAGAAACGTCTGCCTCGTGTCCTTCTAGGTGTCTGAGAAAATAAAGCAACTGGAAACAATTGCTATGGCTATCTGTAAAAGAAAGCGAGTCTCAATGCATGTCACGTACGCGCTGTGAAGAAACCTTTATTCAAGCTACGCTATGCTTGCTTTCAAGTTCCGTGTATCTGATGGAGCAGAACAAGCTAAGTGAACAGCGCATACGATTTCGGACAGTGTATATGATTTCGAAAATCCCATTGTTGGCGTCGCTCATGTTGTTGGAGAAGAAGCCATTCGAAATTCCACATGCGTTTGGGAATGGGCATAAGAAAGTATTACGATTGCTATTCATACCCTATGAATGAAAAGATACCCCACTGCACGGATCAATTATGTCTGCAGATAGAGGTAGCACCACAACATGAGCTCCGAAAAACCCGCCAGAAAGAATGACATATTATCTGCGGTAGAAGAATAGAGCACCCACCATTGATGTACCCCGGAGAGCAAAGACAACTGGACACCAGATTATCTTGTGTGTCTAGAGACGAAATCAAGACTTGTGCACGAGGCCGCTGTAGCAGTATTGAGACTGTTGATATACATTGGTGTGTAGACCAAAGCTGGAATCTTTTCTTGTGATGATTTACCAAGAAGCACAATCGTTTAGAAAGCGACTTCATGTGTGCTCATGCTCATGAAAACCGAGCCGTTCGGATCTCATTGCAAAAGATGGCAAACCTGGCCATACATTACATCTCGGAAGAATCATAAGATCTCGAGCAACTGTCACATGCGCATTCGTACTCAAGATGGGCTTCCTCGTGCACATGCGTGTTCTCTGCCGAGCCATGGCGAAGGACTTACATTCTTACGTCTCGAGAAGTAGAACTGAGAGATCTTATTTAACGTGCTTTTTGAAGAAAACAAGCAACAATCTGTTCAACAAAAGGGGGTGTATGAACAAAGGACCGCTTAATTTATGACCTGCGTTCTGCAGAGAAAATTCATGCACTTGATACGCATCGAAGTGAAAAGAAAGTAAGTCAAGGACTACACATGTGTGCAGACGTAGAAGTGCCAGACTAGCGAACTGTATGCGAGTGAGAGTTTTTTAGAGCACCACTTATGGTATTTATGCGTAAGACCACATAGCTAAGTGGCTATGACTGAAAAGCAAGAGGAGTCGAAGCGCCCAAATCCATATTTGCGATGGAAGAGCCCTAAAAGAGTCGGTGGAAGCAGTTGAAGAACAGAACCAATATTAGCTAAAGCATATTTGTGTACAGCACGAACTTCATCGCAACAACATACATGCTTTTCGGGAAGAGAATAGGATTTAGAAGTGTCCAGTATGTTTGTTTGCAGACTTACGAGCGACACTGACCACAAAAGACCACTTCGTGTAATGTTTGTTTCACCTAATTCCTGCGGAAAAAAACTGGTATAATCGAGACATGTGTACGAATAAAGATTTCGAGTTTCGAGTCATGGACCGTGGTAGAAGGAGCCACTAGAAAGATAACGTGGACAGGAAAGATGACATGCTATACATTATGGCCCATGTATACCCCTAAGAAAACGGTGTGATGAGAGACATACGACTGAAATTACAATAGAACTTCCTTCTTCATAGCAATTTGGAGATACCACGAACGACATTTATTTGGCTACAGTACTCTCTGAATAGAGTTCATAGATCATGGAGCTTTCCTCGTTCTCTTCGCTCTTACTTACCGTCACATTAGGATATAAAATTTCGAACATTGTTTAGTAAGCGGGTCTTCTCACCTATAAATCGACTCGTTGGTCTTGATGAATGCCGGAACTCGTCAGCTGTCTTTAAAAAATTTAAAAAAAAAAAAATCAGAAAAGAGCCAGCGGCCCACCAATTAAATCTCACATGTAAAAAGATGATGTCTGGAGATGAAAAGAGACACCAAGTGGCAGAACATGTGTGGAACACAGACTGGAAGTGTGAGCAAGAATTCTTCGATGGGCATACCACTAATATATTGCGTTTGTTGGATGGACTTCACGGGGTGGGTGAGCCTTAGTACGTACAAAACGCTGGATAACTAGGACTGCTTTCGAGAGGAGGCTAACTACTATAGCTATATAGGTAATCAAGCTAGCACGTGACCTACCCCTGAGATCAGGGGAAGAGACTTGACACAGACCTAATACACGCCGTACGTAGCTACTGCTTATGGTGTTCGGACAGCGTTGGACATATAAAATCCAGCCTATTTGCGCGCACAATAATATTTCGCCCTAGAATCAAATTCTCAGACTTGGGACCAATTTGATACCGAGGACGGAAGTCCCGTGAGCATTGAAAGCTTGAGATTGTATATTATATGTCTAAACGCACAATCATGAAGCTTTGAGAACAAAATTTCGCAGAAAGACGGTTACAATGACCACATCAAATGTCTGCTAGAAAAAAATAGCATACTACATCCACATATGTATCTGCAATTGAGAACTCAGAAAGAAGAGTTTCATGCTGCAATTGCTGTCAACCAACTGTCATGGATCCCCCTAGTTATGCACTTATATATGTCAGATGTCCTCAGTCTTTGTGCATAAAAGATCCGTACCATGATCTCATGTCTGCTTTGAGAAAACTTCAAATTAAAATCTGTGCATTGGCGACCTGTGAGCACCTTGAGTCTCAAGGTTCTTCTTACTTTGAGCAGAACTCGTGAGGGATATGCTAACATGTTTCAAATATTTTGACTATGTTAACCCCAAACTCATGTCAGAAAAAGCTCTGGGCTTATTCCATCATATGCCTTGCTTCGAATCAATCGAATTATAAGCGCAGCTGAAGCGGTTCCTCTTTAACTTGCCCTTTGGAAAACAAAGCAGAGAACAGAGGTCAACATGGGTGGATGTCCTTGGAACAAAGTTCATCAATGTCCAACACATGCTGTACCTTTTTGGGCCGAAAATTCACCTAGTCGAACGGAAAGCTCCGGCGGCGTATCACGGCATGTCTCTGCGCTCATCAAAAGCACGCTCAAGATGCATATATTCTCACTCCCACAATATCTCCTTCCTCCACTAAAGCAGCAGTATATAGCATGCTATGCTGTGTGCATCTGTTGTGCGTCAAATCTACGGGACTGATATCATGAACAAGGACTAGAGCTAGAACTACATGCAATGATTCCAGTTATGTTCTATAATACGATTCAGAATGTTCCACTTCGATTCTCATGAGCGTTCCTTGATAACAAAGGAAAATGACGAAAGGCTTATGGACTTTCGAATCTCGTACTTTGTATTCGGTCAAGAAGGCAAGAGCCCCAGCAGGGTTTCTATGCACTTCACTACGCAAGCATGAGATAATGCGCACAGTACCTACATATGACTTCTTTGAACAGAGGACATTGGTATCTACCTTTAAAAGATCACACACTGGTTCGGATGTGAATGAAGGTCTCCAAAACTACTACCAGGCATATAAAGAAATCAACGAAGACAACGATGTTCTCCACCGGACCAAAACTGAACGCAAAGGTGAGATATGGTGTACCACTCACCCACTCATATTATAATGTCGTCATAGCAAGACTCATGTGAACACTACGCCTAATGGTGTAATCAGAAGTCAAAGTAGATCCAAAGCGGATCGCATGTGTTGTGACTCCCCGTTGCAGAGAGGCAGGGATTTTTATGGCACTGTTGATTTGACATGGACTTTGAGTAATGAAAGTAGATGTTACTGATGAACTCTCATGTCCTTGTCCTCCGAATCTTTCAATTCTCAAGGAAATGGTTCAGAATTCTCAGTTGAGCTTCTACAGTTATTCACAGAACTATCATGGGCAAAACTAATTTCACTTCATTTTTATGCTCTTTTGGGGCATAAGATTAGAGACCGCACAAGACAATGATTTTCGAGAGAAACTAAAGATAAAATGAACACATGCTTTAGGAATGCAATTATCCAGAGTGCATCTCCAGAGCGGCTCTGGTCATATCAGACAGGGGCTTATCATGCTCCGTTCGAGATTGAGAACACTTCTCACGAAAGCTATAAATCTTCGCTCTGTGACACTATCATTGCTTGCTTTCTAGACAATGTATGGGTACGCGCAAAATGATACACACAGTGAAAAGCTGGGGTATGGGGGTCTAGAGTTAATCATTATGTGCTTGATGGAAGACTTCGCTTAACATTATCGACTTGATGTGGTGGGGGCCTAATTGATCTCAGCTCCCTTAATGTTTCTTTGGCGCGAATACTTTCCAAATGGGATGCATTAAAAGCATATGCCAAGATTCTAGTTAGTCAAGTATAAATCGATAGCGATAATATCCTTCCTTGGGGATACCTCAGAACTGCCTAGCAGAAAACTATGGGTTTCGCGCCCTCTCCCCAAAAGGCAGATACAGGGCTTCTACATCAACAGTGGTTCAAGTTAGAAAGTCAACCACGCATTCTTAATTCGCCATACTCGTGACCTCTTAGGTCAGGCTTCGAGAAAAGACAACGGCGCCGTATATTAATCTATGGTATCATGAATGTCTCTAAATCCAGAAAATGTCGTGTCCCGTCTATATCGTAACGCCTTGCCATGCTTATGCTGTCATGCAATATATGCGTGCGCTAGATGATGGTCCGCCTGGCCCCTTCTTGGTCTTCTTCGTAGATCTTTACTTTTTCCGCATATTCTCTAATATTTGAGTGGATCGTTTCTTCGATGAGTTCACCTCTGCCGCCGGCAACGCGGAGGATAAGATCGTTGAGCGAAGATCGGCCGAGGATGTCGACATGGTCACCTTACGAACAGTTAGTGTTTTTGGGTGTGATGTATACGAGTTAGTGACATGTTACCTGTGTTTGGGCCACCTCGTGGGGAAAATCGGTCAGGCTCATGCGGCATCTCATATGTCTTGATCTGCACACCAGCTGGATTGTATCGGTGTAACTTCCAACCTTTTGCACACATATAGCCAGAAGAGAGTAGATTGACGGTGCCGTCCCCTTCACCCATGATAACGCCATGGTCAACCTTTCCATTCGTAAAGCCCGTGTCAATGGTTACATTAGTCTTGCTCAAAGGGTCTTCGTCTTCCTTGTAGTAGTAGGCCCGCTCAGTATCTTTACCAATACCATAAAAACAATAGATCTTTAAGTGCGGAGCTAGTGGTAGGCGTGTTTCCAAAGGATTAATCCACTTTGCTGGTATAAGCTGGTTGTCTTCTACTTCTTTCGTTGTGTGCGCTACACCGTGAGAGTATGACTTTTGAACCATGTCTTTATACCACTCCTCGCTGTTCCGATACAGATACGGCAAGCTGTCACCTACGGTAAGATTCCTGTTTGTTAGGCTCGAGTTACTATCTCGAAATCTGATGAAGTTCCCATAGCTGACTTTTTGCCCCGGCAAATCATCGGGAGCTGATTTTGCATCTCCCCAGACAGCATCACCGCCTAGTGGTAACATTGAGGATATACCGGGCATAGCACGAAAGATTTCCGCGCGCTCATGTCTGGATAGAAATTTCTCAAGACCATATACAGCGAATGCATTGAGCTGCGCGGTGTCTTTCATTTCGCCGGAGAGCAAAGCTGGCATGCCTTTGGCTGCCCCGAGCATGCAGCCACTAATGTTGATCCAGGAGTCAATATACGCATCAACCCATGAGCTTCCACCATTCCCATAACCTTCCGCTTCAACCCAGTGGAGGAAGTAGTAGAGAACTTGCGAGCCCATAGAATGCGAAAGTAGTACGACTTTCTTGTTTGATACACGAACCGCTACTTCAATATGAGTTTTGAGTCTTGTGAAGTATTGATCTCGTTTCTCATAATTCATATACGACAATCTCCAGTCGTATGCTGCAGTGAAGGCGTTCGTAGGGTCATATCCAATGGTTGCCAGATTCTCAAGGATTTTGTTCCATATCCAGTAGCCTGTGATAAAAAAGTCCGTGGCGTCAAAGCCTTGTGCTGCTCTCAGCTTTACTCCCGGCGGATCCATGCCTGTCTCCTTGTCAAGCATAATGTGTCGCTTCCACGAAGCCTTGTCAAGGACCAAAGCCCTCATCATGCTCCACGATCCCCACAGCCTCTTGCGAAAATATTGTCTGGAGTGCTCTTCGGTGCCCCAGGATTCAAGGCCAGTTGAGATGACACCTGGTATCATGATCACCGGATGAAGGGCGTGTATTCCTTGGGTTCGTGCATGGAGACCCACAGCAAAGGAATCGTAATTGACCGCATCTCGCTCGTGTTTCTACTGTCGCTCCTCTATCAGCAATCTATTCTCATATCACTTTTGACGATCTTTTGACATAAATCCTCTTACCTGTATTAACTGTGCATCCTTCACCAACCCAGCTGGCAGAGCGTCCAAAATACTATCAAGGTTTACATTCTCCAAGCTGCTTAAATCAATCATGTCATTGCTACCGGCGAGAAAGGCAGCACCAAAAAGTCCAAAGACACCACCGAGCACGAATGTCCATAGGCTCTTCTTTTTACTTTGTTTGGGTTTCTTCTCCTTCAAGCTGTGTAGCTTTTCCTCCGTTACAACGCGCAAAATCGTGGGACGATCGGGGTCGGGTGTAGGTTCGCGTGAGACTTCAGAAGAGGAGTCGCCGCCGCCGAAACGGCGCCTAAGGAAGGACATCGAGGTGGAATGGAGTGAATGTTGCGGTAAAGGATACAGGTGTCCCGGAAAAAAGTTTTGTTTTGTTTTCAGGAACACCGAGGCGCGCCGTTTCATGTGAAAGGATCATCGTCATAGGGCTTGCTGCGCCAAGGCCGAAGGTCAAAGCTTCAGTGTATCCGAAGCTTAACTACCCCTCCAAGTACAGGTACGGCTCATCGTGGCGAAGAAATCCCGGGACAGGCCTAACATCATCGTCGCCATCAAAGTGAGCAATACATTAGATATCCACTCATACGACCTAGCGCTAGTTTTCAAGGGAAGAGAACTATTATGTTCTTAAGTATCAGTATCTAGCCACCCCTAGATAAGGTTTCACCATCTATCGTTGCCAGCTCTTTTTCCCGACAATTCATTACCACGAGAGACGGCATCCCTCATATCACGACCATCTGTTGCTTGTGCTGGCGGATGGCTATTATTGGATATGAGCGATCCTAAAGCGCATTCAGACCCTGAAGATTTGCATTATGTGCAGTATCAAGGCGACAAAGAAGAGGTCTACCTTCCGGCGATTCGGCACCTAATCTCGAAAGACTTATCGGAACCTTACAGCATTTATGTATACAGGTACTTTCTTTATCAATGGGGAGAGCTGTGCTTTATGGTACGATAAATCGACCCGGGACTCCGCACGCGTTCTCACATACATGCTAGGCCCTAGACTCTTCCAACTCCCTCATCGGCGTCGTCGTCTGCAAACTTGAACCTCATCGAAGCGGTACATACAGAGGCTACATTGCCATGCTCGCGGTCCAGGAGGCACATCGAGGAAAAGGCATTGCTACGAATTTGGTATGCATGGCTATTGATGCTATGTCTTCCAGAGACGCCGACGAAATCGTTCTCGAGACCGAGGTTACGAATACAGCGTCCCTCAAATTGTACGAACGATTGGGATTTCTGAGAAGCAAACGGCTGCATAGGTATTATTTAAACGGCAACACTGCATTCAGGCTAGTGTTATATCTCAAAGAAGGGACTGCGTTAAAAAGGCCGGATCCTTATGCTTCGGGATACGGAACCGTCGGGACTTATGACCAGGAAGGAGGTATTAGCGGCCAACACACACTATTTGGAGGAGAAGCTATATCCTGAATAATTGAATCCAAGAACAGGAAATGCAGCTGTTGGAGCATACGCCAGTTACGAAATGATACTCACCGTTCTTGAGCGTTCAAGCTTTACTATGCTCAGGCTAGAGCAAGCGCAGCCTATAACTCTGGCATTCACCTCGACGCCACATGAACGTGAGTGCCCGTGGCGGACGCAAATCGAGTCCTTCTAGGTAGACTCTCGTAGGGCGGGGATGCTTGAGGGAAATTATGCACGACGGTGTGGTGAGGACCTCAAGAGCCAGCAAGAGTATATACGGTGGTACTGAGAAAGTGGCGCTCTTCATTATCGAACATATCTACGATAGCCGTCCAATCGACATTGATGCCAGACTTTTACCTACGCCTTCATTCCGTTATAATACCCGTTTTGTCTCATATCTGATCCAGTCCCGATCGCGCCCATACTCATTCGGTTCTTGGAACTAGTCTGACCTCAAAAGGCTGCTTTTCCACCACTGTAAATGCTTTTTGATCCTCCCATTTTAATTTCCCATACGTGGTGTCCGCTTCAGTAATATCAAATGCCCAGACTAGCCGTGCCAGAACGAGCCTTAATTCACTCATGGCTAGCGGTTTCCCGACGCAAGACCTCGGACCAATTCCAAATGGTAGAACGCAGCCTCGATCGTCGCTATGAAAGCGGGACCGAGGGTTTTGAATGGCTTCTGGAAGCCATCGTTCCGGGTAAAACGACTTGGGTTCATGAAATCTATCTTTGTCGAAGAGAAGACCAAGTGGGTGTACGTTTACGAAAGTCTAGGTAAAGGATGTTAGAGGTCTAGAAAGTTAGAGGTGACAGATATACAGCAAGGTAGCTTACATTCCCAGGAACCCACTTCTCGCAAATTATTCCTCCCTCAGGCGGAGTCAGGCGGAATAATCCGAAAGGTCTAGGAAAGATATATGTCAATGGTGTCCGTGAGTTGAATATTACTAGGAGATGACTTACACGGCACTACACATCCTGAAGCCTTCCGAGAGGACTGCATTCAAATAAGGCAATTCCTTCAATGCGGCAAAGGATATGTCTTTCTCTTTGGCAAAGTTTGACCTAAGCTCACTTGCGAGAGTGGCTAAGGTTTCAGGGCGTTTTACAAGCCTATTAATTGTCCCACTTAGAGTAGTAGCTGTGGTCTCGCTTCCAGCCACTGTCATCAGAAATGCATTCGCGTATACTTCGCCGCCCGTCAATCCTTCAGCGTCTTTGCCATCATCCCTCTCCCATAAGCTTATAAAGTCCGGACGACCAGTGGCTTGGGCCAGTCTTTTATCCACCTTATCTTCAACGATCTTCCAATGAAGATCTCCTTCTTTCTGAGCGCTCTTGGGGATCATTTTCCACAGGACCCAGTTCAACCAAGTATAATGTCTCAGTGATGCCACGCAAGTTATTGCCTTGACACTCCCAAAGACTAGGTCCACCCAGTCATTTAGTTCTCCTCTTTCCAGACAGAAGAAAGATTCGCCAAAGGCCAGGTCGCCGATGATATCAACGGTCACAAACGTAAACCATTGAACGATATCCACTATTGCGGAGCCCATGCTTGCTCTTTCCCTAAGCTTTTTGATGAGTAAATCGACGTATCCTTGAATGATATCCTCTTGTTTTCCAACAGCTCGCTCCGTAAATCCAGGCTCAATCTTCCTCCTCACCCTGGTATGGTGTTCCTTGTCTATGATATTCACAATCATTGGAGGTTTATCAAATTGCGGTCTATGCCAGACGGCACTTTTTGGAAACGCTAGACTCCTGCCACGGTTCGAGTAAATATCTTGCAAGGCTGCGGGATCGGAAAATGAGAGCTCATTGGGAGCTAAGCGAACGATTTTGCCGTACTTCTCATGTATTGCTTGAGTGTCGGTGTGCAGGTTTCCCGTCCAGCAGGAGTACATCCATGGTAGTCGCATACAACGCCATAGAAGAGGTCCTGGGTAGCAGGCGAGAGGGTGGAATGCGACATTGTATATTATCGTGCAAAGAGGCCACTTGGTCCATTAGCTCGGATCCGATTGTGTTGGAAGACCTTTAACATCTGAGTCTGGGTTACTTACTAGGATAAGGGGAATTCCTGTTATCCAAGCTACTGAAACTAGTGGGTTGAAGTTGTCTGCAAGCATTTTGAACGTCCAAATGAAGATTCTGAAGTGAGAAACTCGGATGAGTACGACACCAAGCTCCAACCCGCACCTTTATGCACCCACAAACACAAATGACCTACCTAACCCCTACCTTCCCCTCAACATACTGTTCAGTCGCCATATGCATTCGCTCCGACGTCGTGGAACAACCGTACTCGGCTCCCAGCCAACCACTTCAGCCACGGCTAGAAACGCACGAATCCGGCAACGGCAATATACGCCCGACAACATTTCCCGTATAGGAACGGGGGCCTGGAACGCTACAATGCGCGGGGACTTGACATTAATCGCTCTTATAGGTCCCAAGGGTATGGTGCCGACGTTGTCTCCTCTTAGGATCACAGGTCTTAAAAGAAGCAGCTGCTTCGATGCTGCATCTGCACACTAGCTCAACAATGCCGATTGGGGACGCGCATATGATTGAGATAAGGACAAGAGATATAAAAGATAGCTTTTCCCTGTAACCGGTATACCCATTTCAGCTGAAAGTGCAGGTGCCGATAAATCACTTCCACCTTACCATGAAAGTTCTTCACTACGAGGGCTGGAATTACATCTACATTAATGATAATCCGTATCGGCCCCTATATTATATCACATGCCTGTACGTAAGGACTACATGTTCCAGCTCTCTCTTTCTCCGCAGCTAATCCTTGATCTTGACCGAAGCGTATACGAAGCATACAGCATTCTGGATCCGTGCAGCTGCATACGCCGAGGGGGACCAAGGAGACCCCACATCATTGGTCAACCCGCATGCGATTGCCACGAAGAAAGCGGAGGGTCTAAGAGAATGATGTGACTGGCTCTCAATCCAAAGTGAACATGGTGATAAGGTTATGTTCTGAGGAGAACCCTGTAACACTTAGCAAGTCCCTGTCTTACTGAGCAGGTCCTTCTCTGACCTGGCAAGTCCAAGTCCAAGTCGCTGAGAGACGTTTACCAGGCATCAGATTACCTCTAAGATGTTCTTCCTGCGTCAATTCTGGCATGGGCAGATTTGAAAAGAATAAGTGGGAGAAGCAAGTATTTCCCTAGATCACCTTCCACGTTCGCCAAGACACCGTATCAGCCAAATCAGCATCATGGAACGTTTGTCCAAATGAAACTAGAAAGTAGAACCACACTCAAGACGTCAGGTTGCGTTACGCTGATGAAGGCAGAATTCCATGGGTAAATCATTGATTCATGAACAAAGTAGACCTCAGAAAACCCGAAGCGCCGTGTTTATCTTAACACCCAGAGATCCGAGCCATTCCATCCCATATGCAGGTATCACAGTCATTACATGAGCCATCCACAATCGTCGATTACGCCGTAGCTTGCACCACCTTGAAACCCTCAGCAACCAATTTTTGGATCTCCTCGTCTTTGTGCTGCAGCAGTCCCAACGTGTACGCGGCATCATTCCACTGCCTCTCACTCTCGGCCCTTGGAAGCCGGGCAGCGAGCTTATTAGCCAGCTGTTTAGCATGCTTGTCCTGCGTCGTGTTAGACTCAAATCAATACCTAACGACAAATGAGACTTGTTTGAACTTACCTTCTCAATAAAACCGGCCAAGAACTTGATAATTCTCTTGAATGCATCTTCATCCAGTGCGGAGTCTGCACTGAGAACGCTGAACATGTCCACGAACTGGTTGTACACGGCGTTGTCTTTGGTTGCAAGCTCGGTGAAGAACATACGGGCCATATCCGCAATCTTCTTGTCGCTATCTTCGAGACACTTGGCCATTTCACCAAGTTGGCCTTTCACCTTGACTTGGCCTGCCAAGATAAGGAAAGTCAAAGTCATCAAACAAGTTCGCTTGACGCTTGGATCTCCATCATTGAGACGACGGTACAAGAAGTCGGTGTTCTCGTCAATAAGGTGATTAAAGCAGACAGCCATATCGCCAAGAGCCACAACTAGATTGCTGCGGACGGTCGCGTCCTTACTGCGCTCCAAAATGGTAAGAAGCAAACCAAGATTAGACTCACAATACTCTGAGCTCACACACATAAGCTTTGCAAGGCAAAGTGCAGCCTGAGCTTGGAGTGTGGGGTGATTGTATGAGGTATTGTTGGCGCAGATGTCCGAAACCAAAGGCCCGAAGTTTGCAAGTAGAGATTGTGGTCCATACAGAAGCTCTCGCTCACGTATATGGGCGATTGCTTCCGTGAAATCATCTTCTGTAGTACCAGCCATTAGGTCTAGTTCATCAGCCTCCTCGGGTGCTGGAGTCTGTTCTTTGGCGCCAGATTTTTTCTTGCTCTTCTTAACAGGGGACGCATTTTCTGGAGCAAGTGATTTGCGTGGAGTACTCTTCTTCTCTTTCTCTGCTTTGCGACGTTTAAACTCCAGCTCACAAAGCTCGAGATGTACGATCTGCTTGATTGCGATGTGCCCAACAATGAAAAGCAATTGAGATAGGGAAAGTGCAGAATTCTGTTTGGGGGCGGGGGCGAGCTCCTCAGCAGGCGCATCCTCTCCAGGTTCGTTCTCAGGCGCTGGTGTCATCAGCTGTGTAGCTTCACCAGTTCCCGATCCGCTTGATGTAGGCCGTGATGGAGGCTGTGGCGCGAACACAAATTTGGTTTTCTGCCTGAGGATTTCGGAACATAGTACGTCAGGATGCTTTGAAAGAACATAGATGGCACTTATTGCCTGTTCAGCGACACCAAACCATTCCTTGTTGTCCGAAACAATTTGAGTAATCGCAGCCAAACGAACCAGAATAGCGTGGTCATTAGGCAACTTGACAACCTGTACGGGGGCAGCCCCAGGGGCAATTTTGCCAGGTGGAGGGCTGATGCGCCGTAAAGCGATGCAAGTGTATCGAGCGAGTGCAAGATCTCTTCGACCAAGCTCACCAAGACCGATCCGGAGGCAATGTTCCATCTCATGCACGATTATGGTCGGCTCGGCAAGCGCCAACATGCCCAAAACAATTATAGCACCTCGCCGCTGTGTTTTCGAGAAGTCCTTCTTTTGATAGCTATAGACTTGCCATAACTTTTGGATTACCAACTCTTTCACGAGCCCTTGCTTCATCATCGTACTGAGCAGTTGCTCCAGAGAAGTCAATTCTGCGGGAGTTGTTCCGAATGTCAGACTGATCATGTTTTTCGCCACGTAATTTGCCGCATCGTTGGCATCAAAGCTGGGTGGTGCATCGAAGAAAAGGCCCTTATAGCACTCGATTAGATGAGTCTGGACTCCCTTTCCTTCATCGCTGTTGCCCTTGGTCCAAATTAAGCGGAGCATCCTGCGAATGCCGCTACGGGCGTTTTCAATCTTATACGCATCAATGATCGTGAAGTAGTCCATTGCTTCAATTACTTCACTCTTGTTCTTGGAAGACAAAAGCTGAGTCACGATTTCTGCAGCGGCGTTAATTTCGTCGATGAACTTCAAAGCTTCCAACAGATATTTCCGCGTCGTTTGAAGCATGCCCATTTGTTGCGCCGTTGCGGCGTCCTCCTGCATCTTCTTCACTGCAGCCGCCTTCTCTTCCTCGGACATTTCATTTGGATGCTTTGCCTCTTCGGTTGATCCATTATCCGCCTGGGTCGCATCTTGCAATAAGGTTTCGTCCACAGTGGGCTCGTCTGGAGCTGGCCGTTCTTGTAATTCCTCCGGTGGTTTCAACGCATTTATTTGAGCGTCGATCTCTTCTAATCTCATGTTCCAGTCTTTGGTCGCCAGCAAACCATTGTTGAAAACGGTAAACGGATGAGTCGAGACTAATTTTCCGAGTAGTTTGATGGCATTGCGACGCACATTACTACTCTTATCCTCAAGGCTCCTTGCTGCGAGCTCGGCAATCTTCTGTCGTCGTTTCGGAAACTTTGCTTCTAAGTCGCAGAGCTTCACGCAGACTTGGATTACGCGACAACGGCAGTACGGATTCATGTCAAGGAATCGTTCTTCTAACACATCAAAAAATACACGGATTTGCGCTTTGTGGTTTTCGCTCCGTTCCTGTCCGTCTTGCTTGCTCAGCATAGCAATAAGGTTCCCACAAACTTCAATTAGGGCGCATCGCAACGTATATGACTGTCAATATGTCAGCGGACATCCAATCAAAGATATGCGCATATTACCTCGCTATCGAGTAAGTTTGCAAGCAGTGTCATTTGCTTAATGACCAGATGAGGAGTCAGCTCCGAGATTTTGGTCAAGAAGGTTGACACAGATTTGGGGCCTTTCAGGTCATTGCTGTTGAATTCCTTGTTACTGAGCTCCCTTAAAACCTCCTCAGTGAGCTGGGGGAAGTCATATTGTTCAGACAAGATTTGCAGGAACTCGGCCATAGGCTCTGACAAATGCTCGAAATATGATAAATTCTGGTTGATTGCTGTTTGCGCTCCTATTTCACGTGGTCAGTCCATATTACTTTGGACGACGTCATCCAACTTACCAAATGCATGACCATGGTGTTTGACTGATATGCACAGCACTCTGAAACAATGCATCCGAATAGCGGTGTTTTTCACGCGGGCCTCGTTCTCGAGAACATGGTAGACTGGTTTTGTGAAGAGCCCAATGAACGTATCCCTCTCTGAGGTTGTTACGAAGATTCGCGCCAACTTCAGTTTCAAGACTTTGCTCATTATATCAAGTGCAGTCTCGAGTTGTCTTGATGCATCCCAGTTGCCGTCTTTTGTGGTCCCAGACTTTGCTTTTGCACCCTTGCCCCTACCCCTTGCTGGCGCTGAGGCTGACTTTTCCAAAGCTCTTGTTTCAACGGCTGATATAGTCCATTGCAGTAGGAAGCCGAATATCTCCAGGAGCTCCTTGTGATGTTGTATTGTATCTTGCTCATCCGCTTCAATGTCAGCATGCGCAACATCAGCCTGGGCTGACAAGGCGGACACGATGAGATCGAGAATCTTGCTTAGGGTCGCGACCGGAATCTGGGATGAGAGTCTGCAACGCAGAAAAAGGTCGTGGTCAGCATTTCCCAGCTCTGGTAGTTGACTTGGATACAGAAGGGGTACACACTTGAGGAGGAACTGCAACGTATCGAAGTACGCGCTGCGAGTAATCGCATCTGGGCTCTCTGCAACGGCATCGACTACAGGATTCAATACACTATTAATCAAGGCCGGGGTGAGTGATTCTGGGTCATGTTCGCAATCAACCAGCTCAGAGGGAGCCTCCGGAGTCGCAATCGAGAACGGATCGATGCTATAATTTTTCAACGAGTCGTTGATATCAAATTCTATGCGCGCATCCATGGTGCATGGAACGGCAGAGTAATTTGTAGGAAGAGAGAAAGGAGGGACAAGAGAAGTTGGTGGTGTTGATGTTTGTCGTCAGAGATTATCGCCGCTGCCCCTCGGAGGTCGCGTCTGTGTTTGTGAGTCGCGACCTCTGTTTTGAATTAGCCTTTTTGGGGTAAGCGCTATGGAATCGTTCCGAGGCGCGACTCACGTCCACACGAGGCACAGTGTGTCCCTCTCAACAGCTACATGACCACTCCACAGCGAAACAGAGACACGACACCGGGTTTCGAGACATGGCAAAAGCACGCACCCAAATGCGACAGGCGGAGCAGCTCGTCATCCACCATGACGACCTAAAAGAGGAGGACACTGAGGAGACTTTGGACGAGAGCGGCGACCCTCTTGAGGAAAGCGGGCGCACCGTGGACAGCAGCGACGAAGAGATCGAAGAATCGGTTGTAGAGGACATGTTTCGGTTCGAAGAAAGTTTCGTAGGCATCAACAAACGCTACCGGCTCATCAATCGTATCGGAGAAGGTAAGTTGTCCTCAATTGGTTCGGCTTATGCAGGGAGCGGGCTCTTGGACTCACAACATTGCAGGTACATTCTCGACCGTGTACAAAGCCGAGGACCTAGAGTACCACAACTACGAAAATCGCTGGGACATTGATGAGCATGAAAACCGTAAATGGTCTTCTCCAGGGCATCGCAAGAAAGTTGGCAAGCGCCCTCATTACGTTGCCATTAAGAAGATCTATGTCACGAGTAGTCCGATGCGCATCTTCAACGAGCTGGAACTCCTCTACGACCTCAAGAATTCCGACTCTGTTTGTCCGCTAATCACGGCCTTTCGTCATCTAGACCAGGTTGTGGCTGTGTTGCCTTATTTCCAGCATCGTGACTTCCGCGAATATTACCGTGACATGAAGATCTCAGAGATGCGGTTGTATTTCCGAAGCTTGTTCACGGCATTACGCTCTGTTCACGCAAAGAAGATCCTACATCGCGATATTAAGCCTACAAATTTCCTATACAATCCCCAGCAGGCACGAGGTGTGCTTGTTGACTTCGGTCTCGCTGAACGCGAGGGGACCGATTGGCATCCATGTGCCTGTACTCTAACACACGACGAACGTCGTTATAGAGTCACCCACAGCGTCTGGGCTCAGACTCAGCACCAGCCTTCATGCTATCCAAAGAACGATACGAGATCAAGCCGTCGTGCAAATCGAGCGGGCACGCGAGGATTCCGTGCCCCTGAGGTGCTCTTGAAGTGTACTCAACAGAATACTTCCATTGACATGTGGAGTGCTGGCGTGATACTTCTGACATTATTGTCGCGTCGTTTCCCTTTCTTCCACAGCGCAGACGACATCGACGCATTGTTAGAAATCACAACAATATTCGGGCGAAAGAAGCTGAAGGAGACCTCGCTTTTGCACGGTCAAGTATTTGAGACCAACGTCCCGAGCTACAGTGACGGGGGCCACAGTCTGGAAAAGATCATTCTCTGGTGCACAGGGCGCACTAAGGACGAGACCACTGGAATAAAACCTGAACTCGAAGACGATGAGAAGGAGGCTGTACAATTTCTATATCGCCTAATGGAGTGTGATCCCTCGAAACGAATCACCGCAGATGAAGCTCTACGACACCCGTTCATCACCAAAGCCTACGATGATAGTGAAGCGGATGACGATATGGTTGACCTCGTCGAAGTCTAAGACTAGAAACGAAATCACGAACGATACGGTATGACATGAACTTTGTTCAACAGCATAGCGTGGCGCTATGATGGATTTGGCCAGGGGCATCATTTGAGGAGTTTCCGTAGCCTCTTCATGGTTCTGGTGTGGGCGGGTTCGGTTGTATTCACGATACCCTTCATTGTTGTATGATATATAGATTCCTTCGCATTCACGAGAGCTGCCATTTTTGAAAACAAATACAAGAACATTGAGAATACGACGAACACCCCCAATGCTATGTTGTATCCCAGAAGAAGCCTTCATGTTCCGCCTTGGGCTATTTACAATATCGTACAGTAGCATCTGAGCCAACCAATCTTGACTATGTAGACAGTCGTTGAGTGCTTGCTTCCTTGAGCTTCTCCTCTGCCTTCCGTTCGGCACCTGTCTTTTCTCTTTCCAGCCGTCTCCGTTCTTTTGCAGTAATCATTTGCCCTGCCTGGCCTTTGTGAGCTTCTGCACGTTCACTTTCTGTTGCTAATCGCTCCTCCTCCAGCTTTACATTCCTCATCGCTGTCTCTAGATCCGGAATCTCAATACCAGCCCGCTTGGCCTCTTGCAGCCTCCATTTGCTGACTTGTCTGCCCCGCTCCGCGGAACGAACATCCTTCTCCAACCGCTCTTTTAAGCGAATCGCTATGCGCTCCTCTTCGCTGAGAACAGGTGGTCGGTCTTCGACGGGTGGGCCGAATGGGGCAACGATGGATGTTACGACATGTCGGATTTGCTTAGACGTTCGCCAGCCTGAGGCAATGCGAACTACGTCGCCTTCTAATAGAGATGAATTAGGGTCGGCAACTAAATATGTTCTATATGAAGGATAATGCTATCGTGGTATTAGTTTCGTCTTTTCCAAAGAAGCGCGTGAATCCGGAATAGACATACTTTTCGAATGTGCTTGTTCCATGTTTGACCTGCAATTCGAACCTTTACAGCTTTTGACATTTTGCCAGCCGATACCACTACTCCAACTTTCTGACTTGAAACATTCTTGCGGAAGAATTGACCCATAAGGTCCATTGGTTTGCGGGAGAGAGACATGTTGATAGAGGAGAAAATCGTTCAGGAGTCGCGCGAAGCTCGAGGGGCGCCGTTGCGCCGTATCTGACGAAGGTACCGCAGTGTATGGCAGGGGGCCTATCACAAGCTTAAGCTTCTTTCGACAGAAGCCGTGTAGAGTAAATGCGATGCTTGATAATGCAATCGTTGTTGAATCATCAATAGGTCTCTTGCGTTCAGTAAAAAATGGAGGTCCGATTTGCCGAGGTTCCGCCGATTGGTGCGGTGCGGCGAAGCTACGGTGGTGCTTGGATTAGACTATCTGGCATTTCCGTTGGAGCTCCAACTTTCCTCCCATAAACCAGCCCGCCCCCGCCTACCATTCCCTAGGTTTCAGAATCCCTCGGGCTCCTTCTCCTATTCATGTAGCTTCGTGTTCTAAAATAATTTGGATTTACTCCGTTCATTCCCTTTTACTTTTTTCTATCGCTTCGAGTCCAATTGAGCGTCATGCTCTTGCGGATATTGGTCTTTCTAGGGTGTTTGGCCATACTGGCAGTGGGGGCAGAAGATTTCTACAAGGTACGTGGAGCTTGTCCATTTTTTTAAGGGAAACTATAGAAAGTGAGCCTGGTCTAGATGATCGACTAACAATCATGTAGCTTCTAGGACTTAAGAAAGATGCCAGCGAGCGCGAGATCAAGAAAGCATACCGAACGCTTAGCAAGAAATATCACCCAGACAAGAACCCGTGCGTCTCTTTGCAACTAACCTCACGAGACCCCATGTCTCACCACCGAACAACATCTGACTTTAATCAGTGGCGACGAAACTGCCCACGATAAGTTCGTCGCAGTAGCCGAAGCTTACGACGTCCTCATCGACGAAGAGACTCGCCGCATATACGATCAATACGGTCATGATGGTATCGAACAACATAAGCGCGGTGGTGGAAGGCCTGCCCAACATCACGATCCATTCGACCTCTTCTCACGGTTCTTTGGTGGCTCGGGACATTTTGGACATGGTGGGGAGCGCAGAGGACCAAATATGGAGGTCCGAGTCGCCGTACCACTACGGGATTTCTACAATGGACGACAAACGGAGTTTACGGTGGAGAAACAGGCTATCTGCTCCGCTTGTGAGGGTTCAGGAAGTGAAGATGGGCAGGTAGATACCTGCAATGTCTGTGGCGGACGGGGCATGCGTGTGCAGAGGCAGCAATTAGCGCCGGGGCTCTTCCAGCAAGTGCAGACTGTGTGCGACGCTTGTGGAGGCAAAGGAAAGACAATCAAACACCCATGCCCAGTCTGTCAAGGAAGCCGGGTGGTTAGGGAGCCTGAGACACACGAACTACACGTCGAGCGAGGAATGCCGAGGGGCGTTAGGATCAATTACGAGAACGAGGCCGACGAGAGCCCAGACTGGGTCGCTGGAGATCTGGTCGTGCATCTCGTCGACACTGATCCGCAACTTGGACAAGCAGATCACGAGAGGACAGATGGTACATTCTTTCGTCGACGAGGGAAGGATCTATTCTGGCGCGAAGTCCTTAGCCTACGAGAGGCATGGATGGGAGATTGGACACGCAACATTACCCATTTGGATGGTCACATTGTTCAGCTCTCACGAAAGCGTGGAGAAGTCGTTCAACCGAATACGGTCGAAGTCATCGAGAATGAAGGAATGCCAATCTGGCATCAACATCTTCCAGAGGGCGTGGATGAGGCCTTCGGTGCTCTTCACGTTGAGTATGTGGTCATTCTACCCGACCAAATGGAGAAGGGCATGGAAAAGGAATTCTTCAGCGTATGGGAGAAATGGCGGAAGAAGAAAGGCGTTCAATTGGATAAAGAAAACCAGAGACCTGAGGGGCCAATCAAGATGCCCGAAGGCGATGGCCATGACGAGTTATAGATCACGAGGGGAAATGGAAATGTAAAATATTGAAAAACTTCGTTTCTGACAGCGATGTACACTTTTGTGGTTGCTTGGGATTATACCCTGAGGGTGCCTAGGAGTAGGGGAGTTATGATCCGTGGGTATAGATGTTAGAATTGAACTTTTCATGACTGAAATCAAGACACCGTGAAATATCCCAGGTGCTACAGGTCGTCTCCCCCTCTCTTCCATCAGGCAACTCTCTCTCGCTACGTAGTTGTGGTTTGGTGAGAGCAGCTACCTTGGAATTGCGATATTGCATGAAAGCATATACTAACTACGTCCAATCAAATCACGGTAAGGAATGGCAAAATAACAGTATTATAATAACAATATCGTATGTGCCACATGAAAAACAACACTAGCTAAATCGATAGTAATACAGACACTTGTTTTGGAGAAGAAACGTATGTTTTGAAAAGAAAAGTGACACCAAAAAGTCCTCTCGTTCTTGAACCCATATTACGCGGTCATATAGTCCATACTCGGGTCCTGAATATCATGTATAGTACCGTTATCGGTCGCTTCGGGAACGTACACACCACCTGGAAAACGCTCGGCATGGATTGCTCTTTCTGGTTTTGCTCCCCTTGGTGTTGCTTGCGCTGAAAGTGCTGTAGTAGAAGCAATACTAACAGGTACCAGCCTCACTATAGACGTACTATAAAGGGTAGGAATCGACCGAGAGGACTTATTAGCCCAAGAATCATAAACCCCCTTTGCAAATCTATAAACGCATGCGTCAGATATTAAACAGAATCAAGGAGGAAAGATATTGTTGGGAGCGCTCACTGTCTATCCACTGAACCATCACCATAGCAAAGTTCTACATGCATGTTGCCATGATAACCCGCGGGACAAGACCAAGATGCTTCCCCCTTGCGAGTCCGATCAAAGTTGTATATATCATGACAGAAGCTCTTCCCATCGCAATATATCGGTCGACAACCATTGATAGCATTGGTAGCATTTTTAGCAGTGAAATACAATGCTAATCCGTTCATGTACCCAGGACAGCCCTGCGCTTTGCTCTGAGTTAACGACTGATCCGCCGCTCCCTGCGCATCAGTAATGCTATCATTACGAGCACAGTCCAGGAGTGAAATATCGAAATTCAAACGCGGTTCAACGTCATATCTTTCAAGGTTCTCAACAAGCGCGTATTCGATTTGTAGGATGTTTGACAGGTTATCCCTTTCGTTGCTGATTTTGATGGAGACACCCTGACCTTCGAGTTTATTTAGGTGCGGGCATATCCGCGCTGTGGATTGGTTGGCGTTGGATGGTCGTGGACATGTTTGGCGGTAGGGTTCTGTGTATGTCATGTTTGAGGGTATGGAGATTTGATAGTTGGAGTGATCATCTGAGGTATTAGGATTCCACCATGCGCCGACGGATCTGGCCCAGAGGTTCTCGTGGCAGTTGTTGCGTATTGTAACATTTCCGTATGATGGACCCTCGTCTTTGGCTTTTGCGTCTTTTGGACTGATGCCGCCGGAGTTGGTGGCTTTGGAGGAGCTGCTCAGGCAGGCAAATAGCCCAAGATAAACTTGACCAGTAGAGAGCCTCATCATCGTAGGCTGGTGTAGGTTTCTCGTTGAATAAACTCGCTCAATATTGCGGAAGGTAGTGACAGTAAAATGCCCGGTACATATACTGAAATTCAGCGATGAGCGTATGCGAACGAAGATCCGTGGTTTTAGAAACGTTCCGTAAATATGCAGCGTTTCTAGAAATAATGATAGAATGTGTTAAAAGAGAGAATTTCTTATGAGCATCGAAAATTGATATACGCCCGCCTCTGTGACTGCGCGAAGACTCATTCATAGTAGCGATCAGAATTCGAATGACTTAGAACTGGGGCACAAGAGCAATATCTACGTTACAAATACATTGTTATGGTCAAAGGCTTCAGTATCAAGCTGAAGATATCCATGATTATACGTACATTTATTATACATACCGTTTCTTCCCGAGGCCTTACTCCCTCTTCATACCCACCCTGCCAATGCCTCTCAGACCCCAAAGCAACAGTAGCCCGGTTGCACCACTTAAGGCAAAGAGATACCAAAAGGCTGCGCGGTATCCCTCCATCAATGCGGGAGGTGACTCCTTGTGTGTGTAACGACTTTGGCTTGTAATACTTCCGGCAATGACAGCACTCGTGGCCAATCCTACACTCTTACCGATTTGAGAAATAGTATTGAAGACACCACCAGCGAGCGCTTGAGTCTTTGATGGAAAGACAGAGGTGATGACCAGGTTTGAGACTGTAAAGAGGGCATCGGCGCCAACGGGATTCAAGAACACCGCAGGAAATGCGCAAGCCCAGTATGTCCACTCAGGCTGGATGACGGCCATCAAGAGTGTTGCGACAGTAGTTAAAACCATGCCGACCATTACTGCCCAGTCTGCTCTGACTTTGTGGACAATGAGTCCCATGATGATGTTACTCAATGCTCCAGATATTGGGGTCGGTAGGAAACGAATCGATGTTTGGATGGCGGATATCTCCTGAACCTCCTGGAAAAACAAAGTTTGATATGTTTCTATAGCGTTGAAAACGCCCCAGGTGAAGAAGACGCCGATGCAAATGCATGTGAAGATGCGGTTGCGCCAAAGCGAGTTGGGGATAACTGCAGGCCGCCCTAGTTTCTCCTGGCGACCAACCCAGAGTACGAACGCAGGAATAAGGGCAACTGATACAGCAAGTAAAGCAATCGTCTTCGGGTCTCTGATTTGGTTGGTGCTACCTGTGACCAAACTATAATAATGAGCAATGTGTTTAGTCGATCGAGTCTTTACTTACGCAAAGGAGTAGGTGAGCATTGCCAAAGAGGCACTCATGATAGCAATACCGACCCAGTCGATGTCATCTCTCAATCTTTGCCATACGTGAGGCTGTTTGTCATCGACCTTTGGCAGGCCAAAGAATCCGATAATGAATACTACAGTGTTGAGAATGGCGGCGATATAAAAGCCCCATCTCCAGCCGATGGTATCAGACAAGACACCTCCCAGCGTGAGACCTATGGAAAACCCAATAGGCTGGCCTCCGCCCATGGAGGCGAAAGCAATGTTCCTTCTTTTGCCTTCAGGAAAGGTGCTAGTGATAATGCTCACAGCAGATGGCAGACAAAAAGAAATGGCAACACCAGCGAAGGCTCGAAACACTATCAACTGGATGCCAGTCTGAGAAAGCCCACAGGCCAGAGTGAATGCAGATTGAAGGACACATCCGGTGAGGTACATCGGTCTACTGCCGACGACATCCGAAATAGATCCGAGCAAAAGAAGCGTGCAGCCACAAGTCAATGCATAGATAGAAACTGGCCTAGCAACCGTCAATGGAGAGCATGACCAAGACAACATGTAATTTACCATAATAATAGATTCTGTTCCAGTTGGAGGTCATGGGCCATAGTCTAGAGTTGAATGTCAGACACGCTGACGTATACTAGCATTGCATCCACTTACGGGCAACCCAACAGTCACCAGGCCTGCCAGCAAAGTACTGATCGCAGTGACACAGACCACAGTCACCAACACAATTGCTGTTGTCCCCTTCCCTGGATTTTCGACATGCTCGGTAGAATCAGCTTTGGGCTGTGATGACTTGGTTGACCTTGCGTCATCATTCAAGAGCGAACCCTTGCTTGCCAATTTCACGTCTGGAGGTATTGAGACCTGGTCGGGCAATGGAACCAATTCGATGGAGGTCGCCGTCTGCGACATCTTGATAATAACGATCAATATGTGGAGTCGGAGAATTCTTGGACCGTCTTGTTGGGGAAACAAAGTTGGGGTTGTTGCTGATGGGTGGCGGGGCCGAAGTTCCCATTAGTAACCAGGCCATCAAGTTAGATCCAGAAATACTGGCAAACGAGATGTGATGTGCTTAAGGCGCGCTGCATGCGTGCTGAAAGAAGCGGGAGCGGCATGTCAAGTAATTTCCTAGTATACTGGGCGTACATAGTCTGCCCAGTATGGGCATGGAAGAACATTTCGTCTTCGCATGATGACGCTGACGCTATCTCCACACAGAAAAAGCTAAACATATGTCCAAGAAATGGTCTCAGTAATTTTTCAGATAATCTTGTCGGATAGCACGCCTGATAAGGACGAAATGTAACACTTGGGCCACTGATTAGCAACCATGATGTAGCCACCACCAAAAGTGTTGCTGATTTGAGCTGATTTCTTGGAGCTGACATGCCCAGCCACCAGCCACACCCCACACTCGCTTCAGCAAGGCCTGAGTTTAGTCCTACTTTTAAAAAACTCGCCTTTCAAGGTTAAGCATTTTTCGTAAGACGTTCCAGGCTTGGTCCGAGAGCTTCCGAGCTCTGAAGAGAACATCACCAATTTTTGAGGAGATTGAAGCTTTTCTTTTTCTCGCGCCAACAGTTATAAATTATCTTAATGAGTGTCTAATTAAGTCATCTAAGTGATGAATGGTTCGCCAAATGATATGGCAGATCCGGGTCATGAATAAAAAAGAAAATCCAAAAAATCCACAAAAAGTCTAAATCCAAAATACCAATAATGGTCAAATCAACAGTAATGTAATCTGTGATGCTCGAAAGTTAAGAACGCCGCGCTATGTAGATGTGTTTGAAATGCATTCCGTATTCCTCCCATTGTCCATTCTTCTTCATTCAGTGAGAATAGAGTGAACCCGTTTAGTGCTTGTTGGGCTTGATGTTGCAAGCCTGCAGGCACTGGTCAACGGCCAAAGCAAGGTTGGCTGGGATCTGGTCGCGGAAAGCCTCGATATCCTTTCCATCGATTTGCTGGGGGAACCCAAGAGTAGCGTTGACGACATCGGGGTTAAGGCCGAAGAAGTTCTGGGCGATCTGAGAGGTACCGGGGTCCTCGCTGTTCAAGGTAGCGACGAAGACGGACTCGTCGCAAGTAGGGTTGAACTGGTAGTGGATGCTGCCGATGGGGAAGACAGTGCCCTGGAACAAGTCGAGAGTACCGGCAAGCTCAGCATTGTTGCCTTCATCAACAAGACCGTTTTCCAAGATGTAACCAAACTTGACAGAACCCTTGGCCACTGTCAAGAACTCAGTGGCACGAGGGTGGACGTGTGGAGTGTTCATTCCACATGGGTTAAGGAAACCGAGAGTGGTTGAGATGCCGAGATCGGTGAGGATTGGGAAAGTTTCAATGTTCTACAATATAATGTTAGATTTGTTGAAGAAAGTCAGGAAGAGCTGTGTCACTTACGGCTGCCTTGGTGGCACCACCCTTCGCACCAGGAGCAGGCTCGGCTCCATTGAAGTCGAAAACGATGAGCTCCTTCAACTGCTCAGGGTTGAGAAGCTTGCCAGCTTCAGTCAAGAGCCTCTGGAATCGCTTGACCACAGTGGGTGCAACGATGAGGTCCTTAAGCAGAGCAGCATTGTCTTGAGTGGGAGCTGGAGGAGCAGCTGGAGCTGATGTAGGTGCTGGGCCTTGGCCTGGAGCCGATGGTTGAGGGTAGGCTTGAACGGCTCCGAAGGAAGCAAGTCCAGCGACGAGAACTTTGGCAATCATAGAAGACATTATTACTGATTTATGAAGCGAAACGCTGAGATAAACAGTAAGGAAATCGTAAAGGAAAAAAAATGAGGAAATAAGATGAGAGGAAATGTAGTATGGTTTTCCTGATTGTATGCAATGAGATGATGAGAGAATACTTGCAGTGGAATTCTGCTCTGCTTTATACTACATTGTTGACTATCTTGAACACACTAGAATTCTACGTATTGCTATGTACGGATATGGTACGAGCCGGAGGCGCGGCCGCAGTGCCACATGGCAAAGGCATCCTACCTTGGCTGGGCGCAATGTCATCTCTCCAGACTTACCAAGACACTACATGCGTTCCGATTGGATGTTTTGTAAAAACATGTTTGTTGCCCGTCAGCCTGGTAGCTGGAGGCGTCAAGCTTGGCATGAGGCGCAGGTATTTCTCGTTACATGTAGCTTAGTACGATAGACGCGTGGAGATCTGTGCTACGAAAGAAAAGGCTTGTCAGAACGATCAAATCTCTATTAGCAATCAACCGAAATCTTAGACCTCTCATTTTACTGAAGATAGAACGTCTACGTACTCATGTGTCGGCTCCTCATGTCCGCTTCGCTGGTGGCCTCAGGAATCCCAACCTTCTTCATCTTGGATGAACGGTTCATACGAGTCAAGTAGCGTGGCTATGATGTAGAAAAATAGTGTTTTCATAGAAAACTTGTTGCGGTGTGTCATTTCTCCAATCAACCGCAGGCGCAAAGAGAATCTGTTACTCGGTTGGGTGGTGATGTTCTGTAAGCGCCAGATGCCTAGGCCCTTTCCCCTCGACTTGGCTGCAAGGCTGGCACTTCAAGTCAGCATGTCCAAAATTAGAGCACAGCACGCATGGACCATGAAGACATTGCAACTGCAACTAAACACGGCACGTGCGGTGGTGGAAATGAGCTGGAAGAACTTATGGTCCTTTGCACGAATGAGCTAGCTAGACTGCGCCCTAAAAAGACACAAAATAGGAAAAAAGCATGTACCTAATTAGGGACGAATAACGGATAACAAATTCCCAGCCAACCTGGTCCTGGTGGTCCTGCCAACATTCTTACGCTACGCTGATAGAGAAAATGCCAAAGAAAGAAAACATAGTCGGCCTAAAAAACCCAACCTTAGTGCCATACCACAAACATCATGATCAAGGAAAAAACCCTCAAACTGACTCAAATTCAATCTCCATCGCATCTTGCGACTTCCACATTCCCCAGAACGGCAGCTCATCCAAGGTAAATCCATCATCAGACGGGATTGATGGAGGGCCTGGTGTGTGCGGAATTCCACATCCATCCTCCGGCTCCTCAACCTCCACGATATTATTAGCGTTTGGGTATCCATTATCTTCAAAGAGTAGCGACGACCTGTCATCAGGCCCTCGCACACGTCGTCGTAGCCGACGCGCGCTCGAGTCAACGTCATCGAGGGGATCATTATCGGAATAGCTGCTATCGCCCTCAACACTTTGGCTATGACTGCGTTTGAAGATGCCGGCGCTCCAACGCTTCTTTTTCCTACGGTAAATCCGCTGCTGTTCTTCCTCATCAGATGAGTCTGGCTGACACCGCATTTCTTTGAATTGGTCCAGCAAGCAGTCCTCTAGCCCCTTGATGCTATCAGCATCCTCGAACTGGTCGGGGAATAAAACTTCAATATCACTATCGTATCCTAGATCGCTTCCTAACTCCTCAATCTCAAAGGTAGCCTCTTCGATCTTGCAGACAGATCGTTTTATTTCTTGAACGCTGTCATCATCAGATCCATCCTCAGATCCATACTCGGATATAAGGCCAGATTCAGCGTCGGACTGGGCATCAGATTCGTCTTCAGATTCATCCTCAGATTCAATCTCGGACTCAACTTCGGATTCATCGTCGTCTTCGTCCTCCGATTCTTCAGGATCAGTCGTGTCCTCTCCGTCAGAGACAGTAGAGGGGCGGGACTGGTGTCTTGGCCGTAGCCGTGTGAATTGGAACTGGTGACCCTGACCAATGGGACGAATCTCCTCCAAGGGAGGGGATTGTGCTAACATTGCAAGGCCCATGCGTTTATAAATCGGAGAAGTCTGGCTTGTTTGGGGTGGGTAACGCGCGTGCGAACGAGTCCCAGGTGTCATGGGCGGCGAGGATGGGTGAGGGCCGTGGGGAAAGGCAAAGGCTAATGGTTTATCGTGTGTCTCCATGATGGAGGACTGGTGATTGCTTTCACCGGAAAATGCCCCGCAAGGCTTGGGAATAGGAACTTCAAAAAGTGTGTACCAATGGATTTTGTTTTTTGGTGGTGGCTGTCTGGGACTTTAGGGTATCAGACTTCGACGGACTGGTCTTATTTTGGTTATGTGAGGAGAAAAGTTCGTGGATAGTCTCATTTTTCTACAAGTGGTCTGGAGGAGTTTTGGCAGAGGATGTCCGTGGGCGGCGAGAACAAGGCGGATATGCGGAGGGGTTTTCACAAGTAAAACCCTGCCACGCCTAGGGTTATTGTGCGGGTGGAAGACAGTGATATAGGCAGCAGTGCAGGAATTGCAGGTCGCAGAGACCTAATTAGCCACAGAGTGCTGGTCAATTCGGAAGCAGTGTGTGCGTGGTGGCCGAATGGGGACGGGAGACGAGGGAAGAGGAAGAAAAAGAAGACGAAAGAGGCGGGCTTGAGGTGTACAAGATCCCTAAATGCTGGGATTGTGCGGGACCGTCGCAAAATATTCACCTGCGTTTCAGCGCTGAGCTGGCGGCCGTGGAGCGGGTCAATTTGCAGCAGTGCTTCCTTGCCATGACTCCGATATCTGCCATGATATGTGGCCGCCAACAATTAGCGGCTTTGGGTTGTGCCAGCGTGCAGTGCAGACTCGAACAATCTCACCTTGCGTCCTGCTGGAGTCTTGCAGCCCAATGACCGGACGGCGCTTTATTGCAGAGCGCAGAGCGCAGACCCGGGGGATCGATGTGCTTGCGCTGGCAGGACGATGGGCCAGCTGGCGGCGAGCGGATTGGTGAGCGAGGCGCGGGGTTATGCCAGTACAGACCAGGGAAGCCGAGCCACGCCGACTGACGCTGCAAAAAATTCATGTGTGCGAGGATCGGAGGCGAGTTGAGGCTCTGTGGGAGAGACAGATCTCGAGGTTTTTTTGGCGCTCCAATTGAAGGGGGGGTTGGTTGCACCATATATCAACATTGTAGGATGAGGCTGTCGAGGGTCTAAGCCCAGGTGAGGTCTTGCATCACGTGATGGAGGGGAGAGCCCTCTGGACTCCATCCTGGTGGAGGTCGGGGATCCACCCGGGACATGGATTGTTGGGCTGGCGACCCTACGCATATTTTGGCCCTGCTGCTAATAACTTAGATACAGTAGAGGCGGCATGGTTGGTTTGGAGGACGTCAGTTGGGCTCCTTTCTGCTGCTGTGTCCGAGTAGCATCAAAACATCGTCCTCAAATAAAAAGGAAAGGACATGTACGATCCTGGAAGGTAGGTCTCTTTCTATGTCTAAGAGAAGGAGTTAGCAGACTTCAGTCATATCCACACAGTCGATTGCTCCACAAGAGGTGAACAGGTGCTTCGTAGACATTCAGGGATGAAGATCACAAATGCCTAGTACCAGCCATACAAAAGAGAAAGGACAAACACGAGTACCTGATGCAAATGCGAGCTGGGTGACGTGCCGTAGGATACAATAGCTGAACATTTATGAGAAAGGACAAGCAGCAGTGGCAGCCAGCCACTCAGGAGTGGAGGGATGGCTTGGCGATACTAACCCAAAAGAGGCATGGTCAATATCCGAACAGACACATTGAACATTTGACGAGCACACAGCTTCAAGTAAGAGGCAGCATCCCCATACCTATCCCTTCACAACTCTTTAATTCTCCCACCCTTCCGCCCTTCTTCCGAAACGCCGTCCCGATCGCGTCCGCGCATTGAGGTCCTCCTAGGCGTGACCGAAGCTACGGCTTCCCCCGAATCTCACCATGTCCTCCCCCTCCATGTTGACCAAGGCAAGCAGCTCCCCACCACCGAATGCATCCTCAACCTACTAACGGTTTGCAGTTCGAGTCCAAGTCGTCTAGGGCTAAGGGCATCGCATTCCATCCCAAGAGGTACTTATTCTCCCACTCCTCTTTCACTCTATGGTACGCTGACCGCCCCCAAGGCCATGGATCCTTGTATCGCTGCACTCCTCCACCATCCAATTGTGGGATTACCGCATGGGAACATTGATAGACCGCTTTGAAGAGCACGATGGGCCAGTTCGTGGCATAGACTTTCACAAAACCCAGCCACTGTGAGCATCTCCTGAGATTGTTGGAGTCAGTATACTGAAAGGTGGCAGATTTGTGTCCGGTGGTGATGATTACAAGATCAAGGTCTGGTCGTATCAGACCCGGAGATGTTTGTTCACTCTTAATGGTCATTTGGATTATGTCCGAACTGTCTTCTTCCATCACGAATTGCCCTGGATATTGAGTAGTTCAGACGACCGTGAGTAAGCCTGATTTAAGGTAGGGACACTACTAATGTATATCCCTTTTTCAGAAACCATTCGAATATGGAATTGGCAAAATCGTAAGTTCCAGTCACTGCTCAAATAAGCTATTACTAACTAGTTGTAGGATCCCTCAGTAAGTTCACGATTGCGATTCCTTTAGCTCCACTGACCTCTCGAAGTCTGCACGATGACTGGACATAACCACTACACCATGTGCGCTCAGTTCCATCCAAAAGAAGATCTTATCGTCTCCGCTTCGCTCGACCAGTCCGTTCGTGTATGGGATATTTCTGGATTAAGGAAAAAGCACTCCGCGCCCACATCTATGTCTTTCGAGGATCAAATGGCCCGTGCGAATCAGAATCAGGCAGACATGTTTGGAAATACGGATGCTGTAGTTAAATTCGTGTTAGAGGGCCACGACCGAGGTGTCAATTGGGTCGCCTTCCATCCAACACTACCTTTGATCGTCTCGGCAGGAGATGATCGTTTGGTTAAGCTCTGGAGGATGTCGGAAACAAAGGCATGGGAAGTTGATACATGCCGAGGCCACTTCCAAAATGCGTCTGCCTGTCTGTTCCATCCCCACCAAGATCTCATTCTCTCCGTTGGTGAGGACAAGACAATTCGGGTCTGGGACCTAAACAGGCGAACATCAGTTCAGTCTTTCAAGCGAGAGAACGACCGCTTCTGGGTTATCACAGCGCATCCCGAAATCAATCTCTTCGCTGCCGGACATGACAATGGAGTCATGGTCTTCAAGCTGGAACGCGAGCGCCCAGCATCAGCGGTGCACCAACAACAGCTTTTCTACATCACCAAAGAAAAGCATGTCCGATCCTATGATATTCAAAAGAACATTGAGTCTCCTTCAATGCTATCTTTGAAGAAACTCGGCAGCGCTTGGGTCCCTCCGCGAACATTATCTTACAATCCTGCTGAACGATCGATCCTGGTCACTTCGCCCGCTGATTCAGGCACATATGAGTTGATCAGTCTGCCTCGTGACGCTTCAGGTGCTGTCGAGCCCACTGACACCAAGCGCGGGACTGGAAATTCGGCCGTTTTTGTTGCCAGGAATCGCTTTGCGGTCTTTAACCAAGCTAACCAGCAAATCGACATCAAAGATCTCAGCAATTCGACCACCAAGACAATAAAACCCCCTCATGGCACTACGGACATTTACTTCGGTGGCACCGGCAATCTCCTGCTAATTACACCTACATCGGTAGTCCTTTACGATATCCAGGCTAAGAAGAATCTCGCCGAGCTTTCGGTCAATGGCGTCAAATATGTAGTCTGGTCTGCCGACGGACTTCACGTTGCTCTGTTGAGCAAGCATAATGTTACTATTGCTACGAAGAATCTGGACCAGGTTAGCACTCTGCACGAGACCATCCGTATCAAGAGCGCTACGTGGGATGATACAGGAGTGCTTCTCTATTCCACTTTGAACCATATCAAGTACAGCTTGATGAACGGAGACAACGGCATTGTCAGGACACTAGAGCACACAGTCTATCTCGTCAGGGTAAAAGGTCGCAACGTATACTGCTTGGACCGTGCCGCGAAGCCAAAGATTCTGCAAATCGACCCAACTGAATACCGTTTCAAGCTGGCTTTGGTCAAGAGGAATTATGATGAGATGCTTAATATCATCAAGACTTCAAGTTTGGTCGGCCAGAGCATCATTTCTTATCTGCAGAAGAAAGGCTATCCAGAGATTGCGTTGCAATTCGTCCAAGACCCTCAGACTCGCTTCGAGCTTGCGATTGAGTGCGGTAACCTCGACGTAGCTGTAGAGATGGCCAAGCAACTCGATCGGCCAAAGCTTTGGCAGCGGTTGAGCACTGAAGCTCTGGCCCACGGGAATCACCAAGTTGTCGAGATGACTTATCAGAAACTCCGCAACTTCGACAAGCTTTCCTTCCTCTACCTCTCCACCGGTGACGAGGAGAAACTCAAGCGAATGGCCAAGATTGCTGAACACCGAGGCGACATCACGGCCCGTTTCCAAAACGCTCTCTACTTGGGTGATGTGCAAAATAGGATTGAGATGTTCCAAGAGATTGACCTTTACCCGCTAGCATATGCTACAGCTAAAGCGCATGGCCTTGAAGAGCAGGCTCAAGCTATATTGGAAGCCAGCGGTTTCACAGAGGATCAAATTAATGTATCAACAGTCGGCAAACCCCTTACACCACCCAGGCCTATCGTACCCACATTCAAATCCAATTGGCCAACACGTGGAGCCTCTTCGACCATGTTTGAGAAGGCACTGATGGGAGAGGTTGAAGGTGTTGGTGCCGACGAGCCAGCGACCAACGGTTACGGAGATGAAGATCTTCTGGGAGAGGCCGAGGCACCTAGCGCAGCAGCAGGAGAGCTTGAGGGCGATGAGGATGAAGATGTCGGTGGATGGGACATGGGAGACGATGGCGATGCCGAAGCTGAGGACGATTTCGTTGAGGTCGAAGGCGCAGAGGCAGGAGCTGGAAGCAGTGAAGCGGATCTTTGGGCACGAAACTCACCTCTTGCCGCCGACCATGTTGCTGCTGGTTCATTCGAAACAGCCATGCAACTCCTCAACCGACAGGTCGGGGCTGTCAACTTCGCTCCACTTGAAGGCCGCTTTGAAGAGATCTACCAAGCGACGCGTACATTCCTCCCTGCCACTCCTAACATGCCCTCTCTAGTCAATTATGTTAGGCGAACGGTCAACGAAACGGATTCTCGGAAGATTCTCCCCATTATTCCCCGCGATTTGGAGTCCATCCTGGCAACCGAGCTGCAGGCCGGTAAAACGGCGATGGTCAAGGCCCAGTTGCAAGACGGTGTGAACGTTTTCAAGAAGCTGCTTCATCTTCTGATTGTTAATGTTGTCTCCTCCCAAGCTGAGCTCTCTGAAGTAAGTCTAGAGCCTCAACTTTCGTACGTAAATACTGACAAAGTTTAACAAGGCAAGGCAAGCAATACACACTGCAGCTCAATACATCCTTGCGATGTCCATTGAGCTTGCCCGACGCGCGCTGGTGCAAGGTGCTACCGACATCTCCGGTCTCCCTGACGACACCAAGAAGCGCGCCCTCGAACTATCTGCGTATTTCACTATCCCTGAATTGGAAGGCGCTCACAAATCCCTTCCACTCTCCGCCGCTATGAACTTTGCCAACAAGAACAAGCAATTGAACACTGCTCTCAATTTTGCCAATGCATTGTTAGATAGGACGAGCAATGCCAAGTTGAAAGAAACTGCCAAGAAAGTCAAGACCATTGCCGAGCGCAATCCTTCAGATGCGGTGGAGATTGATTTCGATCAATTTGCCGATTTTGAGGTTTGCGCTGCATCATATACTCCTATATATGGCGGCAGTCCATCCGTTGCCTGTCCGTTTGATGGTAGCAAGTACCATGGCAAATACAAGGGCACGGTATGCAAAATTTGTGAAGTGTGTCAGATCGGTGCTCCCGCGAGTGGTTTGAGGCTCGTTGGATGAAATGAACGTAGTCTATATTTGTTGCAAAAAGGATATTGAAAATAGGGCAAGGCTGGTCCAGGCAAATAAGGGGATGATTAAGGAGTATTCAAGAGGCAAGCTGCTTAGTTGATGATTCGTGTAGAGTTAGAATGGTGGCAAAGCCATCGTGGAGGATGCTATTAGAGCAGCACAAGGACGATGAGAGCTATTTCCTGATAACAAAACGCGAAAATGAGAGAATGTTTACGAAACCATATATGCTCGTATTCATAATTGAACTTTCCCAACGTTGATTGGGATGTCCTAGTGGGGTTAGAGCAGCTCAGGTCTACTTGAACAACAGCTGAATATCAACCCCACCTACGTTTTGCAAGAATAGAAAAGACTACATGCACTTTTCAACCGTCATAATTTAAATCAAATGCATATCACTTCCCTATATTGATGCATTCTTTAATTATTCACATGTGACATCCAAGGCTCAGCCTCGTTGCCAGGCATCCACTAAAATATCTGTTCTCCGACGAATGTGTCATTTTTCCCAAATCCAAACTCCTTTGCGCGCTTCTTGATTCAGATAGGGGGACTCTTACCATAGGACTATCTCGGCGATACGGATCATTCTCTCCCACCCCTTCATACACTATCATCATACCAGCGATCAAAGCTTCCCTCAAATCTAGCACAACCGCAATGGGATCCTACCACTCAAGACAGATTGCATCCAATTCTCCTCGCACATCAAATCCCAGAGAATATACACCGAACCCAATCCAATCAGCCATCCTCAGACTCCCAACAGAGCTCCTAATACAAATCGACACCGATCTAATTGACTACATCACAAGAGCTCCATACGTCTCTAAGATGTGTTTCCGCGCCACGTGCCGCCAATTTTATTACACTCTTCCTACTCCGAGTATCCCAGTGCGGGCGAAGAAAGGGATTGTCGTTGGTGAGATCGGGCCTGGGGAGAGGAGGGGTTGGAGTGCGTATGATCGACGTGGGTTTTCGAAGAGGGTGGAGGAGGGGAGGTTTAGGTTTATTTGTGAGGATGAAAAGGAAAAGAAAAGAGTATTAAGTAGGAATAGGAGTGGGATTGAAGGTATAGGAGAGCAATGGAGGGATTTGGTGTGTAGTGTTTGTCGACGCACTCACTTAAGCAAGTTTTTTACAAAGGAAGAGGTTGTAAAAGCACCAGAAATTAGGATATGTATTGGGGCAACGGGTGTTTTGGAGGTGTGTCCACACTTCAAAACTTCGTTTTCTGGACTTAAAATTTCACCCAAAGAGATTCTTAGTCCGAAGCGACCTGTGCGTGCAGGTCCTAAAATGGTAAGTGAGTGTGTGCCAACATGTTCATACTCTATCACAAAGGATGAAAAAGGGTGGATATGCGAGATCGCTCTAGGAGTTATGTATCTTGATGAGAAGTCGAAGCAAATCAAGCTGGACGAAGTCATCGAAAAAGTCAAGGATTTAAACGCAAGGATGTGTCCGCATCTGCATACCGAGTCAGCAGAGCTATGGGTTCGAAAAATGCTCATAGCGCGTAACGATAGCTTCAAATCCTCCGACTTCAATCCTATAGGTACATACAGGGTGCCGAGATACACGGCTTTTGTCAACATGTTTGGAAGGTTATCAAAGAATCATGCATATCGTTGCGAGGCACCGAATTGCTCTACAAAGATCATGCTGTTCAGAGGCAAGGGAGACGTGTTTGTAAGAAGTGAGGATCAGGGATCCGTTGGAGACTCGCTGTTTATGTGGGTTGAGAGGGGCCTAGGGCCTATGAAGCGCGCGGATGATCCCTTGTGGATGGCGCAGATTGTACCGGCTTCCCAAATGGAGGAGGATCGTCTCGATTAGATAGCCAGGAGTAATTGGTCCATACCATTGGGGTTGGAGAGAAACATTTATGAAGGAAATGAGTTTACGTCGAGTAAAAGACTTTTCAGTCCTTAGAATCACCTATAAGGTGTCTAAACTGATTGCCATAGCGACCCAATCACTTTTATCTTAAACTATTAATAAAAAGACATATTCACAACACCCTCACCTCCCGCTCAGACAAGTCTTCGACACACCAAATCAAATTAACAAATTACAACGAACAAACTACGATTCTACAGTACCCACCCGTGCCCAATCCTCGGAACCGATGAAAAGCTCAAAACCAGCTTTCCAGATCTCAATCAACACCAAACAAATTGATAATAACTACATACACTAGAGCATCCCCACAAAGCCCACACACATAAATTTCTAATTAATTACACACTTCGACTGTGGAAAAGATTCCGAGTTCAGCACATAATATCGTCTATATGAGAAGTGTTTTTATTCCGACCTCTATATCTATAAACAGATCTAAATAAATGTTACAGAAAATGCCCATGGAGGCATGATGTGATAGGAACTAGCAAGTAATACGTAGGACCCGTACACTTCAACTTCATTATATATACCTCCCAAGCTTCCCAACCCGCGAAAATTGCTCTTCCAAAAATTACTAGTACCTGACCGAAACCGCGTGGTCTTTTCATACTCCTAGAAATAACAAATCACTCTCTACTCCCCAGAAGACTACGTCACTGCAATATTTCCTTCCCATATCTAATTCTCCCTGAGAAGCTATCTCTACATAAAAATCCTTCTAGCCAAACCACGATTTCTCATTCTCCATATCCAGTAAATTGAGTTTCAATCAAAGGACAATACCAGTCCTTAAAAGATAAAGGATTTATAGATATAAAACCACGAAGCATCAACCAGTAGTTCTTGGCCGAGCACAGCGTATGGAGATTCAGCTATCCTATCTATCCGTCTACTTTGAGGCAAGAACATCAAAGGCCTTCAAAGAGCCTTCATAATGTTGTCATGGGAGACTGGTAAATCCTGATTTGGTATATCAAGCCTGCTGCCCCCTCCATATCATTCTGTAGGAAAAAGAATCCACCCTCTGGCGCCCTCATGAATGCGTATCGTGTTTATGTGTGAAACGCTAGATCCCTACATGTTCTGTCGAACCAAAAAGAAGAAAAGCAGGAGGAAGTATGAGGGATTCCTGAGACTATCTGGTCCTGTCCTGGGGTGCAATGAAATGCTCAAGCCTCTAGATGGTGCTCTCATCTATCACATGTGACTGGGTTTTTTTTTACTCTTTCTTATCCTCGAGCCCTAACTTCTCAATGGCTTTTGCCCCGCCATCGACGCCAACGTCAACCTTATCCTTTCCCTCGCCTTCGACATGACCATCAGGCTTTGCTTGAACCTTACCAGGGTAGAATGATCCTTTGTCCTTCTTCTTTTTCTCTTTCTTTGCCGGTGCGGGAGGTGGTGGGTAGGCTTTCGTCTCCACGTTTTTCCACTCTGGTGAGGCTTGAAACTCTGCTTGAATGGGTTCGAGGATTGAGATGAGCGCTTCTGTGACGGCAGGTTTGAGGTTTTGAGGCGTTAGCTAGATTCAATTAGCCCAGGTTTTCACGAAATGGGGAAGGGTGAGCTTACAGTATCGGCGAGGTAATCCTTATGCATCTCCTCGATGTTTGTGTATTCGAGAGGTGGGCCTTCTCTCCTCTCGACAACAAACTTCTGAGTTCCATATTTGAGACGGCTCGCAGGTAGTAGCACGTACTCGACGAAACTTAGAATGCCATTGCCCTCGACCTGTTGTGGAGGTGCGAATGCCTTTTTCAATTTTCTCCGCACTACATCTGGGGTATCCAGAAGATCAATTTTTGAGTCTGGGTCACTCGCGCTCATTTTTCCACCCTGTAGCCCTGGAACCATGGGGTTCATCAAATGCGCGCGCTCTTTGAACCCAATCCTTGGTAGCACGTCTTTAGCTAACGCAAAGATCTTTCTCTGGTCTACACCTCCAAATTGTGCGTGAACCTTCAAGTATTCCTCGTCCAGCGCTTGCATCAAGGGGTAGATCAATCCACTTAGTGTTGCATTCTCCACCTGCTTAACGACCTCAGCACCGGCCTTCTTCGCATCGTGCTCCGTTACCACTGAGCTCAGTCGGAATAGGTCCATTGTGTATTCGGGGGTCAATTGGTAGGAAGATCCGAAAACGAACTCGAGCTTGTCAATAGGGACCTTTACCGCTTTAAGGAGCGCGGTAATGACATATTTGTAGTATTCGGCGCGGAATTTGACAAGCTCGATGGGTGCTTTAAGGTTATCAAGGAAACCGTGGATATCGGCGAGGAGGATCTTGATGTGGCAGCCTGCTTGAAGAAACTGGGCAAGCTTGAGGACAGGTACAAACTATTCGATAGGTAACGAATTAGCAATTTATATAACTTAGGGTGCGACGGCAATGATTTGAGTGTGGAGAAAGAGTAGCATACGTATCCGCAGTGTGGCCGACCTGTGGTTGCAGTGCCCCAGTAGATCCTCAATGTCTCACCCTTCTTCAAGACCTCCTCAATGATTTCTTGGTTCAATGTCTCCTGTAGGTTGACGTTGATTAGAGCCAATTGCTCCTCCATGGATAACTTTTCGGCCATGGTGGGGTTGAGGGGTACGGTGATCCTCAGTCTGTGCGTAGAAAATAGTCAATTCGCAGAGGGAAAGTTATATACGAAGAGCAAACGTGTCGGCGGATAAGGCCTTGGATCGGAGGGAGCGCGCGCGGAGTGCGGTAGGAAGGTTGCTGAATTGACGGGCTGAAATGTTTGGGTGGCTTGCGGGGAGTCATAACTTTTGGGCGGGTAAGGTTTCTAGGGTCCAACGCGGCTGAAATGGGCCACGTGACGGGCATGCCCGCGTAGTCTCCCACCTTAAAATCGAATCAAAGTTGAGCCGTTGAGAGCATGTAGCCACGCAAGTATTACTATAGTAAAATGGGGGAAATCAAAATTTTGTTAATCACCAAATCAAGTGGTTTGTCGTGTCGATGCATTTATGGGTGAATTTATTTCTTTTCTAATATGGTACATTGCTTCAGTCAAATGCAAAGCGCTCCTCGCCCCTTCTTACTATCCTCAAGGGGATATGGGCACCTCTCAATTGAAGAGTAATGATTGAAGCCATTTTGGTTCTCAAAAAAAGATCGGCCTGATCTATTGCCTTTGTGTATAGCTCCTCTCGCTCCTTCCCACCCTTTGGCATTGCCTCGACTTCAGCATCCGTAGCCCATTCATCTACCGCAAGTTCGACGCTATATTGGGAAAATAGCACCGCAAATACAGTCAAAATCTCGACTTGTGCGAATCTTCGACCAATACAGGAGCGATAGCCGTCGCTAAAGGGAATGTAGGATCCTTTGATAGGTTTGAATAGGTGTGAAGATGTATCTTCGCCTGAAGGTCCTCTGAGATCTTCGTCGTCGTAGTCAATGTCTACAAAGGCTTCCGTTGACTTGGAACCTGCGAGCCAGCGCTCTGGCCTGAATTGATCAGTATCCGGACGGCCGTCTCGTGTTGGCGTAGAGTTCGACGGCGAGGGCCAGTACTTTGGATTTTTGTGTACTGCACAGCACATCGAGACAAAAGCACCTCCAGGCATAGCATACTGCTTTCCATCCATGGTGAATGGTTGATGTGGCCCGGGAGCGGCCGACTTGGGGATGTTGATGACCGGAGGAATCAGACGTAGTGTTTCGTTCATGACAGCGGCTGCCATTCCATTGAAAAGTTTTGGGAAATCTTCATCATACTTCCATTCATCGATCGGTTTACCACCTAGGGCCTTGTCGATATCCTCTTGCAGTCGTTTCTGCGATGCCCAGTTCATGGCTAGGTGGATGAATGAGAAGTGCAACGCATTTGCGGTGGTTTCGTGACCTGCAAGCATCATGACAAATGCATTGCCATAGATATCGCTCACTTGGAGGTCGGTCTTCTTATCACTGAGAATGCCGCTTCCACGGATTAGGGCTTGAAAAAGATCCATCCCCTCGGAGCTCTGTCCGGATGACACCTGCCTCTTCTTCGCCTCGTAAATTTCTTCCATATATTTACCCCATTCAATTACCGCAACACCAACTTGCCGATGTACTGCGAATGGTGATTTGGCTTTGCAACCGGTTAGTAGGTGACTGTAGAGAAGGGATGCTTTTGAAGCACGAATCAATGCTTCTTTGAATTGGGACAGGCGGAGATACTTGCCAATTGCCAATTGAGATGGACAAATTGAGCTTGATGGGATAGCCACATGAAAGGGAATGGAAAAAAACTTACTTAGATAATTTGGGGGAGCAATTTGTGTCCACATGATATTTTCCAGGAGCGTACTTAGCGCCTCTCGATAATTCATCTTGTGACCTGGAGGAGGTTTTGATCCAGCAAATGATGACTCCACCTCTTTCTCCTCGTTTTGCTGCTCCTCGTGAGGCCAAACAACACGCACGTCAAAGCCAGCCCGGCTAATGACATACAACGCAAATCTCATAGTGTCCTTTCCGGGATCTAGGATAGTTTGCTTTCCATTACCATCAGGTCCGGACCAAAGATCTATGAGTTTCCGGGCATGATGCAGGGATTCATAAAACACAAGCTCATTGTTTTTTTCTCCGAAGCTGGGCGCTGATAATTTCCTATGCATACGCCAGGCGGAGCCTTCGGTGGACACGAGATTTTTTCCATATATATCAAGGCGTGTATACATTTCAAGTGGTTTGGGAAAATCGGCTCTCCGGGTAGTGATCTGGGTCATCACCTCTGCATCTGCAACATAAGCCAGTATCTGGCCGGGTGAGGCAAGAAGGAAAACATCTGCACCCATTCTGGCGAATGGGCTATATCCTACGCTGTATGCCCATTCCGGATCCAATAAACTGAAACGTCAACATTGGCTTGGAATGAAATGAGAATGGAAAGAAAGCGGACATACTCGACCCAAAGGCCTTGCATGGAGGCAGGAAGCAATTTACGCATGACCGGGAGCCAGATGGGGTAGGTCGCTAGCCAGAAGACGTGGTAGAGATTCCACGGCATGATTAGATAGGGCAAACCAGAGGCTTTGGCTTCAGCTACGCTGCGCAGATAGCTACGATATCTTTGCACACAGTGATAGAACACAATGGCCGCCACTGCGGTCAGCACGAGAAGAAATGCCATGTTTATCGCAACACCGCACGGCGGCGGGGGACAAAGGCCTCGATGGGCGCAAGCAACTGGGATTGATACTAGCGGATAAGAGGAACTATGCGATGTGATGGGTCATGAGGCAGAGCGAGCAGAAAGAGAAGACTTTTGAGTGCGGAAAGCGAGGAGTTGACAGTTGGAGGTGGAGGGGATGTCGTGACGTTGACAATTGCCCGTCTTTACCGCTCAATGGGTGTTTGAAGGAGGTGCCAGAACCGCTCTTTAGTGTCTCAGGTGTGGCATCGGACAGTCTAAATTAAGAACACCTCACATGTACATACATGGGCTGTCGATTCTTGAGCCTTTGCGAAGACTACAGCAAATATTCTCTTCTATAGAAAGAGTGGGTAGTGGTGGTGTTTGATGAGAGAATGGGACGACCAAGTTCAAACACTGCAAACACAAATTCGAACCTCTGAGCTTCCCCAGTGGCACGTGAGTGGGCAGCGGCACGAGTGGATCGGGCTTCCCAATCGGGACAAGGCTTGTGTAACGGCGCGCGCTGACCTCTTGCATCCACTATCTACCATCCCTAACCTAACCCTGGTGCATGCCCTGCCCTATCACTTGTCCTGCCTGGATATTGTGATTATGTATCCTCCCGTCTCATCAACTCAATAAGGACGACCCTCAAGTCAGTCTCACAATCTCACAGTCTCAGTGCGGATGCGGTGCTGTGCGTCCTTCCCCACCACCCCCCACAGACTCGTCACACCTCTCCTCCGCAGATTGTCAACGGCAGATGTGATATCTCGACGCCTGTGGAGCTGTCACATTTCGGTGCGGCACCTAGCTGGCAAAGGCTCTGCGATATGCCTGTATCACCCGCATCCAACTGTGCAATCTAGAGGCGCCCGACCCGGTCCTGTACCACCTCCAACAGTCAAAAAACAAAGTCCTCACCACTCGTCAGAAGCAGCGGGACGAGCCTTGCATAGCGGCGGCGCAGCCCGGACCCAGGTAGCGCCAGCAATTTGCAGGAACCAAACGCTGCCACGAAGACCCCAGGTGCACAAGGACAGAGAGGCTCACCGATCAAAGGTGTAGTGAAGCATGGGAGCGAGCATATCCGCGACGCAAACATGCCGTCCCACACGCAGCACCAGAGTGCGAGTCGCCTCTGCTTGGTCAATTCTGTACACCTCACCACAGTAGTGCTCGCAACATCCTCATCAGCAGCATGCCGACTAACCGTCAATCCGCAAGCACTGGACGGCTGCCGTTGGACAATCACACAAACTATCTGAAGGGGCGTAGTGTGTATACGCAGCGACCTGTTCCCGTCTCCAGCTGCCCGCTTGGCAATATTGGAACAGCCTCGCTTTTTTACGCGCGCTATAGGCGGCCAAAGCAGAAGCAGAGCTCAGGGTCAGCACGCAGAGCACACACGTACGCAGAGAATTTAGAGGCTGATTCTTACGTTTTGCCTACAGCGCATGTCACACTGACACACAGTCTCGTTTCCAAATCCCTACCTGGTAGTGACCGTATATGTATATTGCGCGGGGGCCCTGTTTCCAACGTTTTCTGGAAGGCTAATGGCATCCTAGAGGGCTAGACGGCGGCGATGCGATGCGACCCTCCCTCCAACCCGCCAGCCAGACCTCGGCCAGGACCTTGACTGGCGCCCCCGAGACCATCAAACCCTCGTGGCTCGCCGAGATCCACGTGGACTTGCTTTTTCATCGTGAAGGGCTACTCCACACGACCGGGGTCGCCCGGGTCGTCCCTTGAGTGCCATGTGCCAAAATGGCCGACTTGACCGCTGTGATAGGTGCTGCTAAATTCAAGTCGAGCCTTTTCGGAAGTATACCACTGCAATATCATCAACCATCAGAGGCATAGTTGCAGCTCATTGACATTTTCGGTCTCGTCTCACGCCCCTCACCGCCAGATACAGCGTAACTTTGCAACTCGGTAAGCACAAGTACCGGGTGACGTCGGCTGGTTATTATGACTTGGGCTTATTAAGGGTCTATGGTTGCGGCGCAAGGACTCTTTGCGCGCGACGCCTCTTGCTCGTTCAGTGAAGCTCCATGGGCAGCTGACCAGCTTCCTCCGGGATTGCTGCTGGGGTTTACAAGTAAGATCATGCCATTTCGGATTGAAAGTGCGCGTCTTGGGGTTGGTTCCTGAAGCAATCCCGGTTCGGTTGCATTATCGCATGTTTTGAACGTCGCACGCGAACCTGGCGCGCTCTTCGCCGTAATATAGGGTACAGCGCGAGTAGCCGTCGAATGCTACGTTTGCCCCTCTGATTCAATTCCAAAAACTCAAGGCCGACGTCTTGACTCGGCGGCGGCCCTGACAACTCTGCCCTCGAGTTGCTGCCCAAGATGCTCCTACAGAGTACCTAGGAGGGACGCTGTAGCGGCACTGACTCTGCGCAAGCCAAGTAAAATGTCGAGCATTCGGCGGCTCTCCGGTGGGATATCCTGGAGTCGAAGAATTGGGCGATGAAGTCGCAGGATTGCTCGGTACTTATCGCCATCATAATGAACGCACCTATACTGTGTACTCGTACTCCGAGCACCCGCCTAGCAGACGCCCGTCGGCCGGCCAGCGACGGCGGCCCAACCTTGCTGATCATCTTGGGCAGCCGAAGACTGGCGGGCGAGGAAGTGAATGACAATTGGTGCTTGATATGGCGAGCGAAGAGGTGAACCGTGAGGGCATCACCTGGACCCATCTCAAACAACGGCTCGGCGACCGTGGCAACCATGGTGACTGGGGTGAGAGGGCGATGCCGATACGGCACGTCTACTGCTGCTGAGAGCCTCTGCTGGGGCATTTCCGTCATAGACGGCAGCGTGCAGTGTGCAGTCTGCACCGAAAAAAGTGAGGCTGTATAGGAACCGCGAGCTACGTCGAGCCTTGTCAACTCCCCAGGTACGCTTGTATGGTCATGGTCACGGTCACGGTCGCTATGAGGATAGCAGTTGGGTAATAGCGGTAGGTAGCGGCACAACCCCTTCGGCCAGCCACCAGCGCGCGCATCACGTTCTCTAGGGCTTCTCGAAGGGCTTGGATGATTGGGGTTGGAGGGGCATGGAAATGATGGTGGAGCACTGGGCAGGGAGTAGTGGCAGCGCGGGCGAGCGCAGAAAGGCGGCGGAGGACTGGAAGCATTGGAGCAGCTAGGCGCGAAGCTTCAGCGGGCGATGGACGAGAATTTGATGATGGACATTGGAAGTGGTGGTCACTGGTGGTTGTGGTGCACGGGGTGGGCAGCTTGCAGCTTGCAGGTCGCTGCTTTCTCAGGCCCAAGTGGGGCCTAGTCTCTCGCTCCCACGCCTCTCTCTCTCTCTGTCCAGCTCCAGACGGTACAAGATTGAGAGGTTTCATGCACTGTGCGCACTGGCTATTTTGTTCTTGTCATGGACGCCCAGACAGTTTGTGTGCGCACGGGCACTCTCATCTCGTTCTCTTTGTCATTGGGCCGTGGGCGCGCGCTGAGTCGTCTCCCTGGAAATTATCCGACACGGTGAGCAGAGGGTGATGGGGGTTGCTGATTGAGGACCGTTTTTGGAAAGAGAGGTGAGGCGGAGAAGCGCGCAGGGCCGGCACAGCAGCGGACGGGCTGCGAGACGAGGCGGGCGGAGCTACGTGCGCGCGAATAGAAATGGAGGAAAATATGAGGCAGATGTGACGAACGTCTGGGGGCTATTTGAGTGTATGTGCGTGAGCGTGAGCGTGAGTGATTGAGTGGGTGAGTGGGTGAGTGTGTGCATGTGCATGTGCGTGGATATGATCTGAAGGTATCTAGGTTGGAGGGTGGAGGTGTTGGATTGTTTCCACCTGGAATTGGAATGGCCAGGGCGCAGGGAAGCAGCAAGTCACGTTACCCCAGCCAAGGCAGGGTTCAACCTTACAGCCCAAGTATACTCAGTACGTATTTCACGAGTGGGCATGTCATGTCTGGTGGTGGCGAGCGGTTTTTTGCGGCGGAGAGTGTAGTAGTAGGTTGTAGATAGTGCCAGCTGATGGGTCAAAGACGACGTCAAACAAGATGCGGGAATTGGATGGAAATGTCAGTCAGTGGCATGTGGTAAGAGGCGGTGACGGGAGCGCCATGATGGAAGAGGCATCAATTGGAGCCAGACGAGCTGGTAGCGGATGGCGGACTGAGGCGATGGGTGATCCTCATGGCGATGGCGCGCACCTGCATTGCTTGCTGGCGGCGAGGTGAGGGCGACGGCGACAGCGACAGCGACAGCGACAGCGACAGCGACAGCGACGGCGCGCCGGGCGCATAGCATCGCGAGAAGCCAGAAACAACGCGACGAGGGACCTGACGTGTGTTTGAAGTTGGCGACGTCAGTCTAGTTTGCCTAGCGCGCAGTCGCAGGACGAGGGAGAGGCATGGAAGGCGAGGATGGGGAGGGATGATGGGCCTTGGAGAAGGGAGTCGGATTGGGGGAGTGGAGTTTGGAGAATTTGCAGTTAGACCTGGAATTAGCAGTTAGCAGTTAGCAGTTAGCAGTTAGCGGTTAGCGGTTAGCAGTTTTGCAGGTGCAGTGGTGAGCTGCCGGCAAAGCGCCTGTCTGCCCGCACGGCTCGCTCGCCAGTCCCCGCGGAAGCTCGCTATTTTCCAAAGCTCCGGGACTGGGTTTGATGGCTTGCCGTGGCTGCAAAGCCTTTTTTTTTTCTTTGGCCCGCAGGTCACGGTTTTACGGTTTTAGTAGTGCTCGCCGGTCGGTGGTCGTTGTGCAGCGAGCGCATGCCTGACAGATTGATAGAGGGAGAGTAAGAATGCAAGAATGTAACTTACGAATGGAGAAGAGGAGGATCAACAGAGAGCGGCGCGCACACTGACTCTACACACATATGGACATTCACCATTCACACCCAACGTACCAAGTAGACCAACTCGTACACAGTATCCGCGAGTAGTCCTACACCTACAGCAGACTAGTTGAGCAAAAAGTCGGCCGAGTGTGTGTGTGTGACCGGGTCTAGCTTTTCTTCCTAACCCTAAATTCCCCCTCCCCACCACGACCCCAGCAAGCTCTGGCGAACAAGCGACGACCTCGTCGACTCTGCTTGGACTTTGGAATTGCTTGGACTGCTTGAATCGTGGGCAGGCCGCACCTTAGTCAGTCGTCCTTGAGCCCGCTCTGCACCTCTTGCACCGCTGCAGCCCATTCTCCCCCCTCGCACGCCTGCACCGCTACCCACCACTCCCCGTCCGTCTGTCTCGTCTCTGCTCTCTAGTCTCTCGCCTTTCCCTTTTCCCCTTCCTCTCGCTCTCTCCCGCTCGGCTTGCGCCTGTGTTTCGCCGTCAATCCTCTCCAAACCTGCCCTCTCTGCATCTTCCCCCCCCCAGCGCCCTTCTGGGCTCCGACCACACGCCAACCGTCCAGATACCCAGTCGCCAATCCTCACAGGCCCACTCACACACTACACCACACACACAGACACCACAACGGACACAGACACAGAACCAGGGCCCTTTCCCCACCCGCAATCAACCCACCCCCATCCATCCATCCATCCATCCATCCCCATTGCCATCGTCACCTCTTTCAGCCCATATCGTCTAATCCCATTACCATCATCATCCCTCCCCCTTCCCAACCCTAGCCATTCCAGTACCAGGCCAGGACCAGCACCAGCACCAGCACGGAGCCTCCGACTACTGTCCGTACCTGGCCGCTATCCTCTCACCCAAGCTGTACACGAGTACGTGCCCTCTTTGCTACTACTGCCAGGGGCCCCAGCTTGAGCCTGAGCCATATCGAATCTTCTCACCAACTGTACTATTCTGGATTCTGGCTTGCCGTCATTTCACACCTCACCCACCAGGTCCAGGAGCGTACCCTCGCTTCTGATCCCTTCCCAGGTGCCCACATCCACATCCCTCCACCCCCTCGTCGTCCATCCCATACCCATTCCCATTGCCATTCCCACCTTGCCCCTGGTCTGTCGCTCTGGGCCCCATTGCACTGCACTACGACGGCCCTCCCTGGCCCTCTCGTTCGTGACAGCTTCCCTCCCACCTGGCCAAGCTCGACGTACGGTGACCAGAGCCCGCCCCGTGCTCTATCCTTCGCAGCGCCACCCTTCTCCCGACCAGCAAGCAGCAAACGTCGACGCATAGACTGGACCACCTCCCCCTCGCTAGAATCGAGATCTGGCATTGCTGGCCTCTTGCCTGCTTCGAGTAGCAGTCTCCGGCTCCATGGTAAGGTCGCGCTCAATTCTGGGTCCTCGTTGCGCCGCCTGACAGCCTCCCGCGTCTCTGCATCCACCCCCCGGTGTGAGTGAGTGAGTGAGTGAGTGTGTGTGTCTGTGTGTGCACACACCCCCCAAGGTCCAAGACAAGACAGGTCCATCCCATCCCACAGGCTCTGGCTTCTGGCTCTAGCTCTGGCTTCTGGCTCCGGCTTCTTCTGCCCTACCGACTCCACTCACGCGTCTCTCCCCCCGACTCTTCCTCTCGCGGCCAGCTCTGCCTCTCACCAGTCTCTGCCTCCTCTTGCCTCCGCCCTCCCCTGCCCAGGCCGCTGTCCAGTGTCCGGGCTCCTCCCAGGCTGCTTGACTGCTCACTGCTGCCCTGCGACGCTTGTCAAACTCTTCTCTTCCACCCACCCCCCCCAGTGATGAACATCTCCACTCAGCTCCACCGCTGACGTACCGGTGAATTGCTCCTCTGCCAGTCTCCCCTTCCTGCCGAGGCGGCCTTCCACCCAGTCAGTCAAGTCACTGCCCACTGGCCACTGGCTTCCCCCTCCACCCACCCCCCTCCAACCAACCACCCAAGATCCGTGCTGGGCGGTTTGAAGACTCGCGAGTGCTCCGTAGTAATATAGCTCAGAGCGGATTATCGCAGCCGCATGGCCTAAGCGGACTCGGGCCCTCTCTGATATAAGGATGGAGGGCGGTGATCCGGACGCGCCCACCCACAAACGTGCCCGTTTGGACTCCCACGGCAGTCAACAAGGTCAGACGTATAACGGTCTCCCCCCCCCTCCGCACCCTTCTCAACCCCAACCCCCTCGACATCCCACCCAGCAACACGCCTCGTCTCCGTCCACCCGCCAGTATCCTCCCCACAGCCTACCGCCGCCGCCTCCATCACAGCAGCAGTATCCTCACCAGGGAGGACCTCCACCACCGCCGCCAGTCCAAGGACCTCCTCCCCCCCAGGGCCCTCCTCAAGGACCACCACCGCCGCCGCCTCCAGGTCAAGGACATTACCATCACCCTCAACCTAATCACCAGCCCTCACCCTCACTCCCACCTTCGGACATCCGCGCCTACTCAGACCCAAGGAACATACCATCGCCCGGCCAGCGCACTCATGGCGTCACCGTCCCTCCCGTGACACTCCCCGCGAGACCATCGAACATTTCCCAGGACAGTATCTCGGACTATCCCCGCCCAAGTGTGACCCCACGGTCCTCCATACCAGACAATCAAAGCTCCAGGTCGGCCAGCGTTGACATCAAGCAATCGGGGATGGAGCATGGTGGCCATCAAGCACAATGGCCCGTGAATCCAGAGCACCGCCAGAATGGCAGCTTCTCCAATGGCTACCCGCCAACCATAGTCAGCCCTCCTGTCCCGCATGACCAGCAATTCCAGACTCCTATGCCACCGGGAACGCCATATGGCCAGCCAGTAAACGCCTATACACCAGGTCCGTATATGGGTGGGCCAGCGGCGCAGTATGCGGGACAGGCGGCGGTGAGGCGCAAGCAGGTTCGAGCTACACAAGCTTGCAACAACTGCCGTTCTCGAAAGCAGAAGTGCGATGAAGCTCGCCCATGTCAATTCTGCAGAGAGAACAACTTTGATTGCCAGTATAAGGACGTTCCGCCTCCAAAGTAAGTTTGCCGTGAGCTAACTGGTGTGCGTTGGGATACGCTACTAACAAGTATATTCAGACAAGACAGGAGCATGATGCAGCTCCAAGATAGCGTAAACAACATTTCAGAGACGCTGAAGAACTTTGTGGAGGGGTTTGAATCGTGGAAGAACAGCGTGGAAAGCCGCCTTCCAACACCAAGAGGAAGCGACGCGATGCCGCTTCCTCCAAACCAGCCCTCTCCAGAGCAGACGTACAGCATGAGGCCGTCTATGAGCGAGCCGAATGGGTCCAGGCTCCCAACACCGGTCCAAGGACGCGCCCAGCTCCGCAGGGTAAACAGCATGAAGAACGAGTCTCCAATTGTTTCGCACTCGAATATGTCTCCAGTGGCTGCACACGCGGCCACGCCCATCAAGCAGGAGTCTATTCTAGCTGCTCCCCAACCACCTGCGACTCCCGCAGACAGCGTTCGGACAGACCATACGAACCTAGGTGCAGACCCGTCCAAGGACAAAATTGGTCTCCAAAGCGACCACACAACTCCTGCGCATCAGCTCCTAATCGATTGGCCTTCAATGGCGAGTTTTTGCGATGGGATACCATCCATTGGGAGGTTGCTAGAGAACAATTTCAAGGTCAACGACTATCCGATGCAGCTTGAGCAAGGACGTGGTCTCGTTCGTGTGTGGGGCGTAGGAGAGGGCACGGATCCGAATGATGGAGCACAGGGTCCAAGCAGCCCCGAAAGCAACGAATCTGAAGCGCCATCCCCAGCAGTACCAACAAAAGAAGGCCACTGGGGACCATTGGATGCTTCCAGCCCAAGCACATTGAGTGCAGACACCTCGAACGATGCGCCATCCCATCCAGGAGGATTGGATCCCCACGGCAATCTGAAGCTGGACGCCGACACGCTGTGGAAGCTGCACGGTTTGTATCACAACAACATCCACAGCCTCCACCCGTTCCTAAATCCTAACAAGCTGAGAAAAATGGTCAAGGAGTTTATCGACATGTATAGCCCAGAAGCCAGGACGAACGCCTTGTCTCCAGGATCTAATCTTCATCACCTTCATGCGGGGGTAAAGAGAAAACGATCCGCCAGCGCTTTCATGGATTCCTTCTCCCCAGCGAGCCACAGATCTTCATCCGATGTAATCGAACGATCCCTGCGCAACGCAATTGTGCTCCTTATCCTGGCGCTGGGAAAGGTTTGTGATCATCGGGGCCCTCTACCTGCACCGCAAAAGGACAGAAACCCAACCGCCATAGTCATCTGGGGGTACCCCGATTCGCCGGATGCCCGCAACATTGACTTCGCAGACGACACGACCGATTCGCGCGCAAGGAATATCGATATCATGCCAGGTATGGCGTATTTTAGCTACGCCACCGACATTCTCGGCAACCAGCAGGGAGGCAACACAGTCGCGCATGCTCAAGCGATGCTGCTCGCAGCGCTCTACCTCAGCCAATTTGCTCGAGTCCTCGAAAGCTGGAGCTGGATCAACAACGCCTGTCGAGTGTGTCTTGTGTTAATTAAGGCGTGAGTACTTGGTCGTATTAGCAGTGCGAAATCAAGCTAACAACCTTCCAGTGACATGGAAAAGATTAGCAGGCATGTTCTCTTCAACAGCAACACCCCAGTTCCCTCCTTTTCAAACAAAGAAAATTACCGATTGAACCTGGTCAAGTGTGTCTATTGGACGTGCTTGCAACTTGAGACGTGCGGACCCACCCCAATTATCCTAATGTCACTAACATTTTCAACAGCGACATTCTGGCCGAGATGAGCTCCTTGCCACCTAGTGAAATCTCGAAGTACCAGGACGATATCTCATATCCTTCGGGAGTATTCGAAAAGTTCCCCGACGTCGGATCATATCATGAAAGCTCTGATCACGATAAAACAATGTGGATATACTCCAGTCAAATCCACCTTCGCGTCATACTGAACGAAGCGCATAACACGCTATATAGTGCAGGTGAGTTGGTTTGCGCTTTCAAAGCGGAAACGCCATCTAACTAGCAATAGGTGGACGGCAGAGGCCTCGCGGAGTTGACGCCAACAATCTGAAAGAAATAGCGAATGCGGCACGAGTCCATGCTGACATTCTGTTGAGCTGGAGAGCCCTTTTACCTTCCGAGCTGTCGTGGCACGATGACGATCCCCCTGCGACTGATCTCAACATTGCCAGGCTCCGTGCCAAGTTCTACGGAGGCCATTACATGATCTTGAGGCCGTTTTTGTTCATGGCTGTTCACGACATTGAGCTTCCCCCTGGCCCACCGATTTCCTCTGCCTTGTCTTCGCAGACGAACTCTCCAGCAGCAGCAGCAGCAGCAGCAGCGGAGAATGTGGCCACCCCAACATATAATCAAGGACACCACCGCGGTCTGATGGATTTGACTACAGAACAGAATGGGGTTCTCATGGTCGCGCAACAGTGCATTAGCAGCGCTATCCAAAGCACCATAGCATTCGATCGCGTGGGTTATGATCCAGATGCCCCATACCAGAAGTACAAGGATACTCCTAAAACGAGACTCATCTTGACGAATATTTTTGGCACATTACACGCGTAAGTTTAAGATAGCATCATCGAATCACATTTTCTGATTTTCATTGCAGACAATTTGGAAACATGATTGTGCTCGCAGCAGTATTTAGGTCTCGGCTACGAAACTACCTCCCGTCCGAGACTAAGCTCACGAGGCAAAACTTGAGCTATCTATACAGGCGAACGATCAAGATCCTCAACGAAGTTGCTCCAAACTCTCCCATCTTAAAGGTGGACCAAGAGATCCTGGAGAATATTCAGAAACAGCTAAAGCTCGAGTAGCGCACTCAGGCTTATTATTGAGGCAACTTACAGATGCAGCGCTGGAATAATTGCGGGATCCACCACGTTGCCCGCTTCATTACCTGTAATTTGCTTTTCCGGATATACCCCTCTTGGATCGATGACGGATCAGACGATATGCACAAGCGGCTTGATCAGCAGCATTGCGAGACTACCGTTTTGTTTTTTCCTTGCATCATACTCGGCGTCCTATTGTATTCATCAACATGCACTCACGGGAGGCTAGCGCTCACACCTTTCAGCGCATTTAACATTTCATTGATTTGATTCACGACAAACACTTGGGTTGGACATTTGACTTCATTTGTAGCGATGGACATTCTATACCCGGTTTTGGATTGGCGGACTGTTTCCGGGGTGGAACATGTGGGACGACATGTCTGGCTTCCAAGCCATGCCAGTCTTTGGTGGATATCTGCTTTTCGCACGCAACACGCACACGCACACGCACATTATCATACAGATCGGCGCGATTCCCAGTCTTTTTTCATGAAGTAGTGGAGGATGTCATTGCGGAGAGTGGCTTGGAAGAAAGCATTCCTTGCCCACTGATGGTGGAGGTGATAGATGATGGGCTGTGTCTAGCAAACCTCAGACGAAGCTCACGCTCCGAGGGTGTCTGGGGAACGAGATTACGCGAAGTAAAGCGTTTTCAAGGCGACTATCTTTTGGTTTTGCTAGATTCGTTGATATTCTTCATTTTTTTGGGGTCTACAATAAGCAGTAGTATACTTCTTTTGCAAATACAAATCCTCTAGTTTTGTTGTACTACACGAATGGTACATGATCCCTTTTGCTCAAAGGAGAAACCAAAAAAAAAAATAATTTCTAAACTGCTATCTACGAGGTGAATCCCATGGACCGACCGACCAACCGGCAAACTCGGTTCTCCTATCGTATGCGGTGCACAGTACAGCGCTGTGCTGTGCAGGAGCAGAGCTTGCGTGCATACTCCCACATCGCAAGCAATCATGCCATGTCGTAAGAACAAGATTACCCACTCGTACCCACCTGTGCGCACCCGAACCCAATCCTGCAAAAACCCTGAAAAGAAATCCTCCGAGCCAGTCATATCGCACTCTCGACTCCGACGGGCGTAGCACGCTTGCTTTGCTCTGCTTGCCACCGCTCTTCTTTCTCTCCCCGCCCGGCCGCCCGCCTACTAGCCAGCTAGCCAGCCAGCTAGCCGCCCGCTTTAACTTCCATGGCTCGCAGGTTGGGCTGCCATGCTACCTACCTATGGATGCGTTACGGTATCCACACCACGTGCGGCGTAATTGAGGGGCGGATGGGGGCAAGGAATCCACTTTGCACGTGTGTTTGTTCTATTGCAAGTCCACTTTCTTCTACCACTGGGGGGGTGCGGAGGGTACTGCGATTTTTGCGCGACTAACGATTGCGGAACCGAAGAGGGAACGAATTTAAGGGTCTTGAAGCTAAAAAAAACACAAAAACACAAAATATATACCCAACGTGCCGAGTTTGGCTAGTGTGGAGAGGAGAGTGGAATGCGTAGTTATGATGGACAGGATCAGATGTGCAAAAATAATGATAGCTGGATGGGTATCTTAGTTTCACGGAGGGAAGTTGTACGGAGTTTTTTAGATTTGGGCTTTTGGGGGGGGCTTTGGGCTGTCAGATTTGCAACATGATCTTATCCATCCATCCATCTCGGTAACTTTTTTCGTACCAAGTATGCCTTGGGTTTTTTACAATTCTTGAAAGGAAAAAGTTTTGCCATCTAAGATGATGGTTTATCGGTGAGTATCAAACTAACCAAAGGGGGGTAATTTCCTTTTCCTTTTCCTTTCATGTCCGACGGGATTATCTTGTTGCGGCCACATAATTAGATAGATGCCCAAAAGGATCCTCCGACACCAAGAACCACCACCAAAAAAAAAAAAACACGTACTAAAAATGTTACCCGTTTTGCGGTCTCTTTTCGGTGCGTCTTTGGGTATCTATTCTATACTATTTATTGTCATTTTCTTACCGATGAGCAGATTTGAAATTTTTTTTTTTTAGTCTTTGGGTTCTTGCGAAATTTGAGTGAGGTACCGTACGGTACGTAAGTTAGTCGTCGGAGGGTAAGTATGGACTGTGGTTGGCTTAGGTGGTTAGTATGAGGGCTTTGGGAGGGGAAGCGAAAGGAAGGGGGGGATGCTGTCTACTCTGCCTCTGCCGCTGCAACCGCGGGCGGGTTTGCGGATTGTGCGGGGCGAGGCGACGCGCGCGCACTTGGGAGTTTGTTCGGGTGGCTAGTTAGTTGGTGGACGCGGGCGTGTGTGTGTGTGTGTCTATGGAGTAGTGCGCGCTGGACGGCGGGCGCGAAAAAGCAAGAGCATTGCAAAGGGTTCAGAACTATAATTTTTTGGTATAATCATCCATGCGAACGGACGTGAACATGGACGTGAACCAACCAACCAACCAACCAACCCGCGCCCTCAATATCAATATCAAAAGAAAAGAAAAAAGCTTATGAGGCTAAAAAGGCTAATATCCCAAAAATAACAATAACAATTCTTGTGATACCTTCCGTATATTCATAAAGGAGTATATACATCAAACGTAAATATGAGGCTGGTTGTCATCATTTTCAAAGTCACTTCTATCACGCATTGACGTTTGTGATTGGATTGGGTTAGTATTGCGCGTCCGTGGTGCCTTGGTTGCCTGGTTCGTGCTCTTGGATGCGCGTATTGGATCGAGGCTTGGATGGCTTGGGGATGTATGTGACAGGTTGAGATGAGGCAAGATGAGGCATGGCAGGGCATGGGATAGGGTCTGAAGCATCCCCCCACTCTTGATCACGTTGCGTTTCGAGATGGTGTAGCATGTGAAAGGAGGGAAGGAGGTAAAAAGTGTGTGTGCATGTATGTCACCATGTGACGTTCCGGAATCTGCTGTGTGGTGGTGGTTATGCGAGATTGTGATGAGATAGATAGATGATGAGGAGGAAGATGGGGGATTGGCAGACCTGGCCTGTGTTGCATGTATTGGGGTGAATGTACGCGCATACATACAAGGTACAAGCGAGCGAGTAAAGGGATCAGAAGGGAAGGTATAGCATCGAGTTCCCATATTCTGGTTAGTATCGGGGTTATGGATTGGGATGCTGGGGGCTTTTGAGACGAGGATTTGTTGCAGGGTTCGTGGTGACATGCAATGGATGGTTAGATATGAGATACGCGCGTTATGTGGTTGCAATTGTAATGCTGTGAGTAAGGACTACGGATATCAAGGTATGGGTATGTATAGAGATAACCAGATATTGCCCCAGGTTCTAGAACTCAAAATCTCCTTTGGGAATTGTACATACATAGCACGGAATAAATTCCATCGAGGGTGGGGGATTGTGAGACATGTGTGTGTGTATGAATCTCGAAAGTTTGCGGAGTTCCGTTCTGGATTGGTATGGCATCCGACTGACTACTGGCCGCGCACAGCGGCACATGGGACCGGAGCTTTTCGGCGGAGCTTGTCAATGTTCCTCGACCGTGTACCAATCGGTTGAATTCAAATATCAGATAATCGAACGGGCACGCACCACTCACCGCTACACCATGTCATGCCATTCATCCAACAGGAAAGTAGCAACAGTCCTCGAGGTGCCAGGAATGAGCGCCACTGGCGATACGGACGTTGCTTTTTCTTTTCTCTCTCCCTGAGTGCCCCCAGGTCTCGGCCCAGATCACAAATCGAGGTTCCAAGAAGGGATGAAGGAAAAGGACTCCGCCAAGCCGTTGTTGTTTTGCCTGGCAATCGAGATACGAAGGCACATAATTCCCAGGCCCCGGATGCAGACACCCGGGACGGCGGACTGGGTGCAAAAGATCACGGACTGCAATGCATTTCCTGGGTGCGTTGGGTGGGCCACAAAACTTGCTGGCTTGCATGGTGGCATGGGGCATGCAACGCACCGTAGATCGCGAGGTCTTGGTATACGGAGTACATAATGGCCTCGCGTACCAGAAATCACGTGTCGGGGGATTGGGGCGTCCAGCTCTTTTGCTTTGGGCAGACATGGCATTGACAAGGTTCGAGATTGCGGGTTTCGATCTGTTGGGGGAAGGATTCGGGAGATTTTCCAGTGTTGATCTTGCAAGCTTTTGGCAATTCCTTGGGTCCGATGCGGTAGGAGAATAAGGTGAGCGTTTTACGTATTTTTACCTTGCTAGTAGTTACAGGGAGGGGAGGGGGATCGCATGTGGTTCCTGAGGCTCCCGACCGGGAATGCATATCCACTTTTTTTGTCTTGCAATACAGGCTGTGTTTGCTCTGGACCAGGGGTGGATTGGGGAATGAATGATCAGGGTCGATCTTGGAGATGGAACCTGGTTTAGCCATTGGAGCTGAGCATGTCTTCAGGCGCCCATGGCTGGATAACGTTCCTATTGTTGAACATGTTCAGGGTCATCTTCTCCGTATCTCTGGGGGGGAATTGCGGAGGCGTGGTTGGGCATTAGCGCGCGCAATTCTCCGCTGGGACAAGTGGTGTGAGTGTTAAAGGTGGAGGTGGAGGTGGAGGTGGACGCGGAAGTTTGAGGTGGAGTCGAGTGCGGTCGGAATAGAATTGTGCGAATAATCTGTCACGGATCCTGTCCCGGTGAGATTGACCTCTCTCCTTGCTCGACGGAGGCTGACCCCGTTGGGCACCACGGCCATGTCATTGAATGATTGACTGAAGGATTGATTGACCATGTTGATACACGCGGCTGGGGGATATTCTTGCAAGGTATGTACCCCGATGCCCCGACGTCCTCGCATCTCATGCCTTCTTCCTGCCTGGCTTCTCCAACACCTTCTCCAACGACGATCTGCTTCATTTCCTTGCCATGGCCTGTCGATGCTTTGTCCTCTGCAGATCGGTGCAGCCAACTATCGTCATTTTGGGCTTTTGACAGTGACAGCAAGTTTCGACTGTTTTTGGAGAGACAGAAGCAGAGGTGATGGTGCCTCATCCGATGTGTGGCACTAAACTCTGCTAGGTGCGGCTCACTTTCTCTCCTCCAGACCTCCAATTGTTGAATTCCACAATCGTCGTCGCGTCTCATCTCTTAGTCCTGACTCTTGGGCACCCACCCCCTTCTTGCTCCTGCTCCTGCTCCTGCTCCTGCTCCCTGCTCCGCCTCCATCTGCCCCCAAATCTATCCGCGTACTGAATCACTGCATGCTTCAAAAACAGAAGGTAACTCGGAACTATTCTCCGGACGCCCGATAACAGATACCGTGAAAGGCCGCCCCTTGACTCGAGTCAGTATCTTCCACCCGAGGAAGACGCAATCGCCGTGCCTGCTCCGTATCACAGTTTAGGCGATGCTCATGTACGAGATACGCACAGCTAAAGGGTTTTGTCGCGATAGCCACCATCTCCACCATCTCCACCACCATCACCGTGGCCTCGGATTTGGAATCGCCGCGCCTCCCGCGCTCCACTCACGGTCCCTGCCGTGATCTAGGGTAAACAGCAGCTGACTGACCAGAGAGCAACCAGTAGTGGCTAGCAGAGTGAAATGGCTGTTCACCAAAGGGAAAGGCGTCTCTGAGTCTTTGGCCATGGACGAGTCTTGCCCGTCTCATACGCGGCCAAGATCTTGGGCCTTGGTCCATGGTGGTGGTTGTCATACGACGCAAGCCGCCACAATTATCTGCTCCAGCTAAGGTGCAGCATCAGCATTGAAACAACGTGACTAAAATTATCGCACCGAAGACATCCACCCCCGCATTTTTGGCACAGCACAAGCATGTAACATCCCAGTTTACTCCAGGATATTCTTTCGCTCTTCACCGATGACAATCCATGTTTTGTCGGATGCAAGCGGAGCTACGAAGAAAAGGCATCCAACCGTGACGAGCCGTTTCCGAGCTCTGACCGAGTATGGACCCCATTCATTTGATAATGAGAAATGGCTGCCGCATCATGCTCTGCCGGCCATCCATGAAATTGAGAACTATAAAACTCGGGCCGCAGAGAGCACACCCTCACGCAGGCACCCTTGGAGTGCGAGAAAAAGCAATTATCAAAAAGTCACGGGCCTTTTTGGTTGGAACTTAGCCGCATCCAGCCTCGGAACGGGGGGCGTCGATCGTGGTGGTGGAGGCGTCATGGCCCGTGAGTCAGGGGTTCTGCGAGCTCTCGTATGGAAGCTTTCTAGAAGGTTTGCAGCAAATGCCAAGTCGGGCGGCCGTAGCCAGTCTGCGTATGCCAGATGAGGAAACCTGTGATTCATTCACTGAGACATGCTCCGATGCACGTCATGGGGGGCTAAGGTCTTCGCCATCGGTGTGCAAGTAAAGACCTTGCATAAGGTTTGATGGCGGTTTGACTGACTTTTTGGACAACGATATTGTGAGACGGTGTGCCCGAATGCTGCGGTTACATGACCATACATAGCATCATGGCTTATTGAGCTGAAAGGGGCCATGCAGCACATCAAACCAGCTCTCAACAAAATCTACCGTGGCGGGAAGGTGGCAGCCATCATCACCATTACCGTCGCCATCAGCGATGAAGATGCAGATTCAGAGACATGGGACACAATTAGATTGCAGCATCGGACTCGCGTTCGCAAGCCTCACAATCCCAAGCCAATTTGCAATTCGATATTTTCTCTGTTGGTTCCGGTCCGGCTCGCTATAGCGTTGTTGGCACTTAGACCACATCTTCCTTTCCATTGGAACACTTGCGAGTCCGTTCTAGCATCAGTTCCAAAGCACCGGCGTCACAAGTGTCCACTAACATGACCAAACTAATTAGACATGTCAGCTGAAAGAATCCGATTCGCCTACTACGTCAGTTTCACACCCACCGGCCTCCTCATTACCGTAACTACTCAAAACAGCAATCTTAAATGAAAAAATGTGAGGCTTCCTGACCGATAATCTAGAAATATCAATATCCAAGACTCATCTAGAGCCTCATAACTTACGTCATTGTTCACCACAACTCCCTCTGCTTTCCTCGGAAACACCGAACTCAATCGAGCCAGCACAAAATCCTCTGAAAAAAATCCAGACAAAATTTACGATTCATGACCTCTACCCACCCATCCACACCACTTCTCCCTCCCCTGCAACCACCTAACAAAAGCAATCCCTACACCAACAGCCCACCCTTCACGGAACCTAGAACCCCCTCTCAAAGCCCCTAGTCCACACGACGCAACCAGCCCCCCGAAAAACAACACTAACACGGCCCGGCCAAACGGACACGATTTCAGGATCGTGTTGCTAGGTCAGTAGTGTAAAGCGAAAAAGCAAGACTACGGAAGGGGAAGGGGGGGAACGTGAAAAACGCAAGCCCCTAAGGAGCCCGAGGTATTGGGTTTTGGGCTCGCGGTATCGGGTACGACATTTACCCTTGGGCGTTCAGGGGATCGTAATGTAGTAGACTGCATCGAGATTCTTGACTAGAATGGTAAGAGCGTAGCCTCACTTTTTTCCCTTCCTTTTCAAGGGTCAGAAAGGTATGGTACTGTACGGTGTTCTTTTTTGATGAGGTTTGGCCTGCTGGGTGCTTCCCTGTTGGGGTCTAAGATGGGATTGATGGGGTGGTGTATGACGTAGTGTTCATTTTGACGTAGTCTGCATGTCTGTACGATTGTAGAATTAGTTTGCGTAAGAGGCTGCGTGATGTCACTTTTTTAATAGACGCCAGAGGAGTGAGGTGAGTGGGAGTGTTCTATTCGTCGTGGAATATGCTATCAGGCATGCAAAAAGAGTCATTTTAGAGCGTGGATCGAGTTGTTGAGGTTATGTGGTAGTGCAGTTTGATGATTTCTGTAGCTATGCGTGCGGTCAGTGTATGTCTTTCAGTCTATTAACTACCTAATGAGTATTCCTTTCAAATATTCAAGACGTAGCATTCAAGAGCCATAGCCAGCACTCTGTGATAGAACTAGATAATCCATATCATTCTACATACAACTATTCGATGCCATGATACAACTATCATGCCATATACACAACACTCAATTCAACTACGACATCACAAAGACTTCAAAATCTATCTACTCATGACGAATGTATCTTTACAATCCAATCCCATCCTGTCGCCTCAGACCAAACATTTCCAAAACCTTCATAACACTGTTCAAAAACGCATCCCATCCTACCCATCCCGAACCCAAAATACCAACAAAATAAACCCTCCATTTCCCAAATCCATTCTCCTAAATCCATCTCCCCTATATATCCATACCCCTCCTTTCTCCTCCAAACCAATCCAGCCTTCCATCCTAATCCCAATCTTGCCCAACTCCACTCCACACCACGAAAGCTCCACTATCTACCTATCCCACGTTAGAAACTAACCAGCTTACCTAGATCTGAGATCTCGTGACGTGCTTGAAGGGATGTATATAAGTCCCTGTTTGTGTCTTCTAGATGTTTGTTTTGGAAGAGAGGAGGGGTTAAGAGGTGTATAGTTGGATAGTTGGAGGGTGGTTAAGTAAGATGGGGGAATTATAAGGTTGGAGGGATGATGGATGGCGGATGGCGGGAACGGTGATGTGTATCAAACACAGCTCAATGGAGAGGTTCTGGTTGGATAGAGGAGAAGACTGTGTTGGGGTATGGATGGTGGAGTTTGTGGAACTACAGCGTAAAATATCTTAGGATATACGATCGGGTGATGTCATATTCATGGTATTTAAGATGTTTGACTTTTGAGGGGCCTGTTTACATCTCACGATCACTGGTACCTACGAAGCTTGAATCATGGTCGAATATATACGTTTGGTCTTTTATGCATTGAATATCAAATCTCTATCCGCTTCACATCGCTTACCACTCAAGCATGGTGCTCCGATTCTACGAAAGGTCAACCCCTATTACGCCTCTTCATTTCATACCATTTAGACCATCATCATAATTCAGTCGTCTATAGTTCATCTCTAGGTCTTTCGGACTCGGCCTCCTTCTCTGACCCCGTCTCAGAGCTTGTCTTTTCCTGCTCTCCCAGCTCCGCTTTCTTTCCTTGGGCCTCATTCTCGGCCTCTTGTACGTGTGCGGCTTCTCCAACATCCGCAGCGCCTCCCTTCTCTGCCCTTACCCTCTTTACTAACGCCGCTACCTCGTCATCATATTCCGTCCATTCGGGAACTTGCCGCCTGGCCCGGTCGAGCTTCGGTTCCTTTGTCTGTGGGTTATTGCAAAGGTCAATGGTCTTTGCATCCTTCAAACTTTCGTCTGAGCACCAGGTCTCACACCATAGCCATTCCTGTGGTAGACTGTGGATAGGGAGGTTGAACTGCATGTTGTTGGGCAAATCTTGATCCAAGTTGCTAAGTGAAGCAGGATCTGCGGACAAACTGTGGTACTGTTGGCGCAGACGGTCGCCGGCCGCAATCTGGCGGAAGCGTTTGAGATCCACTACATAAAGGGCAGAAATGTGGTAGGGTAGACCACGCAAGAAGTTCTTCCAGTATCCTTGCTTCCAGAAGCGGAACCCTTCCATTTCCGTTCGAGAGTCACACATAGGTGTGAAGCCGTATGGAGCACCTTGAAGGTCATGAGTTACGAGCTCGTACATGTCTGTTCTGACAATCTGATCGGCATCGACGAAGATTACTTTGTCCAGATCTAGCGGGAACAAGACGTCCAGGAAGAGAATCTTGTAACCCCAAATCTCACGCTGCTTTTCGGTCTGGCCACGCAACCAATGAGGCCACTTGTAGGTGACCATTTCGTACTCGAAGCCATATTCCGCAGCGATGCTAGGCAAGAACTCCTTGAATGACGGCGAGAGGAACTGCTCGATGAACCAAAACTTGACGGTATGCTTGGTATGCTTCATGACTGATAACATCATAATGTTTAGCATACGCTCGTAAAGGTGACCAGAGGCGACGGAGAAGATGTTAATTTCGGCTTGCGTGCCACTCTTCTTCTTCTCAGGAACAAACTTTGAGAGGACCTTTTCGGCGTTGAAGCTTCCAAGCCCGATTTTGCCGAGGAATTGATTCACTTTCTGTGTGCCCTTTTCTACCAGATCAGCAGCGAGGCCTTCATCGGTCTCAAGGACATCTGTGTCCTCCTGCCCAGGTTTGCGAGAAAGGCGGGGGAACAAAGTTGTCCCTTGAAATGACATCAAAACGATTTCGCTAGTTTCATCACCGGCTTGAGGTGCGTAACCTTTAGTGCCAGCACTTTCAATGGCGAAGATATCCTGGCTTCGGCCGCTCTTTAACTGAATGTTGTAGAATCCTGGGTTCGCCTTGAATTGGAAGTAACCCAAGTTTGCCATAATGATAGTATCTGCAAAGTGTGGATCCTTCTCGGTAGAAAGGATCACCTCAGCACCACGTGGAGGTTGGCCTCCAAGTGTGATGTCACGAGAATGCCCCTCAATGAGGATACTCTCGAGCCCATATATGGCATCGATGTCTGTACCGCTCTTCAAAGAACTTAATTTGATATTGTCGAGATCGTGTATGGATTCTTCTGGTGCAACAAGCCAGGATGGTGGTACATCCATACCCAAGTTCAAGAGCGCTTCCTTAGGGATGCCAGAGAAATGGGCCTCCAAGTTTTTGATTGACCCATCATCCTCGAAAGTTGGCTTGGAGTCAAGAAGGTACCGATAAAATCGCTTCACCGGAAGCTCCTGGACCCTGTCTCGGGGATTCAAGAACAGCTTCAAATACACTCCATCCATGTCAGAGAGCGTCTTTAAGATGGGTACCCATTTCTGTGCCAATTCGGTAGCGGGATCAACGGATGCAACAATTTGGATGATTGCTGTAGTGTTGTCCCCCTTGACGATTGCTGTATGACCATCATTCCACTGTTTGAACAGACTAATCCTCAATGTCGATGCTGATTCAAAGATCCCTTCAGGCACATCTGACACCGTGGAAAGCGAAACGAGTGATTGTAGCTTTGTGAAATCGAATGGCGAACTGATCTTTTCGGACAGCTCTAGACTCTCGAGTGCTTTGCTAAGAGGTTGAATGCGTTTTGATGTCTCGTAAGACACAAAAGTGTCCAAGTCTTCTTTCGAGAATCGCGCATCTGTTGGAATGGGTCCGATGAAACGTCCGTTTAATAACAACGCATTCTGCCCAGGACCCAAGCCAAATGCATCGAGTATTGGTTGAGCGGACTTCCAAAACAGAGTAGAGTTGCCTGGAGTCGGAGAAAATGTTGGCTCTTGGGCCAGGATAGCTAACAGCAGGTCAGGTGTCAGCTCCTGCTCCGACTTGAACCAGGTTTCGAGAAGATCCTCTGATGCATTTGAAGTGTCCGCTCCAGCTTGTGGATTATGAATTGTGACTAGCTCGATATTGTCATGCTCCTTTCGGTATTGAGCCGCCTCCTTGAGAAGACCGAGACCCGACTCTGAGTCGAAGTCCCCTACCAAGGTAAGATGAACGGGTTGGGTAGCTGAGGTGTCTCCAATGTACACTCGAGGCATCTGTTCGAAAACGTGTCCATGCTTCTGCTCGAACTCGGCCATGTTCACAAGAGTGATGTTCTTCTCGTTCTCCGGTATGATCAATGGATTCCGCTTGAGTGCAGCCTGGAAAAGGAAGTATTGAGGTAACCAGCTCTCGTCTTGAAAGGCTCCCTCAAAAATTCCTTGCTGTATCGACCGAAGATCCATGCTGATTCTCTGGCTCATCATCTGTAGCCATGCCTCGTTTTGCGCGATTGGGACACCATTGACAAATAAGGGTGCATCAGGTCCATCCGCAGCCAGTCGCTTGAGATATTGCTTAGCAGCATTGATCTGTTGTTCAAGTTCTTCGGATTTTAAAACGTCATCCAATGACAATGCCACCCGTTCATTCTTGAGTTTGGCATCTTGCACAGTGGCATCGAAAGTAGCCTGGTCGGGAGAGCCTAGCTTCTTATTTTGATTGGACTGTGAAATCTTTTAGCAAGTGATTGAAGGGTATATATCCAGGGAACTCACGGCATCCAAATATTTCATGAGTGCTGAGAGGCCGTACGTATCAAGCAAATGATAGGCAACTTTTGCTTGTTGCTCACTTCCAGTAGACCCAACCCTTGGCACAAGACCCCATCGAAGTGGTACTGTGCGCTTGATCATGTTTTGAATAGTCTCAACTATAGAATAGACATCCTCTTCCGAAGTGAAATCAACGGGAACGATAGCATTGTGGATATCACGGCGTACAGAAGGAAGTTGACCTGGGAATGTTCGTTGAAGCAGCTAAGGCGTCGTGAGTTTGCATGTCATGTACAGAGAGGTGAATGACTTACGGCAGTAAGAGAAGAAGGCCACTCTTCATATCTTCTATCCTTCTCAAGATCGTTCAACCAGATAATGACATGTCCACCTTCGGTTTCATCCCTAAAGTCATAACGTTGCGGCTCATCCTGGGCTTGGTTCTCTGTGATGGCGGAATGAGATAGCAAGTCGATAGCTTCTGGACCAGAGAGGCCTTGGCTTCGAACTCCATTAATCAGCTGCCTCTCTCTTCGCAAATGCTCTAGCAAGGTATATGGATTCACGTCACGATTCGGGATTTGGACGCCGTTAATCCAAATCACGTTATAGCCAGAAGGTAGAAGCTGCATACGATTTTCTGTATGCTCTGTAATAAACTCTTCTGAAGCATTGTGGGCGGCTATTGCAGACGAGTGTTTGGGGAAGTCTTGTACCAATCTGAGTAGGGTGTCTAGGGGCTGCTCGCTCTTCATGACGAAACTCGCAGCATTGACGGAAAGATTGGCAACTTCAGAGGCAGAAAGCGGCTTCAGATCTGCTACATCTGCATCATCATGTAGTTCAGTATCCATTGAAGTTTGAGCAGTGTTCTGCTGGCCTTCCTCGGCTGGTCGGTCATCAATGACAATGTAGTCAGTCCGCTTCAATTGCAGCTCAACTCCATAACCATTGACCACAAGCGGGGTGTTTACCCCGTTTGAGGACGGTTTATGTCTAATCCTGTATGATGTTTTTCCTTCCTTTGCTGTTTTACTTAATGTTTTGTGAAAATGGGCGAACGAGGGAGAAGTAATGTCGGTGTATAGGATTGCAGGCATTTTGTTCGAAGCATCCCCTAATATGCGATCGAATGGAAGCTCGTACGTCCTACTCCTTGTAAGCTGGGTGACATTCTCCAAGCAGGTTGTGCTTACCGTTCGTCTTTGATATCGCCATGGCTATGATCCAGTTCTGGAGAGCAATACTGCTTTCCCCCAAAAGATACCCAGGTTTCACAATCCTCCCCTTGATCCGCCTGTAGTGACGGTTTCACCGACGTGTTGTAGAATTGGTAATGTGCTTCTATCCGTGGTGCTGCGGAGCGGACTGAGAGAGCTAGATTGAAAGAGGATAAAGTTTCGGCATCTGTGATGTGCTCGTCGCCTATCAAAGCACCAATCATAAACGAATGAAGCTCTTCGTCGGTGTGAGCTCCATGAAAGTATCCCTCTGCTACGCGATCGAGAAGGTCGAAATATGCGGTGGAGTTCTCTTCGGCTGCCGTTTCCCTATGAACTAGTGAGCACACACATATATCATCATGGCAAGGTAGCGCCTACAGGAGCTCGACTAGATATGGAGCTGAATTGAATGACGCTCGGAGCGCGACATTGATGTTCGGTCCCGCCAGTGCGCCGAGGGATCGAAATGCATTGAGAAGGAAGAGGCTCCTAAGGCCCCAAAGTGATGAAGCCACCCGCATTGCGCCAGCTCCTTTCCGAAGCTCCGGACAGGCAAATTCGACCTAGAAACGAATATGTATATCTCAAGATCGGTTGTTGGTGGAGGAAATCAGCTCTGATATCGCGGAAGTTGCAACGTATGGCATTCCGCCCCGGCGCGCCAAATGCGTTTTCAAAGCTACCGCCGTGGGGCAATTTTCCAGAAATGAAATAAAGAATTGGAGTTGCCAATCGAGGGACTTATATGAAGGTAGAAAGCACAATTAAATCACAGGACCCCGATCCTGTGGCCGAGAACGTCGCAATGTGAACAAATGTCCTCGATGTCATTCTTGGCGCTGGACCCCTGCAGATCTCCGCCACACTGTGGCACCTCCGCCAACGGTCGACAGAATCATGTGCAGGTGTTGGAAAATTGATATTTGAACGCTTAATCTGGTCTACATAAAATGAGATACMCCCCGACAAAAGCGAGBGAGCCTCTGTCGATTCCATACTCCTAGATACTTTTCTTAATCCTTTTCGCTGTGCTGGCCTGTAGCTACCGAGTCTCTTCATGTGGTCTTCTTCTTCCCAATGCTTGTGTCTAAACTCCCAACGACCCAAGCTGCAGCAAATACAGCAAATACACCTAGAGTAATCACAATTGGTTTACGGAATCCAGCCGTCCAAGGGTAATCGTATGTAACAATCAAATCACGGTCTCTAAAGTCATCCACAAGATTGATCGCCGTTAGTGATAGGGTCGTTCTGCCTAGTGTGTCCATGAACGTCTTGTGGAGACTCGTGGTGCTATCGACAAGGGGAACAGAAGTTGAATATTGCACATTTGTGGCACCTTCCGGAAGAATTACCCTGAGATTTACACGGGCATATTCTATGCCTTCGGATTGACGAGGTCCCTCAAGGAAAGGGACTTTGAGAACATAGGATTCCCCAGACGGAAGCTTCCGGAGATAGTTGGAAAGTTGGGCATTCCAGCCGACACGGAAGCTGTATTTCCAGCCTCCAAAAACGGGATAACGAGGTTTCAGCTCAAGGTTTGCTTCTTTCTTTCCTTGTCGGAAACGTGAAGTGGAAACATTGCCGATGTCGTCAGTGAAATAGGGGTCCAATGCGCCTGGGTGCAGCGGCAAATTCAAGGCCTTGAGAGCGGAAGTTGGTGGGTTCATGTACGATGTCTTCTGCCACTCCACGCGAGAGAAGTGATTCTTGAGAGAAGCGCCCAGGTTGGAGAGCCAATAACGCTCTTCCGTCGCCAGATTACCACCCCAGTGAGAGACTTCAATATCGCGTTCGAGCACGGAGGCATGCGTGACTGGTTTGGTAAACTCATAACGAACGCTGACAAGCTCCTCCGCTCCAGCAGGAACTGAGTCGTATGGTCCATATGTGAAAGTTGAGCCTTGCTTTTGAGGATCGGCTTTCTTCTCCGCATTTAAGTCGGCGGGAAGAGTGGTGTAGTCTGGTACATCACTGTTGGGGAACTTGACTTTGGTTTTCTGCTTCTCCGTTGTGTAAGCGCTTGGGGTATAGACGCTAAAGGTGTATTGAACGTATTGCTTCTCGGATTGGCCAATCTGTGCGGGCACTGGGGTGAGGGCGGATAGTATAGAGTACGAAATGCTGAGCGTTTGCTGTTCCTTGGGTGCGAGAGGGGCAGGAAGGTGAATTAGGTAGAATTCCGTAGTACTAAACGTGTAAGTCAATCTGAATGGAAGCTTGATGCAAACCTGGAACATACCTCTGAGTATCGTATTCTACGACTTCGACTTTGAAAGTGCCCTTTTCAGGTGCTTTTTTGTCCTTGACTTCGAATCCGCCAACCCTCGATATCAGACTAGATTCGAATGGAAGATAGTATTCGGACTGTGGCTTCGAATCGGTATTCTCAATTATGACATTGATGGTTTCTCTAGGATACGCCTTATCTAGATTCGTTGTCCTGACCAGATTGGCGTTCTTGAACACCTGCGGCGGTTTGAATGTACTTGGTAACACCTGCTTGGAGAGCAGTGGTTGCGAGAGGTTCAATTCAGCAGCAACAGAGCTCGAGAGAGCTGCTAAACAGCTCAATGCGAGCGAGAATGACCTCATCTTGAATATCTGGAAGCTATCCAGACATAGACGAGCGTCGAAGAAAAATGGGGGAAAGAAAGAAGTAGTTCGGGTGGTTCCTAATCAACCGCGATGGGAGCTGCGAGATGCGTCGTGTTCACTTCGTCTCCATTCTGCCGTAATATGCCGCCTTCCGCTCCGCAGGCCAAGCCTTTCCGCTCCACCCCCACAGCAGAGGATAATCATATCAACCTTACGCATCCCCTCCGACAGCTTCCAACGCGACAATCACTTTCTCGCGCAGCCCCAGCCACCCACCATGAGGTGTTTTACCGGAGCAGTGAGCAGGCCGCGGCTGCTGCAACAATGTTCACTGTTCTCTACAAGGACTGGAAGGCGCTATCTTACCAATAACGGGTTCTTCAGAGTCTCGGAGGAGGTGCGGGCAGCATTGAATGCAAAGAAACCGGTTGTGGCTCTTGAAACCACAATTTACACCCATGGTAAGAGTCCAACCCTAGAGAATGATACGAATAGGAGCTAACCCGCAGTCTAGGCTTCCCATACCCAGACAATGTAGCTTTAGCGTCCTACCTTGAAAGCATAGTTCGTGTAAATGGCGGAGTCCCTGCTACAATTGGAATCTTAGACGGTGTAGCCCGTATCGGAATGAGTGCTGAGGAGATAATAAGACTGACAGAATCGGCTGGGAAGAAGGATACTCTGAAAATTTCAAGGAGAGATCTAAGCTACGTCTGCGGGCTCAGATTGGCAGGCAAAGAGTACAACGGAGGAACCACAATTGCCGGCACTATGATACTAGCACACCTGGCTGGCATCAAGATATTCGGCACCGGAGGTCTTGGTGGTGTACACCGTGGCGCCGAATCCACCATGGATATATCTGCTGACTTGACAGAACTGGGTCGAACACCTGTGACAGTTGTCAGCAGTGGCTGCAAGAGCTTCCTTGATATTCCTCGTACCTTGGAATACTTAGAAACAGAAGGCGTTGGTGTCGGTACTTTTTCCGACGGACGGAAAGGGAGCGTAGATTTTCCTGCATTCTGGTCTAGAGACAGTGGGGTGAAAAGCCCTACTACAATTGAAAACGAGATAGAGGCTGCCGCCATAATATGTAAGTGCTTTTCTAATTATGCTTCATGTGTTGCTTGTGATATGCCAAGCCCCAACCAGTGTAGCAGATTCTTAACCATCGACATTTTTCTTATTATATTTGCAGATGCACAGAACTCTCTCCAGATTCAAACTGGACTTCTCTTCGCAAATCCTGTTCCAGAGGAAGACGCGATCCCCAAGGAGACTATAGACTCAATAATTGAAGAAGCAATTCAACAGGCGAATGCTTCAGGGGCTTCAGGGAAGGATAATACCCCGTTTATTCTTAGCAAGATCAAGGAGCTTAGTGGGGGCAAAACCATTCCCGCAAATAGAGCTCTTATAGCATCAAATGTCAAAAGGGCAACGATTATAGCCAGAGAGCTTGCGATTCTAGAAGAAAAGCAGGCGCAAGCCCAAGGGTGAGCCAGACACTCTTGCTGCTTCCTTGTGGAACTGGCACTAATTGTAAGTATATAGAGATACATCAACAACCTTTTTGCCAGTGCAACCAGAAACCACCACCAATCCTGAAAAGCACCAAGCGGAGGTGGTGTCACAGCCGTCACGATCTTCTCAAGCATTGCCAACTTCGTTACCAGATCAATCCGAAGTTGGTGTAGTTGTTGCTGGAGCTTTGGCTGTGGACTTCTCATGTGATTATGCTCCCCTAAAAAGCTCCGCCAGCCAATTAGATCCAGCATTCCACACCTCAAATCCAGCAGTAATTAGACAGACGTTGGGAGGTGTAGCACATAACATCGCTAAGGCCGTTCATCTTCTCGGGAAGCCAGTCCAGCTTTGTAGTGCCATAGGCGACGACCTCAGTGGGCACGCAGCATTGAGTCAATTGCAATCTGAAGGCATGCAAACCGAGAGTATCAAAATACTTCCAACGCCGCAACGAACTGCACAATATGTCGCTATAAACAACGCTCATAAAGACCTCACGCTCGCAATGGCAGACATGAGCATCTTAGAATCTAGCACACCTGCCACCATTCAAGAGACTTGGCTATCTAGCCTTGATACACAACGAAGCCCTAAAATACTCGTTGTAGACGCAAACTGGACAACTGACAACCTACACACCTGGCTCCAATACGGAAAACGAATCAAAGCACTCACAGCCTTCGAACCCGTCTCCACATCCAAAGCAACCCGCATCTTCACCTCCCCATCCTCTTCATCATCATCAACCCCCCAACTCCCAACCTACCCAAACCAACTAATCGACCTCGCAACCCCAAACACCCACGAACTCACCGCCCTACACACCACCGCTCAAAACCTAGACCTCTTCAACACACCCCCCTGGTTCCGCACCATCGATGCCCTAGGCATCCCAAGCACCGGCCTCCGCGTTCCGCTGTCATACACCACGACCCCAGAACTCGTCGACCAAGGAATCCCCCAACAAGCAATAAAACTCCTCCCCTTCATCCCAACACTCCTCACAAAACTCGGTCCAAAAGGCGTCCTATTGACCAAGATCCTAACCCCAGACGACCCGGCACTCACTTCCGCAGACGAATCCGAATTCATCCTCTCGAGAAATAAGAACGCTGATCTCGAGTCTGGAGTCGGTGGTCTGTATGTACGTCTATTCCCGCCGGAGAAAGTGTTAGGCGAGGGAGAAGTCGTGAGCGTGAATGGTATCGGGGATACGTTTTTGGGGGCATTGGTTGCGGGGTTGAGTGATGAGAGGAAGGTGCAGGATGTTGTAGGTTTTGCACAGAGGGCTGCTGCGTTGTCGTTGAGGAGTGAGGAGAGTGTGAGTCCCGAGTTGAAAGGACTCCAGATGTAGATAGATGTTTGATCGGATATGTATACAAAGAGAGCAATAGATAATTTGAACAAGATTAAGGACTTTTGTTGATCCTCATCGTAATTGATATGTGCATGCGTGTAGGTTAGATCCTTATATTACAAAATGCCCGCCCACACTAATAAGACTATTCCAAATTGATTTCCACTCGAGTCAGTCATTGCAAACCAACGCATCTATACAACCATTCATACTTCATGCAACAGTATATTATGCCTTGTCTGCTTGATCAATGTATCGATGAGCCCATATCTCTTTATAAACAACCATAACAGCCCGGTAGGTGTGTTATCATCCCTTCAGCGGCCCCTGATATTCACCACCCGTAACTCTGAATCCAAAACTGACTGCAACCGCGATGAACAGGCCCAAACAAAGTAGACTGGGACCCCACTTATCGTGATATGTAACGGCTCGCCTCCTACGAATCATCTTGACTCTCCAAAGAAATAGGCCAGCGCTATAGAAGAGGGCGAGACACGCTACAATGGTGAATGCCCATGCGGCGGCTAACGCAACACCATCGCCAAAGTTGAGTAATGTGGCTGCAATAGAGCCCAAAAGGATAGAAAACTCAAGCCAGGATAGGAAGGTGCGTTCGGTGGCCAGTTGCACTTTTGGCTCGACACGGACGGGGACGTGAATGCCTGGGTTTGGGTTAGCAGGCCGAGTGAACAAAAAAGAATATACTAGACATACGTTTGCCCTTTGGTGCTTTGAACTTCTTTATTTCGCCGGGCTGTTTCCAGCTGGGAACACCAAGGTGGAAACCGCCTCCTCCAACGTCCGTAGGTCTCGGCCTTGGAATCAATGCCCAACCAATACTGAGCAGCGTATTTCCAAAATCTTTGGCTTTTTGCTGCACGAGTTTGTGAGTATAATGCCAGCCACCAACTCTCCTCGCTTCTTCCAGATCTTCATCGTCATCGCTGTCCGAATCGTACAGAGGGTAGTCATCCGTCGGTAGAGGCTGCGCTGCGATACGTTCCTCAATATCCAAGGCATTAGGGCCTTGTCCATTGGTGACTGTGCCATAGTCCCTACGTTGATTAAGATCTTGCTGCTCCATGACATCTCTCGCCTCACGCAGTCTTCTGATCCCCTCATCATCTTCGTTACCGCCCACACGGGGCAAGCCCGCGTCAACATCGTCGTCATCACTATCATCGTCCAAATTGCCGCTGGTGCTGATATCGTTGCTTGCTCCAGGTCGCTCTATGCCAAACTTGTGGCTGACAGGTTTGCGAATGTCAACATTCATCTGTGGAGCCCAGTATGGTAACAATTTAATCCTCTTCGGATTCAACGTGGCAGTGCCGTGAATATATTTGGAGAATTTTGGAACAGCCTCCACCAAATGGGATGAAGTGAGCTCACGAATCCATTCGGGTGGCTCCTGACCTGCCTGTGTTTGTAACTTAACTTCGAGCACAGCGTATGGGAAGCGTTCAATGTCTTCGGCGGGAAGCTGGGAGAAGGGCCAATCAACACCAATATCCATGCGACGCCAGTTGTCCCCTGCCCGTTTGCGGCCGTCAAGATTGTCTTCGCGAGTCATCGATAGTTCGGTATCGAGAGAAATGCGCACACGAGCGTCTCCAGGAAGCTGGAAAGCGGTTCGGTGATAAAAGGACCTTGTCACTGGTACTAGGCTTCGGGTCAAGACTCGATATTGGATTTCCCGCGCAAGCTGCTCGTCCGATGCAATGTCCTTCTCGGGCCTCTTCTGGTCCTTGCGTTCCTTCTCAAAAATCTTTTCAGGTGTCAGGTCTCCACGCAGGTAGGCATTAACATTCTTCTCCTTTAGCTTGAAACGCGCCTTGACTGACTCTTCTCCGGTCCAGTCCTCTCGATGCGTCTTTCGCTCGACAAAGATTGTTTCACTAGACATGCCTCCATACCATCTTAAACGGATAGCCTCCGCGCCCTCGGTCTTCTTCAAACGTCCTTCGTACAGCTCCCACGTGCTTGTGTTATCGAAGTAGATGGAGGTGATGGCGGAATCATCTATGGCGAATTCTTTGTTAGGATTGAAAACAAGGACTGGTAAGTGCTTTAGAACGATAAGTTTAAGTTCCGTGATGTTATCTGGGTGTACCCAGTATTTAGTGGTCTGGCGAACAAAGTTCTGCTGTTTGCCTCCGGCAGAAGAATCACCCTTGACAGGGTTGCCACGAGTTCGGACATCATCATAGAGTTTCGAGAGCTTGACTACGAATGCATCATAATTGTCCTTGTAAAATGGCTTCTGTCGAAGTCGGGTTGCGAAGACGGGTTTGAGCACCCAGCGGGTATTTTTCTGCTATGTTTAGCACTAGAGCGTCTGAAGAAAAGCAATTACCTACATCATGCTTTTTGATAATCTTCTGGAAACCCGTATAATTGAGCTGCGCGAATTTGGCTAAATCATGGACATCTGCAATGATGTCGCTCAAATCCTCCTCAAGCACCTCAAAGTCGTCTTCCAATTCAGCTTGGGTACCAGAACTGCCCTGGTTTCGATCTGCCCTAGCAACAACCTCGTTGACCTCCTTTTCGGACGCACCGATTCGTCGGATGATCTCTTCGCTCTTGACCTTTGTGAAGGTGTAGACCTTTTCCAGCTCTTTCTCGAGCTTGTCGACAAACTCGTGCTCGGCAGCCTCGTCCCAGGCCCGGTGCTTGCGGAGGGAGGCTTTCAGACCGTCATAGTCAATATAATAGAAGATCCAGTCCTTGACGAGTGAGGACTTGAGCTGTTGGCCGAATCTGCAATTAGGCGGTTAGCAGCGCTTTACATCATCCAGCTTGTACACGATTGGAGGAGGCGTCGGGACAACGGTGCCGGGGTTGCTGGGGGACGAACCTCATGTTGGCCTTGCTGGACCAATTGAGACCTCTACAGGCTGAAACAGGCGGCGAAGGGATAATACACAGGCAAAGGGAGGGATCAAAACAGGCCCAAAGCCTCACAAAGGATGGAAATCACGACGAGAGGAAGAAACAAGCTCCCCGCCCTGGAGATGATGGAAGATTGCAGATGGCCGTGGCATTGGCGGGAGCTTGGACCACGAGCGCACTTTCCATCCATGGGTCAAACACCGCATGTGACGAACCAGAAGGCCCGATGCACTCCACGTGCCCTCCTCCGATCGACGCTTCGTAAAAAAACATCTCCTCAACATGAGCTCGCAAAGCCTGGGCCTGGACATGTTGAAGGGCAGAGCTTGCTCTGTGAGACCTATGACGCTGGAAAACAAAGGAGCCCGTGGAATGGCCGGTCTTGAACCATTGACGAATCATGTTGCCAGTAGTCATCATATAGCCCGACGTGCCCAGAACAGGTACCAAGACGCTTAACAGCACAGATTTGTAGGATAGTTCTCACCATAGCTAAGTATACAACACTGTCTATATCTATTCCAGTCTCTGTCCGACAGAAATTGTCCGTTCAATTCAGTATTTCAAAGCATCTTCTCCTGACGCTCCTTCTCCGCAACTCCGCAACCCACTCCGCAAGTATCCCGCAGGTCTTGGCTATCTTCAATGGGGGACACAAATATGTATATAATATTTCGTGGATCATATTCAAATCTCAATCAACCAGTTCCCTTTGCAGTCTATTAACATTACACTTGCAAATCCCTTCAGTTCTCTTCAATTATCACATCAATCTGTCCCTTATCCAGATGGCTCCTATCCGAATTGGCTTCATCGGGCTATCATCAACCCAATCATGGGCTATCTGGGCCCACTTACCTTACCTAAAGGCATCATCAAAGTATGAAATCGTTGCTCTATGCAATTCGAGTCTCGAAGCCGCCAAAGCAGCTATCAAAGCCCACGGTCTTTCCGAAACCACAAAGGCCTACGGATCCCCTGAAGACATCGCCAACGACCCCGACATCGACCTCATTGTCTGTTCTGTCCGAGTTGACAAGCACTACGATGCCCTAGTTCCTGCTTTGAAAGCCGGTAAAGATATCTTCTGCGAGTGGCCATTGGCAAAAGATGCTGCACAGGCGGAAGAGATGGTCTCTCTTGCCAAAAAGAGTGGTTCTAGGACTATGGTCGGTCTTCAAGCCCATGTATCTCCAGCTCTCAATACGATCAAAAAGATTGTTGAGAGTGGTAGGATTGGAAAAGTCCTCAGTTCCACCTTTCACGGCACACCCAAATCTTTTGGAGCGAACGAGTTGGAGATGCTAGGGTACATGCAAGACCGAAGCAATGGAGGAAATATGGTGACTATATATGGGATTCATTGTACAAGCGCCCTCACGCACACTTAGTATTCCTAAATGCTAACTGAATCTAGCCCTTGAATCAATCCACCACGTCCTCGGACCTATATCAGATTATACTCCTGCGCTCGGCATCTCCCTTCCAGAAGTTCAACTAACAACTTTCACCGGGGAGCCCACAAAGGTAGTCCCACGCACCTCTCACGACCAAATTCTCATCCAAGCCACTCTCGAATCCGGAGCCCTACTATCCTACCACCTCCGCGGCGGCCCAGCATTCAACAACACCATCGGCCATATATGGAGAATCTACGGATCCAAGGGCGAAATCCAGATCACGGGACCAGACAGCTATCTCCAAGTTGCGGAAGACAACCTCACCATCGAGGTTTTTGACCACAAGAGTGGCAAGACTGAGACTGTGTCTGTGGATAAAGATGCGTTCTCAGATGCTGTGCTGTTCTCGAGGAATATTGGACGTCTGTATGAAGGGTTTGCTGATGGATTGGGGGTTGAGGGAGGTGTTCTGGATTGGGAGCAGGCGCTTGCGCGACATCGGTTTGTGGACGAGATTTATGCTAAGGCTGGTGTGTAGTTGATTCGATATCTGTGTACTCATCTTTCAAGAAAGGGGAATAGATTATTCGGGATATTTTTATAGGATATCGTGGGAGCACAAATGATTAGAGAAGGAAATAGACGAAATTGCAAATCATTAAATAGAAAGTCAACGGAAACAAGTCTAGAATGCCTGTCTCATTTCAATCTCTCCTCCTTCCCACAACTCAACCTACACAACAAACCCCCCTACAACTTCCCCTCCCCATCCCCCTTAACATCCCCCCTAAGCACATCCCTAACCAACCTCAATCCCTCCCCGGCAAACCTAACCATATTCCCCTCCCTCTCAGCACTCCCAGTCTCAATCTCCCTACTCACACTCCCACCCTCCCAAACAACCGCAACTGCCACATACCCGGGGGTTCTATTCCTCGTCGTACCCCCCGTGGGCCCCGCCGTCCCGCTTTCAGAAACGCAATACGTGCTACCTAATTTTTCGCGGGTGGTGGTTGCCAGACCTGTTACGATGGCGGGTGTGGGACCCGTGTAGGTGGAGAGGTCGGAAGGGCCCCAGTTTGCGTAGGCGATGCGTGAGGGGAGTGTGTAGAGGGTTAGTCCGCCTTTGTAGTAGGAAGAGGCGCCTGGGTAGGAGAGGAGGGAGGCCGATATTAGACCGCCTGCTGCCTGTATCCGTGGAGATATGTGTGTCAGTATGTTGTGGATTGGTACTTGCGATGAGTGGTCATGGAAAGGTTTCGTGAATTGAGAATGCGGGCAAAGAGGGAAAAGTCGTGTTGGTGTTGGTGATGCAGATGTGGATTGGGAGAGTAATTACAGTTTCGGCGACTGAGATTGTTTCTTTGCGTTCCTTTAGGAGAGTGGCTACTTCTTGGACTATCTCCCGGAGCTCGGGTGGGGGAAACGTGCTGGTAGCCATTGTGGGATACGAGCGCGTGGTGGTAGACCTAGACACTATATGATCGCTGCGTGGGAGCCAAATGCTAATTACTTTCTGGTGGAGAATGTGTATGTATTCACGGTTACGTGGAAGTGGGCAATCGTCGTACGGTGTAGCTGTGAATTATTGGGAATCTTACAAATCCACCCTGGATTGACCGAGGGCGGAAGCTAGGGTGTGCTAGGGTAGGGCAGAGATGCGTCTCACGGTTACAGTTGGGAATGGTATGACGTGATGTGGGGTAATGTATTCCGAGCTGAGCTATACTTTAGAGCTTCTGCAGACTAAGGCAAGACCCTTCTACCGTCTTTAGAGCATGCTGGTTCCCGTTCATTAAATACTTTTCCTAGGACAAAAGCTAGGAGATGTTTTAATCTTCATGCGAGGAGTCATAACGTTCTAAATTTACCTTGAAAGTCACTGTATCCGTATTTGATTCGAAAGCTTGCACATAGAATCTTTTCGTAGGCCATCGTGAAAATGGCAAACCATGGGTCTCTCTAGATGAATATAGTTGGATTAGTAGGCTACATAGGATGCGGCTATATAGGACAGTAGACGGATGACTCCGGAGCAACAGTAAACTCGGATGCTCATTTAAACCCCAAACCCCCAACATGTTTTTCATGTATCCTATCCCGACAAAAGAGATATAGAGAAGGAGTGATATCAAAAGTGACGTAAACGCCGGCCAGCGCCTTTCGCTGAATATCAAGTGTCGGGTATCGTAAAGGAGAAGCGTATTTGAGGTCCTCGCTTGGACTATGGATGTGGTTGAAGCCTTTCATTAAACTTCAGTAGGGCTAAGAGAATTCTCTAAAGGTCTTAGATGTGTGGGTCGTATGAAAGTGGGATGCCACTATGCCAGCACGGGGCCATTAATGCCTAAGTGCCTTAGTTCGGCTGCGGTACCCGTGCGCTCATTATAGGTTCTAGGAGGCTTGGGGATCCTGAAGAGGATGGGGAGTATCCACAGGAAACGTAGTCGAAGGGCTCACATGCTGAGAGCTCTCTGGAGAAGTGTTAGGAGAGGCCTCCGGAGAAGGCGTTAACGAGCGGGACACGATGTATAGTTCGGGAAACGAGTTGAAAAGGAGACGTTTCCAGTAGGCGCTCGATGGCAATCCGACGTTGGCAAGCGAGGACTTGAGGGTTGGCTTTTCGGCGTATTTCTTGAGGTCATCAGGCAACATGAGGTCTTCGGTGCGAACCTCTAACCTGCTGTTGCCTCGAGGGATTTTCTTCTTTGTGACTCTTAGAAAGGGTAGGTTTGGATCTGTAGAGGCCGCCCATTGTTAGCAAATACCATGGCATGACCAACACTTCCGAGTGAAGCGACTCACCTGAATCTAGGGCTTTGCATAGGTCGTGCTGGGACGAGACTTCAAGCGACTTGCAACCAGAGCGATATTTGTAGACGAGTATATTGGCTCTGTCGTCCTCGTCCAAACCGAATAGTGAACTAGCTTTGGAGGAGGTGGTGCCGCTGGTAGAAGCACTTTTCCAAGTCATGGTCATTGAGTAATGAGGCTGAAACGGTTACGTAGGTAGATGGAGAAAGGGCGCAGGAGGGTGGTGGATGTTCTAGGACGACGGTGAGAGCAGGTTTGCTGTTCACGAACAACGAGGAACGTGTTCTTTGCCTTTGTATAGGTAGGGCAGCGGTGAGGCGGAGGGGATCGCGTGATTTCAAGAAGAGAGGAAGCGCAGGTGGAGAGAGCCTGGAGTCTGGTTCTTGAAAGGACCCTGTCACGCCTGTTTGCATGAGGCGCAGGGAAAACGTCAGATTTGAAAGCGTGGCTGCGTGGCTGTGGCTAGAGGGGAGTTGGAACTTGGCCTGCAACTTGCCCCTGTACGGCGACTTGGCGGGCGGTCGTGTCGGCGTTGGCCGTCGTGACCTCTTGCTTTGTGATCCAGCGATTGGACGAATTATAGAGAGGGGGGGCTGTGTCCAGAAGGATAACTGCGGGCACGATTGGCTGCGGGTACTACTTCGCATTCATCTGCTTGCTTTTGTTAGGTAATCCGCGGCGGGTCGGAGACACTTTGCTCCACCCACTGACTACTAAGAAAAAGCGTCTGAAGACAGGGCTATCGTGTGTAACTACTGGGCATGTACAAGCGAGTACTATGTAAACTCCTATCATCTGGCCATGGACCCAAGCAAGCAAGCAAGCAAGCATCCCGTCTTGTTTAATACCGACGATTACCGCCTGCCTTGTGACTCTGCCTGAGTCCTACGAAGTACATGTGTTGTCGTGCAATTCCTTCGGCCGGGGATCGAGCAACAGCGTGCTACTCCAGGCGTAAGCTCTACCGTTCACCTGTTCCTTGGTGACAAAGGTATTCCAACGCCTTCCATCCTGGTTCCGAATATTTCCAACATTGACGGTCAAAATGCCCAATACGAGCCAGGGCAAGCCATGCTTTTTGGTGTCACGTAACAGTAAAAAGAACATACAGCTGACTGGCTGTCTCGGCTCTTGCTTCTGCATCCCTGACACCCGCCAAAGAAACAAGCCGGACCAGAGCAGCAGTTTGTTCATGTTTTGACTGCTCACCAAGCGCCATCACAAGGAGTCATCAGCTGGACCAAGGACCCTTTTGTTTGCTCCTGGCTTTGGCGCTTGTCAGACTCGCAGCCCTGCAGCCTCGCTCTCCACGCCCTATGCTGCTGCCTATCTCCTGCGCTTTCAGGCAACATAATCCGCACCATGCCCTGGCATTTTCACGAGCATCCGGGCCGAGCGAGGCGAGTGATACCCCAGACGCACCGATGGGAGGATCCGGATCGCGGGATGATCTCATCACTCTAATCGCTCATGTCGCACAGGTCCCTGCTGGTAGCTGTCATTGTCGCGTTCGACTCCTCATGTTGGGTACTGTACTCCTATGTTCTCCTGAGCCCGGGGAAAAAAGGAGAGTGACCCAGCTGCTGAGGGGGCCATGAGCCGACGTCACCGGCCATTGGACCGCCGGGAGCCTCGAGCACACAAGGCTGCAGGAGGCGAAGTCCCTGTGCATCTGCATCCCAAGGAGTCGAATGTGCAGTTGCACCGCCAGGAAAATCGCTGGCGGTGATCCAATTAGGGTCGCTATTGTGGCGCTTAACTCGTTTAGTTTCGCGTCCTCCCATGAATCGGGGAGTAAAACAGCCACATCCGCCCCAGTCTACCCACACCTCGCCCTTCTACATACCTCATGAACCTGCGCGCGTCAGCTGCGTGTGTGTTTGACAGGCCTCATATTTGCCAGGGCTACCCCTAGGCCTTACCCGCTCCCTCTTCTTCCCTCTTCCCCTGATCGCCCGGCTCCCTCCAGCATACAAATCGAGTGCAAGCCCACCACGATGCTACAACCACCGACAGAGTCCCCGAGGCGGCCGCTGAGTATCATGACCACGGCCACTTCGGCCTCAGCCCAAGATAAAACCGGCGTGACGTGGTCCAAGGCCGTCAACGAAGGAAACGCCTGGGAAGACCTGATCTTGACGCTAGGTATGTGCTGGCCCTCTCCTGCACGTTTGGAAAGTACTCCGCAGCTAGGCTGTCAGTGGTGCCAGCACTTTCAACCAGCTATCCGGCGAGTGGTGCTGCACTTTCCTCTGCGCCTAGACTTGCGGAGACCTACCCTAGGGAATGCATCATACCAAGATCCAATGCTAACATCACGAATCTAGATGGCGGCGGTATTCGCGGCTACGCAAGCTTGCTCATATTGAAGCGACTGATGCACGAGATCGCCGAATGCGAGAAACGACTACAGGATCAAGAAGGCCCAGTCGCAGGCAGTACACGAACCACGTTCAACGAAGATGAACTTTTGCCATGTCATTATTTCGACTACATGTACGGAACAAGCACTGGGGGGCTGATATCCGTGATGCTTGGAAGGTTGCGCATGACAGTTCCTCAGTGCTTAGAGATATATCGACAAGTCGGAGACGATCTCTTTGGTCACAGGCGAAATGTGCTTCCGTTGGCCACGAAATACCACCACAAACCCATGCAGAGAGCGGTTCAAAGGATCGTCCAGGAGTACTGCAAACACCACGAAAAATGCGATGGCCAGGACTACCACCCATGGGCCGCCGATGAGAAGGGCGGAGTTGACTCTATGTCGTCAAGCACAGTCACACAAACACCGAGGATATGTCAATCGTACGTAAACTCTCTTACCAAGCTAGCCGAGCTTTCTTAGGATTTTTTGACTAACTGTCGAATAGGATCTGTCTTACCGCAACGCACTCAGGCCAAATAGACGAGGCGTACCTTCTCCGCACTTACGATCATCGCTACAACCCCGAAATTTGCCCCGTTTGGATTACACCGTACAATGAAGGCGCAGACAAATTAAAGATCTGGGAGGTTACGCGGGCTACCTCTGCCGCGCCGTTCTTCTTCAGGATGCTTGAAGCGGATTTCGGACATCCAAGGGGGCGAATTGGATTCAAAGATGGTGGTATCCGCGAGAACAATCCGTCATACGCTGCCTACAGTGAGCACGCCTCACTCAAGGGTGACGAGCACGAGCCTGCTTTACTCCTTTCGATTGGCACTGGACGTCCGGATACCTCTAACGATGGGTTTGCTGCCGTATGGCCGGGTCCTTTTGGCAAGATTCCGCTGATACAGAAATGGTCGGAGAAGTTCGCCGTATTCAAGAACGTGCTCATAAAGTACACCGAAGGGGAGGATAGACACAAGATGATGAGAACGATCGCTCGAGGGGAGTACCGTTGGTACAAGCGTCTGAACGTCAACAAGGGGCTTGAAGACATGAAGTTGGATAACTGGGAGAAGGGCCCCTGGAAGAACCCACTGACGGGTCAGACCAAAGAAGTCGCCGGTGGAAAGACCCTCTCGCGGATGGAGAAAGCTACCTACGCCTACTTAGACCGAGATGAGGTCGAGAGGACCCTCAATGAGTATGCACCGCCAAAGGTGATGCTTCAGCAAGCTGCGGAGAGACTGGTGCGGCATAGGAGGATTAGGGAAGCAACCAAGGAGGACGATCCCATGAGGTGGCAAACACATATGGGCCAATGGCTTTCGGGCGATTTGAAGGAGGAAGACGCCATGGTCAAGCCTGAAGAGAGAAAAGTGCAGAAAGGCAAGAAGATGAGCAGCAAGGCGGACACGCCAGTCGCAAGTAGTTCAGGACTCGAGACATGAGGCTAACGTCATGTCTACGATCAGTAACCGATCCGGTCTCAAGGCGCTGCAAGGCCCATTCTTCAGCGTTCCTCGCATCCATAACGGCGCTTCTAGCTTCTGGCTTCCGCTCAGTACTGGTCCACGCTATCCAGGTAAAGTCGACCAACGAGTCACAACCGCACCATCACGCGCCTGCACCAACCCACCAATTACTAATCAAAGCATACACAAATCTTTTAGCAAAGCGACATACCCTGCATCGAGCATCTTATTCCCCATCCTCTTTTCCGGGGCTGGTGAGGATCTTCAAACATGGCGTTCTGAATATACTGTACATTACATAAGGTTGCATCTGGCATTTGGGTAGAGCGGGTTTCAAGCGAACGAGCGAAGATACCAATTTCGTAGCATCCATTTAAGCATTTTGAAAAGAGAGAACGAGACAGACAGAGAGCGATAGAGCATCTACCAAGTACCTTCCTTCCTCCTGTGCGTGACAAAGAACCAATACAACGAAAAGTGACAATCCCGCAACCCCCAGAATCCCAACACACCCATGCCATCCATCCATCCATCCACCCACAGCACAACCCCAACACAACCCCCAAATCATACATCACACATCCCTAAACTCCCCCAATCCCACACCCTCCCCCTTAACCCCCCACCACGGCCCCAAAATCCCCTCCAAAAACCCAAACTCCTCACCAACAAGCGCTTTGAAACTGTCAAAAGACTCTCTAGACCCATGCATGAGCTCTAAACACTGCTTAGACGACGTCCGCAGCTTTACGAGCGTGCGTTGGATTAATGCCGTGTCGCGGAATGCGGGGTGGGTTTTGTGCTGTGGGGAGATGAGGGGTGTTGGGGATGGGATTGGGGGGGAGGAGACGAGCTGGGTGAATATGTGGTGTAGGTGGAGAAAGGAGTGACGGGGAAGGCGGAGGGATTTTAGGAATGTGCGGTGGGAGTGGAGGGTTTCTGGGTCCATGGTGGTTGTGGGGTGGTTGTTGTTGGGTTCTGAGATGGAGGCGTGCGGGTTGAAGGGTGTTGGGTATGTGTATAGTTCGTCTCCTTCTTCTTCCTCGTCTTCGTTGTTGAGGTTCAGGTTTATCCCTTCGATAGGCCATTCATCTTGTGATGTTTCAACGTTGAGTCCCGGGGTGTAGTATGTTTGCCCTCCTTTTCTCTTCCCTTTTCCCTTGCCCTTGCTATTGCCATTATTCTTGGAATTTTTCGGGAATAAATACCGCGCCCTCAGACTCCACAGTTTATCGATAACAGACCGAGTAGCATAGACCTTGATACTCTTAGTCTCATCCTCGAATTGTTCGGCTAGCGGGCGGATGTGAGTATTTGCGTGTCGTAGCGCTGAGCAGAGAGCTATGATGAGTTTGTCGAAGGTTTGGGGTTGTACGGTGGAAGGGTAGGAAGGGGATGGGGTGTAGGGGAGTGGGTATAGGGTTTGTGGGGGGTTTGTGAATGAGGTTTGGTTGTGGGTTTGGTATGCTGGTGGAGGGTGGCTTTGGTGGTGGTGGTTGTGTCGCGGCCGACGGTGGGGACGGCGTCGTGTGTATGGTGGTATGGGTTGGTGGTGGTGGTGCATTTTATAATCGTACTTTGGAATTCTTGGGAAATGGAATGGAGGAATGGAGAATTATGGATTGTTCAATCCTTATATATTCATCAGTTTGGCCTATGGAGTCAGGGTCAATGATACTATCTGGACAGTGGATAGCGGTAGCAATCAAAGACATGGTAGTACGAATTTGTTTGCTATTGTTCACAGCAGAGGCGCTAGCCGGAAGCAATGTTTCTGTTCCTCGTAATCCTCGAGCTTAGGCCAGTCTCTCAAGATATTGCTAATTGTTGTATCCCTCTTTGGTCAGCTTGGTATGAGTGTGTTCGCGTCACTCGACAAATTAATCTTGCTTGCAACAAGGACGGTTACACATGTAATGACAACCAGGGTTGTAAAATCTAGGAGAATCGAAAGTATTGGTCGGCATGTAGCTTTGTCTAATTTAATCTATATCATGTACTATAACTAAAGAAAATAGAATAGGGCTCCGTGAATCAGAGCAGGTGGCGCTAATCATTGGGTGTCCCTCGAGGGCTGCCGTGCAATCCTTGGACTATGAGATTGGGGATCTCGGTCTATAATATCCGAAAAAATCGAAATGTTGAACATCTTGTGTTATGGGTCCGTCGGTCGTTAGTTTAGGTTTATATAGACGGGACTCAACGCTATCAACTGCCACATTAAAGGTGCTTATGAAGCTCGACAAACCTCGAAGATTAGTTCTACAGCATACATTTAGCTCAGCCCCGGCCAAGCTACATTCGTCAGCGCATACATCAAATCGGGGAAGGAAAATAGCCCTTACTGAAAGTAGTCCTCTCGTTGTTCCACTTCGTCACTTTGACTGCGTCTCCGACTCGCACTTCTCTCGCGCCGTGCTTCGGATTCCAATAACTGTAGCGTCCGAAGACAGGCGACCACTTTGCCCCCTTATCAACGCGTCGATCCTTTTGCAGCTTCTTCAGGACTTGTCCGGATTCCCCGGTTCCTGGCTTTCCGGTGCTGTAGTCGACGTTGACTAGTTGGGCTCAGATCAATAATGTGCCCAAGTAGATCAAGCTGGGATAAACTTACGACTCTTGCATCGGACACAGTTATGGGCAAGGTTGAGCTCTGCTCCATTGATCTCGATTTTCCCCCAAAAGTCCTCTTCCCACGCCTCTTCGGCGCCTTCAACCACAATATTTGGCCGAAACTTTGTGACATCCATATCTTCACCGTCTGGCAGCCTTGAAGAAACATTGCCTAGCGAAGTCTTGGAAACAATGAGATAGGGGGCGCAGTCCGCAAAGGTGATCTCATATCTTGGGGAGGTCGAAAGCGAGAACCCGTGAGAGATGGATGAGAGCAATGAGCTGCTCTTTGCTTGCTTCAGGTCTTGGAATAAGACATCCCGCAAGTTACTTCCTAGGTAGGCGAAAACCACTTCGTACCCGAAGCAGGCGGAAAACCAATCTGCGAATTCCTTGGGCATCTTGAACGCCTTGGTCTCACTCATGTGCATAGAAACAGCAAATTGTTCAAGTTCATCCGTGTTTGGTCGTAGTGGGATTTGTAGCGTGTTGGTTTTGGAGCTTCGCTGGGCTACGTGCTCTACCGTGATGTATCCCTTACCAGTAGGGTCGTCTTCGGGCAGTACCATACTTGTAAGGAATTGTGACATGTCCGGATAACGAGATACTGCCATATTCTTCAACCCTTCTGGGGTAACTTCGAGAAGCATGAATGTGCCTACGGAGATTAGGATAATGCCAAGCCATGGTCACGGGAAAAGCATACGATCATACTCGAACCCAATCTTAGTTCCATTGGCCTTAGATACCTGGGTAGGTCGTAGTGATTTGATAGGATAGATGTAAAGCTTGTGATATCAGTTGATGAAGCGACCATTGCCAACCCTAGTGCATACCTCGGATATCTTCATGGGCTTGGGCTTGAGTATTGACGGTTTTTCATTTCTAAGCAGGAAATAGAAGAAAATATGTATGGCAACTAGAACAGCAGAGGAGAGGAAAAGATTGGATGTCACAAACTGCATGGACTTTGTCAACATCGTGTCCATGTCCATGATTGCTACTGTGAAAGATGTGATGTGTAATGTCTGAATTGAAGTTGGTGGAGAGTTCTTGCGAGTTGCGCCATATTGCCTGATCAAATAGAGAATGATCGGAAAGGTAGCCGAGGGCAGGAAACTAGTGCTACGCCCTTTGGAAGGATTTTCCACGCTTCAAAAAAAATACCAAGCGGGGTATCTTAGTAGTCTTGGGCTGACTCTCAACTGTCCCATTACCGGAGCACGTGTTTTCCGCCCAGTCAATATGCACCAGTAGAATGCAATTGCTGAGAGCGGCTCTCACCATTCCAGAAGGCTTACTTGTGGTTAGTCAGGATATAGTGATTTTGATGTGGTTTGCCACTTCTGAGAAGAGTATTCAGATTTCTAGTCGGTCCAGCTCTAGACTGTCGCATGCTCTGCACTGGATGAAATGCCCGAGTCTCATGTCTGTATAGATTTATGCGGATACTTTCACATGTAAGCCTATTCGTTCGGACTGCGCGATGCCAGGTTGATGATTGGCAATGCTGGAGCGGTTTCAAGCAGTCGGTTCGAGGTCACGAGGGAGGCTAGCAATGACGATGGGTGTGTGTTCCTGAAGAGCTACAGACGGGTGAGCACGCAGCCGCTGCAGGGGCCGGTGATCTCTGGGTGCGAGGCCGAATAGAAGAGAGGAGAAGTTTTGAAGCTGCAAAAGAGCGGGATCAAGGGTTGAAAGATGGCGCATTACTTGCTAGATGGGCCAGTGGATGGGTGCTGAGGCTTGTCCTCTCGTTGGCTGGCGGTGAGTACGCGACAGAGTGGCTGTGCAGAGATGGTTACGTTTTACGTTCGTCTTGCCTCCGCCCAGCAGCGGATCGTTTGGTAAGCGAAGCAAGCAAAGCAAAGCAAGCAAGCTGGTGGAGAGTGGAGAGTGGCGTTGGAGCTGGGCGTGCACTGTGTGCTGGGAGGCACTGGAGTGGTGTTGAAAGAGCAGGGAATGGACAGCACAGGTCAAGGTTCAAGGTCGCATTGCTGAATCTGGTGGGGATTCGCTGGTGACGTCCCTCGCTAGTTCCGTGGCCCTCGACCCAACTTTGCCTTCGGTGAATGTGCCTGACCTCACACACAAGACCCTCCAAGACCCCCCACCTACTTTGCGCCCACGTGAAGGCTCGCCATATCATCGCCTCTGACTCTTCACGCGACTCCTCAACTTTCTCTCCCCTTCCCCTCACTATTCACGATTCCATCCGCGCTCCAAGGCGCACTGTTCAATCGCCTGGTCTACCAGCTGTCAGCCTTCGAATACGCCTACACTCGATACCTAAGCCACGGTTCACTGCTTAGTAGCCCACCCCGTTACGCAAGCGTTCGCAAGGTCATATATTAAGAAATCGCCGAACACCCACTCCATCCGGGAAGGTCCTTGCGCTTTGAAACCTCTCATCTGTGAATATTAAGCGCCACCCGGTCTCTGCCTGCGAGGCATCGCAGACCAGTTGAACACTCACCCGCCAGGAGCCTGCGTCGCTGCACCCTCAGCTCCTCACAAAATGGCAAACAGCGGGATCCGGCGGAAGGACACCACAAAAGGGCCGCCTTTGCGCATTCTATCTCTAGGTATGGAATTCTAGTCCAAGCTTTAGCAGCAAACACTGACGTGACCATGCAGATGGCGGCGGCGTCCGAGGCTACTCGATGCTCATTATCTTACAAGAACTCATGCACCGAACCTTTGTCGAGACAGAAGGCAGAGCGCCCAAACGACACGAGATACCAAAACCATGCGACCACTTTGATCTGATTGCGGGGACGGGCACGGGAGGACTGATTGCTATCATGTTGGGGAGGCTGCGGTTGGACGTGGACACCTGCAAAGACGTATACGTTCGGATGACCAAGAGAGTATTCGAGACCGACAAAACATTTGCTGGGATACCCTACCGATCTACTCTGTTCAAGGCATCCAAACTTGAGGAGGCCATCATGGAGTGCGTGCGAGAGCATACTATTTACGAGGATGAGGGAAATGATGGTCCCGACGCTATGTCATCTACGCCAGATGTTCGGACACCAATGACTCCGGGCAGCGCAGTTACTGGAAATATGCAAAGAAGCCCCAGTACCGCAAGCAGATACAGTCAGATTGGTATGACTCCAGTCAACATGCGCATGGCAGCGTTGAAGTGGGGCCAACCGAATGCGAAACTTTACGACGTTCGGGAGGAGCGTACAAAGACGTGAGTCGGTGAAATCACTTGCACGATCACGAGCTAACAAAAAACCAGCGCAGTGACTGCCGTCTACAAAGGCACCAAAAAGTCTGGGACTGGCCAGATCCTCCTACGGTCCTACGACTCTCGCAAAGAGACTGCTACTGAGCCCAACGCAACCATCTGGCAGGCGGGCCGAGCTACTTGTGCGACTGCACTAGCTTTCAAGCCTATCCAGATTGGCCAGTCAGTCTTCCTCGACGAAGGTGCAGGGAAATACAACCCAGCCCCTCAGATTTTGGATGAGGCTGTCTGCAATGAGTGGCCAGGAAGGGAAGTTGGCGTTTTCATCAGCATTGGTACCGGAAAGCGACCGGAGGGAACAAATCAGCAACAACACCTATGGTGGGAAGGATTTGTTTCAAGCGGCATTGGGGATTTTGCAGAAGCGAGACGCCGGCTGATTAGCAAAATCGAGGATTGCGAGAAGACACATCAGTCCATGAAGGACCACCTGGCAAAACGACAAGTCAACCCAGAGAACTACTACCGTCTGAACGTCAACGTGGGTGTTGGTGAATTCGGGATGAACGAATGGGCTAGGCTCGCCGAAATCAGCACCAACACACGCATGTACTTGGCCGAAACCGACGTCCAAAGTAAGAACGTCGATGCAGCAGCCAAGCTTGCCAGAATATATCGCGCAAAGATTCGATGGGAGCGTGCAGAGAAAGGACAAGCTCCTTACGGCTCGTCTGCACCAACAATAAACCCGCCTACGGTAAACCCGTACGACAGGCCACTTCCTACGGTTCCGGATGCTTCACCTATCGCCGTCGAACTTCCCGCCGAAGACGTCCAACCAGACCTCTATGCTCATAATCAAAACCATCCTGCTCTCCTCTCCCCAAGGTATAGCCGCCAATCTTCAGGGAATGACAAGTACGTTGTCGTCTCATCGGATGAATACCCTCAACCAGTATCGTCAGATCTACCACCTCGTCACTCAGGAGAACTCTTCTCCGACAGGCGATCAAACGAGCAATTCCATACCGGTTCACTCCATAGCTCTCCACGATTAAGCTTCGAGGAACCCCGCAGGCAAAGTCCCCCACCACGGCCACCAAAGACTCCACTCCAAAACGATGTAAGGCCCGCAAGACCACCGGCAGGCTCACCCCTCCCGAGGCCGCCACAAGGCGTGCCTCTACCATACCCCGACACCGACGGCCCGCCACCAATAGTCAACATGGCACGCAAACCTGAATTCACAAGATAAACCAGACACTTGGCCTGTTTCTGACGCGTTTAGGATAGCGTTGAGAAGGAGAGGCTACATGTCATGATTACGTCAAACAAGCATGTTTCATGAACGAACAAGGATTAACGATCTTCACTCGCACAGTACGCATACGAATTTACGTTCTATTTTTAGGTTAGGTTATGAGATATGTAGTGCGGATCATCATCTATCTATGGGTTGGGGGTCTTCCTTTCCGTTTGAATGGGAGTTCAGGTGAATTTCGGAATTGGCCCGGGGTGGATGGAGTAAGGCGAAGCAATTGCAAGCGCGCATCAAGCAAGCACATGCACACATGCAAAAACATAGCTCTAGTTTTTCTTTTCCTTCTTTTTCTAGATACCCAAATTCCATGTAACTTCTCCACATGAGACATCCTCCCATGATATGTTCCTTTTGGTGACTATGGGTGGAGACAGGTCATCCCATTCTCGTTCTTCATCTACTACGCATAGGATTGAGCGATTTCGATTTCTGCGGATCCACACGTATCAAGTGTCCCGTTTCTTCTTTTCTCTACAGTAGATGTATCTGAGTTTTTACGCGTATTCATAATACCATCGTGGATGTTGGATTTGTGCGGACCCCCATGAACCTAATCTTTCTATCGCTTTTCTTTCTCAAGATATGTCTGAGTTTTGTGACAAGTCGTTCCATTTTCATTCCTATCCCGTACTCATACAATAGGGTTATTGAACGGTTTTGTTTTGTGTGGATCATATGTGGTTACTTGTAGGCGTTGTTCTCTAGATGCATAGAAGGTTTTTGGATGAATAGTAAACTCAGCGAAAGTCCAGGGTTTATATAGCCGGTTCGTACCGCGTGTGCTTCATCGAGTCGCCATTTTTTGGATATTGCATGACAAAGTCGATGGGTGGAAGGTCTCACATAATTATAATTCCGGATGGATTACGGATATTTTCTGTTCTTTGCTTTGGACATGAATGTTGGAGGTGGGGTATCTGTGATGTGATGGGGTGGTGGATGGATGGATGGTGGAGTGGGTGCAAATCCATAACAATCCAAACTCTTTGTTTTCGTTTTCGTTCTTTCTCAACATTACATTGTGCCAGCGTTGTGTTTTTATTGTGGCCATTCTGTTAGAGGATTTCTGCTGTGAATGGCATGGGACTTTCCAAAACCCAACATAAATGTTGGTCGAGCAGATGCTGGTTCTTTGTGATAAGGAGGTGTGCAGTACGTAATTTCCATTAAATTACGAGACTGTTGCTTTTACCTTCGTTTTTGGTGAAGCGGACGCATGTTATCTCCAAAACGGGGTGGTTACATGGATTTTCGATCGTTTCGATTTTCTTGCATTTTGTTGCCGCTGGAAAGTTTTTCTCACATATATGCGATAGGCTAGTAAGCATGATCTCAGTTTCATCAGCTTTGCATGCAACTTGATGGCGCAACGATTTTGCCACTATAACGTAAATCGGTTGGGATTGTACTGGATGCAGAGGTCTCATGTCTTTCTCGGTTCATGGTTTTTTTGTATGGGCCGGGAATGGTATAGGCTCACAAGCATATAGTTTCCTAGTCCATTTGATCATCGGAGTCGACACCATCGAACATGGCAATCATTTTATGTACTTTGTAAGAGAAGAGAAGTTCATCTGCGACCTGGAGAGGATACTGCTATATCACATTGTGCTGTGAAGTAATCTTAGCAGATAAGTTGCGGTGAATATTCTTCATCCCATTGAAATTCCGGGTCCTCAGTTCAAGACACAACATTCATCGTGAAGGGGCATGTTTTACAGTCAAGCATGTTGAATAGTAATCGCCCTTTTTGACTGTGTCAGGTGAGACATATGGTTTGGTTGCCATAGGGGTTGGCATGCTCAAGTTCATGCTGTTCACAGTTTTCGATTTTTCTCATGGAAAGATTTTTCTCGTGGAATGTTGAGCGGAGTGCTGGTCGCCACATCCATAATTACTCCTCCATCCTGGTTTTTGAGAGAGGTTTGGAGCAGTTCAGGCACATTTCTTTTCTGCAGATCTTCGTAGAAAACACATTGTTCTGTGTGATATAGTTGTTTGAAAGAAATAACGTTCGTTGTCTCACGGTTATACCTCTTAACGATTGGTCTCAGACGGCGTCTCATGGAGAAGGGGTAGTCTTACATCCTATAATGGCAACGGCGTTTCAGAAGTCTTTTATCTAATGTGAGTCCGTCAGGCTCCGCAGGTTGCATCGCATATTTTGTCCGCAGGTTGTTGTAGGTAGTATACATTTGCTAAGGGGTTTAGTTTGCATTCCAAAACATTCCATCTCTTGTTCTGATTTATTGGCGCTTTTCTGCTCCAAATGCCACATAACTCCCATACGCTTTCTATTTGTGTTGCAGTTAAAAAAAAGACTATATAACATTTGCGAAGGTTGGTGCAGGCCCACACAAAGTACCCTTGTACCATGTTCGAAGTCTCGCAAGTTAGCTGCTTTTTCTTCATTCAGTTTTGAAATATTCTCTGCACCACGTACTACATGGAATGTCTTGTAGTTGTCTTTTCTGGACTATCCATAATGTTGAGCAGTTTTACTTCTGATGTCGAGTCCAGCATATGAAAGGATATATAGCCGTTTGATCCTATGTATTTGTTGCTAGCGCCACATATTTTTCCTTCTTAGCCGCGTTGGTAGGGTTATATATTCATCGTGTTGCTTTTCTAGGTAGATGTCCCACAAGACATGCACATCCCTTCGTCTTGTTTAGAGCGTAAGATGGTAGCTATTCTTTAAGTTGGTTTCATATGCCTCCTCTGCTGCCAACACTGCATTGATCTCTGTATTTCTCTTTTTATACCGAGAAAATCTCGCCGCGCCATAGACGTCTTAGATTGAGGGGTTGAATATCGTACCATTGTGGCGTACAATTAATTTACTTTCGTGCAATTCAGCACATCACGCGCATTCCACTATTGAGTTTCAGGCACTGCTCTAATTGTAAGACTTGAGGCGCTTCTTTCGCATTTCATAGTCCAGCGAAATGCTCCTCGTCCTGTGTGATAGAAGCTCTAGACAAGCCATGCGAGTCCTGGATATTGCATCTTAGGTGCAGCACTCGAGTCTCATTTGTAGGTTGATTTGGTCAGTCAACACTGATCCCCACACCACATAACTTGGTTTTCATCTCACTTTCTACGTCTGACGGCAGAGATAGAAGCTTCTCACCATGTGCAGACCTAAATTGGCTTCACAAATAGTTCTTCATCAGTCAATTCTTGCTTTGCAGTGAGTCCAAATTACACCGATACTTCAACGACTCAATTTGATGAACTTTGCTCTGCTCCCCATGGAACATTTCAGAATGGTTTGCAAGCTGGGTGACTTTTTTTTAGGGCTTAGGAAGGCCTGTCATCGGGTTCAGACAAGAACATATGGAGGCAAGGCCTAAATTGTTTCCAAGTCTGGCATCATGTCTGTCCAACGCGATTTTGAAGTTCAAAAATTCTGCCTAGCTACGAGCATCCCATCGCAGATTGTTCTCGTGCATTCATCGCATTTTGGGACAGAACTGAAAACTAGGTGTCTTATGAAACGGCTGATACGAGTATTCAAACAATACATAGTTTGCGGGTATTTGTTTTTGTTTCTTGCGACATGCACCTAGCTCGATCGAAATCTGATGTTATATTTACCGGATCGTGGATTGGGGTCGTAACATGTACGAACTCTTTCATAACGCTCTTCTCCCATTTATACGTTGGAATGGTCACTTTAGTGAGTGTCACTGGGCACGTTGAGAGACTGTCGTGTCTCGAGGTTGGCTCCCAAGTCCGCGTCGGGTTTCTATCTGGCTCCAATCCAGTCAACGCAAGCTCTCACTGGGTACATAGAAATCGGCATCCTTGTTTGAACAATGTATGTTTCTTTCGTACTATGGTTTGGGACCGCCATTCGTATGCCATCTCTGCATTTATATTGAATGGACTTGGGCACGATTCTCCAAAGCCCGTAGCTCCTGAAGTATTTGGCTTCAGCTGGATCTTTGATGATCACATGACCTTGATCAATTCATCTTTTCTCAGAGCTACTCTCACATAACTTCTGAACGTTGAGCACTTATTGAGCAATTCAAAAGCGAGCTTTCAATCCACACATAAAGTTGCCGGGGCTTTTTTCCCCACGTATGTGCTCTCCAGCCCGCGCAGTGCTGGCTTATCATGTTGTTGGTGCGAGACGATTTATGATTTCATGGGTTCTTCGATCCTTAGAGTCGGGGTTTACATATTTTCGATGGAATCTGTATGAATAAGCGTTTTATAAGCTTCTCGTCGTCCGGAGGATTGTTTGTATGATGTGTTGATGCTCAATGAGAATGTCACTATGCTACTAAGGTTTCCGAGAATCATAGCACAATGACGCACTCTATTTTCTTTTAGTCTACTTGCCCTGCACTAGAAGGTAGAAACGTATGCAACATGTGATTGAGGGTGTAGCATTTGGTCCGATCCCATCAAAATTCATTTACCCCTCTTGATGATAAATTCGTAAGAGAACTTAAGCATATTGGATGACGTTACTCATTCCGAATCGAACGACCCATCTCTCAGCCAAATTAAATTACCTCGAATTTACATTTTGTTCTGAAGGATTTCGTATTTGTATTATCCAGCAGTCAACAGCACCTCCTTAAATTTCGCCGCGTTGGTGCAAGCACATAAGTTTATCGTTTGAGCATATTCGACCGAAGATTTTTGACTCTTTGATTCATCACCAAGGTGCCCGCATCTACATTACGTCTTAAACCACCTGGTCTCTATTTCTTCCCCCTTTCAGAGAACATATCGCGAATGGTTTTTAGGATGTACTCGCTAGAGAAGGGAAGAATGGATTAGGAAGGACGACTAGGTTTATACATTTGGAAGGAGTCGGTAGTGGCCCAGATCGCATGTATACTCATTTGGGTGATAATTTGATGAATCCTTAAGTATGAGTAACGAAGCCGGCTAAAAGCAGTCGACGCATGTATTTGAACATGTCCGGTTTTAGTGTTTCTCTTTAGCTTCTAAATGCCATAATAATTTTCATTTCGGTAATATCTACCTTCCTTATATAGTTTTTTCAAAGGCAGTTTAAGAAGGTATGCTTTATTACTAATGATTGTGTTGCTTAGAGCGGAGAAATGTGGCAGCCGAAACAGCATCTTGTGTCATAAACCCAAAATACGAGCCACAAAAGATCTTGTAAAGTGTGATTAGGTCCGAGCGGATGTATCTAGCCCTACCTGTAGCTTTTCTAACTTTCTTCTGTCCTACTTACAAAGTTATCGATCATACGTAACTAGTAGATTTAGTCGATGCATGCTATGTCTCAATCTCCTTTCGATATTTCTCGAAGCTAATAATCTCATAGGGTGCTTTTATGTTTGCTGAACCTCAAGGGAGCTTATATATCATGTAAGAAGAATTTGCACGAAGTCCACTCTACGTCAACATCTCCAACTCTCATTCATGCAGCTATTAGTGGCGATGACAATTCCTCGGTCTGAACTAGAACAGTCTCATGCGGCTTGACATCTCCATTCACTTTACTGTCTCTCCTGTCCATCGATGTACTGTTCTCCTCTACGCCATTAGGCCGCGCACTCTCCACTCCATTCACTTCCTCTTTGAATGCAAACCCATTCGCGGCTTCGATGAAGGGAGGTATATCCACAACATCCAGATACTCTGTCGTTGACAAATTCGCGGTCTGTGCTGTAATCATTCCATTACCCATCCATGCCAGCGAATCTTCCTCGTCGTCTTCATATGAAGAATACTCAAAGTCCTCGAAACGCGGAACAGCAAGTGTTTTGCGTTGATGGACCGCTGATCCTGGCCAGTATCCCAACATCCTCCCATTTGCAGTCCTCTTTGCCCAATTGTTACACTTTATTAGTTAGCTACATGGTAATATGGGCAATATGTGGGTCGATATTCTTACTGTAAATGCGAAGGTGGTTTTATCGAAATAACGATCCACCTGCCTCATGAAAGCTCTGACCGAGGAGTCTCTAGTAGTGCGATCAGATTAGAACATAGTCATTCAATGATGGAACTCACTTAGGCATCATCCATCTCAGATTCTCCCTCTGTAATTTTTGTACGCACTTGACCATGTAATCACAAGCACATTCACTCATGTGAATCGTTGATCCAGCACCCGGTGCACCGTTTGGACCCACAAATAGGAAAAGATTTGGCATCTTTGGAGGGCACATCGACATGTAGGCTCCAGGTTCTATCTCCCACAAGTCGTCAAGAGATATACCGCCTTGGCCGTAAATTGGAGTTTCATCCAACCTAAGGGATCTTGCATGGTGTTAGTAATAGGAAGGTGTATGATACATTGATGGCTCACGTATCAAATCCGGTAGCGCAAATAATCGTGTCGACTTCCCGTAATACACCATCATCATCTTCAATGCCACTTTCCGTAACATTTTTAATTCCTTTAGGAATGAAGTTGAGATTATTCTCGACAAGTGACTCCAGGTAACGTGGTCCCGGCGATACTCGCCGACATGCGACTGGATATGTGGGTCTCAAATGCTCGAAGATCTCTGGCTTTGGAGCTAATCTCCGAGCCATTGAGTCTTCAGTAGCCTTCGAGAATGTCTTGTTCATCTCTGATCCCACCCAGTGAATTAGCTGTGCATTGTTGACGAAGTTTTCTACTTGATGACGATATTTGAGGTATGCTTTTGGATCTTTGATAAACGCGTCTCTCTCGTCTTGAGGATGTTCGACTGCCTAAGTCAGTGAAGGCCAGGTTCAAAAATTCTAAGATTTGGGCTTACAGTTATGGATATCGGAGTTTGCCTTTCTAGGATCTGCAGCGACATAACCTGCTGGTGAGATCCATGCCTGACCTCGGACGTAATGATCCATATATTTCACTTTCGGAAGAATTGCAGGAACAAGTTGTACGGCCGTTGCACCATATCCGATGACAGCCACGCGTTTGTCGGTAGGATCCCAAGACTCATCCCAGTTAGCGGAGTGGAGTAATTTGCCTTTGAATTTGTGAAGCCCTGGGACCTTGGGCCAAGCCCATTTGTTTAGGTTACCGGTCGCTTTTATGAACACGTCGCAAGTATCTGTGAATTCCTGAGCATAATTAGAACCGCCGGACATGACTCTCAGATTGGAAACACAAACCAGGTTGTCACTTAGTCTTCGGACTGTTACTTCCCATTGAGTTGTCTCCTCATTCCACCGTGCTTTCCGGAACTGATGTTCAAACTGTATGTAATTTCGGATTTGATATTTGTCGGCAACGTCTTGGAAGTATTTACCGATTTCCTGGCCTGGAGAAAAGAAATGTGACCAGTTGGGGTTGTTGGCAAATGTGTATTGGAAACAATGCGAGGGAACATCTAGAGAAGGGAGGAAAGTTAGCAATAGTATGGAATATATTGTAAAGAAAAGCGAGCTTTACCGCAGGTGACTCCGGGATACCGGTTTTCGTACCAGACTCCTCCAACATTATCGTTTTTATCGTAGATAGTCAGATCTAAGTTCTGTATCCTTTGCTGAAACCTAATGGCACAGAGAATCCCTGACATTCCTGCCCCGATACAGATGACTTTCATTGGTCGATCATAGTCGATTGGGACCTCTCGAGGTTTCGAAGTCGAAGTATAAGCCATAGTGAGAATTTTGATACCAAAGATTGGCTATTATTGAGACAGGTGCTAATAGATACCGCAGATATTTAAGTGGCCTGCGGTGTATATCACGTAAATGCAATCAATCTGGACGTCTTCTCCCTCTGGACAAAACCCCGGCTACCCTTTGCCCCTCCAGATTGCCACCTTGCTATCATATGGAACCACCCGGGCATCTTCTTACGTGGACATGCGATACTGGAAATGGCCGGGAGCCTTGGGCTGGTATTGGTGTGTTCGCCGCTTTGGGTTCGGACCAGAGCGATCGGAACGACCCATACTTTGAAAATATACTTTCCAAAAACATAATAGTAGCGGGTAAAGGTTGATAGCTCTTAGTCTGTGCCGGAATGTTTATTACGTTTGTTGAATTAGAGCACAGTAGAAGCTTACCCCGCACTTTAACACACGCTGTTGCCCGTATTGGAGACTTCGGAATGGGCCGTGAATATGTCGAGTTTCAGTCCTCTCCAATTTGGGGCTGGAAAATTAATCCGAAGCAATTTCCGTTTCGTTGTGTGTGATGATTCCACGCTATGCATCTCTGCTTCATAGTATGGTTGTCCGAGGACTTTGTATGCCAATATTCACAAGCAAAACATCGTCACGATCTATAGTGTTTAATATAAATGGGATTCTTGTAGCCTCTAGCAATTTGAAGCGCAGATAGACTTTTTTTACTCATACCAACATGATGCATTGACTGGGAATCGCATAAATGGGTGATTTACATGGTGAATTGACGGTTGATATTGGGATATGCTTTGAAACCATCTTGCGAGGCTCGGTATTTCGGGAAAATTATATTATTTCTAATTTGCTTGAATGGGTGCCAACTCCTTCCATCGCTTAAGAAGAAATTCATCGTTGCCTCCAACAGGATCAGTGGAAGGAAACTGGGCTTTATACGTTTCTTTTGTGTATTTTGTTGTGTTTTCATCAGTTTCACACCAAACACTAACCCATTTGGGACCACCCTGCAGGTTTTCAGTGACTGTGAAGTCCTTCAAAGAATTACACTCACACTAGGGAATAACACCACAAATCGATAATCTTCAGTTGCAGTTGACGAGCAATGAGACACGCCTGCAGGTATGACCATAACATCCCCTCGATGTAGTGGAATGAGTTGGCCTTTGGAGGAATCGTCTAATGGTCCACGGCCGATCGACAATTCGGAGGACCCAGATACAACGCCTAGAAATTATTACTTTAAAGCTATCGTGTCCAGAACATAGCTTACCGTAGCATTCGTGAACGTTAGGATGGTAATGTGCTTTGAACCAGGCGTTCCACGCTCCCTGATACAGATACAATTAGAATTATTCCTGAATTAGGGTATGTGCGCGCGTACGCCTTTACGCCAGCCTCCATTCGATTCAAGCCTCTCCTTTATAGCATCTTCATTCTCACAATCTGCGACAGCATTGCGATAAACAAGGACTGGCAAGTCACTACCAGGAACATATGGTGTGGCTTCGACGAAGTATTCCTCAGGTGTAATACCCATTTTCATACACCTCTGTAAGTTTGACTAGTGCGATGGCTGGATTTAAATAGAGGAAATCCTTCACGCAGGACAGCTTCTTTGCATTATTTAACATTATGTTCAACCGTATGGAATTGTTACAGCACATGGATATCCTATAGAATGGTGGAAATCGGCGTGATTAGGGAATTGCCGATCTTTGCAGAGTGGGTCTGGGTATTGAGGAGCTTCGGAGGCACTTTGTCAAAGATCGCCGTAACGAGTCGGCTCGCTCCGATCACTGCGGCACCGAATACCAATTTGAGTAGAAACAGCATTCACGTGTCAGGCTGCTTGATCCCTGTGGGGTAGATGGGGCCATAGCTCCAGATGTAGTGTCGCAGGGTGTTTTCCGAATCGGAAACAAAAATTCGAGGCCTCGGAGCTGCCGGCTTCAAAAATAACGTGCGCCCCAAGATGCGAAGCTCACATCAGAACCGTGTGATCCCACACTATGGCGACCGAAACACTGGAAAAGCCTATCACTATTGCGGACCTCCAACATGTAGCCTCGAAGAAGCTGTCAAAAACCGTTAGGGGTATTGCTGTTCAATACGCATGCGCTATACGACCAATAAAACTGACGATGACTTAGAGTATTACAATGAGGGGGCAATGGATATGATAACGTAAGTCTACTCAGTGCAGCTGGTGTAGCATGTCATCTGCGATGCCCTTAGAGCTTTCCTCGCTGATATCACCAAGTCTGCGCGATAATTCGGCCGCATACGATCGCTTCAAGATTCGACCTCGCATCCTCGTAGATGTCGCAAATGTAGATACTTCTACTGAAATATTTGGCCAAAAGGTGTGTAATGTAGGGTTATTACAATACATGGTTTAATTTGTTCATAAGGTTACCTTTCCACTGGGGTTCTCGCCTTCCGCGATGCACTGTCTGGCACACCCAGAGGGTGAGAAAGCTACTTCTCGGGCGGCTGCGAAGGCAAACATCCCAATGGGACTCTCCACATACTCTACTGTGTCATTAGAAGATGTAATTAGAGAGCGAGTAACTGCGACCAATCCCTACGCTTTTCAATTGAGTATAGTAAAGGACAGAGAGACGAGCTTACGCTGGATCAAAAGGGCGGAAGGTGCGTATTATGCAAAGGGGGATCAAAAAATGAACCAGTTAAACTAACGAATGTGTTTCGGCACTCATAGCGGCTGGATACAAGGCACTTTTTCTGACAGTCGATGCCCCCGTTTTGGGCCGCCGTGTGAATGAGATCAGAAACCATCTCGTTCTTCCTGAGCACCTTTCCCTTCCAAATTTAGGAGGAGACGCAAAGTCCCACCATATACCTGGTCGCGATCCTAGCAACTCATGGACCTCTGTCATTGAGTGGGTGAAAGCTAATACCAACTTGGAAATCTGGTTAAAAGGAAGTAAGTAGCGTGATTGGATTCTAGAGGTGTGATGTAAGCATATAGATTTAAGCAAGAAGACTACTGACCTCTTTCATCGCTATAGTTTATTGTTCAGAGGATGTTCTTATGGCAATCCGATATGGCCTTGATGGTGTTATTGTATCAAACCACGGCGGCAGGCAGCTCGATGGTGTTGCTGCGACAGTAGACGTCTTACCCGAGTGCGCGGCGGCCGCGAAAGGAAGGATAAAGATTGGAATCGACGGCGGCATTCGGAGAGGAACCGATATCTTCAAAGCACTGGCATTGGGAGCTGACTTCTGCTTCGTAGGCAGGGTTCCATTGTGGGGATTAGCTGTAAGTAAGATCAAACTTTGGCGGAACTTTGCTGAAACTTGCTATAGTATGATGGGCAAGAAGGGGTCGAGTGGGCTGCAAATACCTTGCTCGATGAATTCAAAGCGACAATGGCTCTTGCAGGGTAAGTGCCAAGTGTCCACAGTACGATTACAGTTCTTGTTTGCTAATGTAAGCCTACCTCTACCAGATGTTCAACAGTGAAGGAAATCTCTAGACAACATTTGTCAGTGATCGGCGCAAACGGTCTCCTCTGTAGATTATAGAGGAATCAAACCAGCTTAATAAATTTGTATAAAGCTATCGCTAGCTACCTGAATGCATGTCGTACATTTGCTTTATCTTTTCTTAGCAGTATTGATGATAAAAGTCGGCACTGCGATTACTTCAATTCTGTTTTAATACATATTGCGGATCCTAAAGTTTATTTTCCTGGTTGGATGGATCAAACTATGTCCTCCTGGTATCATAACATTCAATAATGGTCTCGCTCTCTTTCTCTATAATTTACCTTCTCTATATTCTGAATTGCCAAAGTGCATCTCTTGTTGCGTTAGCATTTGGTTCTGCGATCAAACCTTAGGCTCGTAGGCTGACCCGTCCATTCAAAGGCTCTAGGTGGTCTAGCAGACAAACAGTTAACAGAGTAGGTACTCGCGATTGTTAATGATAAGTCGTCTTGCTCTTAATGTGCACAAAGACAGATCAATTGTTGTATTTATGTGATAATGACTGTGTACAACTGCGTTGAATCGTTGCAATATTCTGCCGTTGTTCCTTGCGGACGACACTGCCGCTTTCGATAATCACTGTAAGAAATCGCCTCCCGTTTCCTTGAGAATCAAATCGTACTCCGGTTTGAATTGCATATAGAGAACCTCAGGCGTGCCTCCTCTCTCTTTCGTGTACTTAGCCTCCTCGTCTCCGACGTATTTTTTCGGGATTCCATTCGCTGCCGCCGCCTCGGCCAGGAGCATTGTTTGTGATGCCTGTTCGAGAGCGATGAAAAGCGCAGCTGCTTCATCAACTGTTCCACCGCAGGTGAGAAGCCTGAATTATGAATTGTTAGTGAGGGGAGTGAATATCATGAGTTTACAAATCTGCCATACCCGTGGTTTTGAAGAATGACACTTTTATTCTTTGGCCCAAGGTTTTCAGCAATGCGCTCTCCTTCCTCTTTTGCGAGGACAATGCCACCGAATCCCTCGTACACCGAAAGATCATCATAAAAGTAGCAGCAGTCTAGAAGGTTAAGTCAGATAAAGTGCTGTGCAAAATTGTGCAAAAAGGACAACCTACCTTGAGTTAGCATCTCTATCGGCCTACCGAAAGCTGACCAGGCTCGTCCATACGGAGAATGGGTATGACAGGCCGCATTAACATCCGGTCTAGCCTTGTGTAGGGCTGCGTGAATCATGAAACCGGCAGTATTAACCTTATGCTTGGTCGGCATAAGGGGCTCACCCTTCTCGTTGATAAGAATGAGGTCACTTGCGTTAATCAATGAGAAGTGCACGGAATAAGGATCTATATTCTATGTCAGTCATCACTGTGCACATCTTACGTGCCAAAGTTTGTCTTACTGATCCAGAAGCAATCTGGGTGGACTGGATCCCGCAGGCTGATGTGTCCACCTGAACCATCATTATAGCCAAATTTACCGAATATTCGGAAAGCAGCTGCCATGTGCTCCTTCGCCCATTGTCTTTCAGCGTACTTGTCTGTGAATTGAGGAATTTCATGAAGCTTGGTAATGAGGTTTGATTGCTCTGGTGCCGGTTCTTGTTCAACAGGCGCAAGAACCTGTTTCGATGGCTCAACCAGTGTAGTTGTAGTTGACATTGTCGTGTTGTTATAATTACCGAATGTTCGTACTGGGTAAGATTGGGTCGAACTTGTAGTCAGAAGTACTACAGGCTATCCTCCGCCATGACTCCTGAGCACTTATATCCGCGATAAGATCCGCCTCAGGTTTCCGGGATTTCATTACGAAATTTGCCCCCATACTGTGACAGTTTCCTTGGTTAGTGTTATCTCGAAAGCGGGGATTGCAGGATCCGGGTTCGGCATGGCCCGGTGATGTGGAGTTGGTGTTCATTTGTTCATACGGAATGGCCCGATTGGGCATTGGCCTCGGTCTAGCTAATGATTCAGGTACTACGGCTTCCCCAACATAATCCCCAGATACGATAATCACTACTGAGATGAAGTGGAGAGGTTCCACTAGGCCCATTGCCGAATATGTGCTTATATGAGAGGGCCGAGCGCGAATATTCCCAAAATTGTGCATAACCTATTGAAAACTTTCATAAAGTGTTACACCATGCCTGCTGCACGTACTCAGAAACCCAAGGTTCTTTCTCTGCGCTATCCAAGCTATGCAGATAAAGAATTCATGAGAGATTTCGAGTCTAAGTTTGACATCCATGTGAGCATCAGCCCATCTAATGCCGCGTGGTTCAGTCTTGGTTTAATAACTTGCGTACTGTTCAGGTGGTAGAACCGAGTGATCGAGCGACAACTGTCAAGGCTGTAGCCGAAGCTGCTAAAACGAGCGGCCCCTTCGATGCAGCAGTTATTTTGATGGGCAGTGGCTCTTATGAACGTTTCGACGCAAAACTATTTGGCCCGCTTATCCCTGACTGCAAGATCGTGGCTTGCGTCAATGCTGGCTATAGCGAGTTTGATCTCGAATGGTTCACACAAAACAAGATCTACGTTACGAACACGATCAACGCAGTCGCCGAGCCAACAGCAGATATTGCAATCTTTCTTATTTTGGCGGTTCTAAGGGATACGTCGCAAAAGGAGAAGAACGTACGTTCAGGTGGATGGAGAAATGCAACTAGCCCGCCTCGGGATCCGAACGGGCTAACTTTGGGTATCATTGGAATGGGAAAGATTGGCAAGGTAGGCCTTACTGCCCATTTGGTGCAACAGATACTGACAGGTTTACAAGCATGTTGCAAGAAAAGCTAAGGTGTTCGGAATGAAGGTGCAATACTACAATAGGTCTCGCGTGCCCGAAAAAGAGGAGGACCAATTGGAAGTAAAGTACTGTCCCAACCTTGACGACCTCTTGAAAACTTCCGACGTCATATCGGTCAATTGTCCGCTCACGGATGCAACCCGAGGACTTATTGGTGAGCGAGAGATAGGGATCATGAAAGATGGAGTCTTCATAGTAAATACTGGGCGTGGACCTGTCATCGATGAGAAGGCTCTCATCCAGGCGCTGTGGTCTGGAAAGATAGAGCGAGCTGGGCTTGATGTCTTCGACAACGAGCCAAAGATCAAGTAAGCATTTCCCAGTGTATCTTTCACTTAGCTTATTTAACCTAACGCGACCGCCAGTCCATTCTTCAGGGCGAACGAGAGATGTATCGTACAGCCACACATGGGATCATGGACAGATGTTGCGTGGAAAAACGCGTATCACGAGGCTTTGAACAACGTGACGGCATTGTTCTACGATGGGAAGCCCATTTCCCCTGTAAATAACTTTTAGAGGTGTTTCAAAATTGGAAAAGGCATCTTTCTTGGGGCAGATGTTATAGAACTCGTCGATACACTATTGTAATGAAAGCGATGTCCCAGTTGGATAAATCCTGGGGTGAGGACATGTATCCGCCACCACGGCCTCCTGAAACTTTGCTTCCTTGTGAGATGTATATGACCGCTCATTGGAGAGCAGTCTTTAAATCTCTGATTGATTGCACGTCTATATCTCGTACACAAGAGTGATACAACGGAAGCTCATGGGTTGATATTGGTAAGAAATATCAAGGAGTAACAAGTTTGAGTTAGGCTTTATATCTGGCTCAATTCTAACAAAGGGAAAGGAGCAAATAGTCTTGAGCTTAAATCTTTTCTGAGCGAAGCTTTATGAGGCCCCAGTGATTCTTCTTGAACCTTTCGATAGCATATACGAAAGAATCTAATGCTTCTGACGGAAGGTCAAGCCCCAAAGCTACCGAACCTCGTAATTGCACCCAGAAGCCAGCATTGATCATCTCAAGCCAGAACAATTTCTTGAGGTCCGGATCCTCAACCTTTGCGATATCGTCCTTGCACTGAATATCACCAGCTGAGATCCCATTCCGACTTGCATGGATACATAAAAGCGAACCCTGACCCGTGACAGTGAATCTCGTACCTTTCAGGGTTTCTGAGAGTCTTTGTCTGAAATTATCTCCTCTTGCGTTGAATGGGCCAACCTTGTCCTTTGTAAAGACTTCGGACATGGCTGTATAGCCCGCTGAGAGCATCAACGTGTTGTTCTGAAAAGTTCCAGAATGAGCTAGGGTGTTAGGTGCTCGAGGGTCATAGACATCCATGATATCCTTCCTGCCGCCAAATGCACCAAAAGGCATGCCTCCTCCTAGATATTTGGCTAAGGTCGTCATGTCCGGCTCCACATCTACCAATGTTTTCAATCCACCAGGTGCCAATCGAGATGTCATGACTTCGTCAAAAATCAGGATCGAGCCGGTCTTYCTTTCTTTAGCTTCCAATTAAGATGCAAAGAAAAGAGTAATTACCTTTTGCGTCAACTCTCTTAATGTTACCAAAAATTCGCGACTTGCTTGTATCGAACCACTGGAACCTTGCATGCATTCTACGATCACTGCAGCAATATCTTGATGTTTTTCAAATGCTTCCCTAGCTGCATTAACATCATTGTACTGCAAGATGATCCAGTCATTGCGATCGACATTATTAGGTGCACTTCCAAATCCAAAGGCTAGAACACTCCCATGATACGCTCCGCGAAACACCACGACTTTCCGACGACCAGTAAATTGTCTCGCTGCGCCTAGACAGTGCAGATTTGCCTCAGTGCCAGAATTAGTGAAGCGGATACGGTCGAGGTTGAATCTTTGGCACAGCAGCGATGCATATCGTTGCTCGAGAGCTGTTGTAGCCCCCAGATTTAGACCAACATCATTAATTGCTATGCTCAGGGCTTTCTGGAGATGTGGATTCGAGTGACCGAACAAACCAGCTGTTAGCTCGCCCACAAAATCCCAATATCTAAAACCATTTAGTATTGATGCATATCTCCATACCATTGAAAATACTCTTGCAGAACGTACTGATTGCCATCTTCGTCATAAAGCTTGTATCCCTCTCCCTTTCGCATGTATATCGGATACGGAGCAGTGTAAAGGAGGGTTCTAGTATTTCCGCCTGGAAGGCTGTCTAATGCCTTCTCATGCAACTCTTTTGATTTGGCGTGATTTCGAGAGAATTCTTGAAGAGCATTTTCTATAGCAGAATCCATTGTAGCTGTAATGATCGAATAGTATTGATAGTGCTTCCACGTCTTCAGACCCTTCGTAGGACCAGGCAATGAATACGTTGTCGAAGTCAATGCGCAGATAGCTATTCCTAGTCATTCTAGTGTTATCCCCAAATAATACGAACATGCGCATTGGTCTGGATCCTAGGGCATTGCATCGGAGCGACCCGCTCGCAGGTCACCCTTGCTACGGCTGGGACCGTATGCCGATCTCAACCCTTTCTGGGTAAGAACGCCAAGGAATGAATTATCGTAATGGGTCATCCGAACACTTCGACCGATACGGCCCAGTCCGAGTCTAAGAAGGCATGCACAAGATTCCCCGGACTCTGATGATATGCCACGGACGGCCGAATCCGACAGATGAGGTCCAACTAAGTTCGGCACTCTTTAAGAACATGAACATTGGTGTTTAGACTTTTGAGGGACAATATCGAATCTTTTCTACCATAATTTGTAGATTTGGTGACATTATAGATTTCTTAGACTATCCATCAGTAAACAATGTCTTCGGCCCGCAAGGTAGTGACTACCACCAAAGCTCCAGGTCCTTATCCGCCACTTTCTCAAGCGATAGTGTACAATGGATTGGTGTTTTGTTCTGGATCTCTTGGAATGAACCCGGAGACTAAAGCACTTGTGGAAGGCACAATTGGTGACCGCACTGTACGCTGCCCGTACACGTAGTAGACTGCAAATGCTGACCTGCTCAGACGCAAGCGTTGTCAAATCTTCGAGCTGTGCTCGAAGAGGCGGGCTCTGGCATTGACAAGGTCTTGAAGGTTACAGTCTATGTAACGAGTATGGATGATGTTCCCGCAATGAACGAGGCATATATTAAGTTCTTCCCTGAGCCTAGACCGGTGCGTTAATTACCACATCAGAGCACATGGATGTCGTAAAGGTAATAATTCTAACCTGAGAAAGGCACGAGCATGTGTTTGTATCAAGGCTCTGGCACGTGGAACCGATGTGGAAATTGAGTGTGTTGGACATGTGTAGAGATCTACTAAGAACGTAGACAATGTGAGGGATACCCCGCCATCATGAACCACTTCTATCCATGAATGATGATAAGTGTTGTGTCTCGTAATCAAGACGGTGTGAGGCGAAGTACAGCACCGTGATGACTGCGGAAGTCCTAGATATGTTGATGGATGTTCTATCCAATCATATCGCATAGGAGTTCCTCCACTGATCCACACATACCAAGCTCTACAATGTTTGTCAGATAATCTGAGAGTTGATCTTGTCCGGAAGGAGAGAAGACTGGAAGAGTAGGAGCGTTGATAGCAGTCTGGTTTTCCGCGAGCATGGTTTGTGTGGCATTTGAGAGCATGTCGAATGCGTCGCGATATGGAATGACGGCCGAGAAACGTTCAGCCATGACTACAAAGACGATTGTACATGACGTACAGGTAGATGAGACTTTGTCCTGACGAAACGTTGCGCGGGTCTCCACACTTGTCCAGAGGCAATGGAGGAACGTAATGCCAGCAAGGAACAATACATGCAAAGCACCCCATGTATCGTTGAGACGCCCTTTGAGGTAGAGTTGACGGTATATATGGCAAATCCTTTGCGCCGCCTGAGCACACTCGAGATATACTGAAGGAGGTGTCTGTTGCGAGATGTTGGAAGTTTGCTGATTTGTTGAGACAAGCCGATGGCGATGCAAGAGAAGGAGTGAATGTTGATACATCAGTTCATACCAGTCCCGAGATCCGAATGCATTATTATTCGCTTGAGAGACTGATAATTGCTCGGGGGCTGAGTCGAGCCATTCCTTGAGCTCATTGCGGAAGCTATTCTCTAACATTGTATTCATGTTTTCAGGCATATCTTGTTGCGTTTGGGGGTACATGAAAGCCTGGATTCTTGCCCAGATCCTGCGGAGTCGAATGGTATGTATTGCAGCAGATAGGGTGGTCGTAGGCTCTGAATGAGACGACCTCGGCCGTCTAAGCAAACCAGATACGGTTATGTCTTCATCATTTATATCCAATGGAAACTGCAGATATTAGCGAAAATAATGAAAGAATGGCGAGAACAAACCTCAACGTCCACATCATGGTCCATGATACCCACAGGTCGCCCTAAAGTAACCGCAACGGCCCTATCAAGATTGTATGAACACCAAAATACTCTTCTACGCATCTCGGCCTTCAAGGCATTTGGCTCTACCCTAGACCAGGGAATATTACGATGCAGACCAAGTTCCACACATTGACGAAGTGCCAATCCAGAAAGAGACCTACGAACATTTAGCGACTGGCAAAATCAGCGATTATGGAGGCAGGCCTCACCATACGGAGACCCCGACTGGTGAACGAAGAGAGTACATCGCGCAGCACAAAATGGCCTGAATTGCTTCTAAGGTATTCAGTTGCAGAACATGCTCGAATAAATTCTCCGCGGCGGCGTAAAGACCCTGTAACGAATTCAGTAACACTGCTACGAACAGACTTGAAGCATACCTCGGGTAGAGTTGCACCTGCGAATGGGCCAGTCAAGGCACCTATGGACGCAACCTGTCACTTGATGAGCGCGTTGTTCATATGTATAGAGCAACGGCGTCTGCTTACCATATACACAAAGAAGAGTGGTACTCGCTCCGGATTATATCCGCATTCAGTCGCCGTCAGAACTTCATTCTCCCAGCTAAGAAAGGTTGGGTGGTGGAGGAACGGGAATTGGGGGTGAACATTTTCGAAATAAGCGCTGGTCAGAATATTTGTCGCAGACCTATCTGGTAAAGGAACAGGTGTAGCTTTCGGCCGGTTTTGTATGGAGGCGTCGGATATCCCTCCCATGCTCAAACCAGGACCTTGTGCTCGAACTGCACGTAAGGTTGCAGAAAACGCCTTGGTAAACGAGAACGCTGATGATGACCCAAAATAATGTGGCTCGCCCCCCGCAGACTGCAGGCAGAGCAGTTCGAGACTGGACGAGTTCTCCGGGGGCCCATCACGGCTATTCGAAGTAGTTTCGACGGTGTCACTGTCTTTGCCATTAGGTCAACGGCACCACCTTAATGGGGTTTATTTCAATTTTCACCTGTCGTGGATTGTTTCTTGCTGACATCCATCTTCATCTAATCGAGGGGGTATGGGCTCCTGGGCACTAGCCTGGAGGTTATCAACATTCACCCCTGGTTGCGTGCGCTGAAGAGTATCTTGTAACAATGCAACACGCTGCTCAAGTGACTCGATGTAGCCTCGTGGGTGTTGCCGTTTGGTGGCAGGATCCTCAATAATGCATGCTGCCAAGGTCAATCAGCATCCTCCCCAGTGTCAACACTTTCGAGACAGAATAAGACTGGTACTAACTCCTATTTGCCCTGACACAGTTCCTGCAGGCGGGACTTTGTCCATCACACTAGACAGAAATCAGTGAAACGCTTTGTGAGCCGGGGCCCGTAAGTGCTGTACCTTCTGTTTCCTTCTTTGGCATGCCAGACACGCTACCCTCGCCCGCTTTGCCGAAGGGCGAGAAGGAGATGATGGGGAAAGACTTGTCTCCATGGCCTGTTCCGATGGTCAAAGATGCTTGATCGGAGTGGTCCCTTCGAAGGTGTTTTATGAAATCATACCGCACTGTGCACACCTCTAGGCCCGGTAGTTCCAAGCATACGGGTAGGTCTGGGGTCGCTCCACGTGATGCTTATCTACGTGTGGGGAAATTATGGGGAAACCTAGGCAAGTTTAGTGACCCCTGTAGATAGCCATCCAACTAGTCAGTGGATTCAACAGCACTGACCTACGCCGAATGAACACTACTTGAATCATGGAAGGTGTGGAATTGGTTACCCGTGCATTCGAAATGACGTCGTTGACAGACCATGAATACTGGCACTCTTCTAGAGAGAGCACCAACAGACAACTCCTCGCAATCACATATCAGACTTCGAATTGGAATCATCGGCAAATTTGCTTCGCGGCTCTAAGGACTAGCATAGCCGATAGCTTGGGGACACTGACGCAAGACACAATGGCCCTCGGAGACGTTCAACTGCCAGATTGGTGGCGTTTAACTACTGATAAAGCGATTCCAAGATAGCTAAAGTTTCCTGATAGAGGTTCCGGCCGCCGCCGTGCGCACTTCAAGCGTTTGTGGTGGTACTCTTCAATCACGCGGTTCCAGCCGATCAACCCTAACGGCCCAGCCCGGCCAATAATAACGGCCCGTTTTCTCCGCATTTGCAACAACTCAATGGGGCTATAGCATTATTGACCTTTCCTGTATAAACTTGGTATTACTTGCTCTGAGCGGACTCATCAACTCACAAAGTCACCCTCAACCCCTTATCTACTTCGGAATTTCCTATCTGAACTCTCATTTCCAGAACGTGGGTCTTCATCACAATGTCTAAAGACACCCCCAATAAAGATATATCTATGGCCAATATCGAGAGAATCGAGAATGTCGAAAATATCGAAGAGCCTACAACTATGGCTATACCTCAAAATGGAGAAGATAGGGACGCGCGGGCAGCTGCTCTTGCGAACTATGTCCCTGGAACAAAAGAGGAGAAGCTTTTGATTCGTAAGGTTGACACGTTTCTGGTTCCGACAACGTGGTTCATGTGTGTACTGGCTTTCATGGATCGAAGCAACGTCGTATGTGATGTGGAATTACTCGTTGAGCTCATCACAATACTTACGCGAAACAGGCAAATGCATATGCTGGAGGAATGAAAGAAGACCTAAATCTTTCACCGACAGGTTCGACCCCTAAACCCGAAGGGCCATTGAATCATCACTAAAAGAACGCATAGACTACTCTTTACTCATCTCTATCTTCTTCGTCGGATATCTGATCTTCGAGATACCTTCAAATATGGTCCTCAATCGTCTTCGACCTTCCATCTACCTTCCTTCAATTATGGGAGCCTGGGGAATCCTATTGACTGGCATGTCTCAACTCAATACGCAAAAGTCAATTCTTGTCTGCAGATTTTTTCTCGGTGTGCTCGAGGCTGGCTTCTTTCCTGGTGTTCTTTACATCATGTCCTGCTGGTATAAGCGAGACGAGATAGGTACGCTCATAGGAATTATCACTGCTTCAATACTCGACAACAGTATGCTAATGACTGTCCTTAGGCAAGCGCTATTCTTTCTTCTACACAGCTCTTTGCTTCTCAGGCGCAGTGAGCGGCCTAATCGCCGGTGCCGTTATTTCAGGTCTTGATGGGGCGAAAGGCATGGCGGGATGGCGTTGGCTTTTCCTTGTTGAAGGCGTCATCACCGTCGTCTTCGCTTTCATTGCGAGCTTTCTTTTATTGGACTACCCTACAACATCGAAGCGATTGACTCCGGAGCAACGAATTTTGGCCGAGATAAGGGTTGAACACGATAAACAAATGGCCGCTTCCGCTCTCGCTCATGGCACGAGACTTAGCCCATTCCAGTCCTTGAAGGCAGCTTTCGCAGACCCGCGGACCTACTTTTTCCTCATGCTTTATATGCTCGCGAACGGCTCGACGACGATCTCTTACTTCATTCCCACTGTTCTACAGAGCAATGGATACAAGGGTGTGAAAGCACAATGGATGACCGTCCCAATCTGGGTTGTGGGAGCTGTCTTCCTCCTGACACTCCCTCATACGGCTGACCGAACGGGAGATCGTAGGTGGCATCTTACCTTCTGTTCTGGTCTGGTTCTGCTCAGTGCCATCATATGCGCTACCGTCAAAGGCTTCATCGCTCGCTACGTCTTCATTTGCTTCTACGTTGCGGGCATTTACTTGTCGCTGCCACTCATCATGTCCTGGACTTCGGACACAATCGCACTCCCAGCAGAGAAGCGAGCTGTCGTCCTCGCTGCTGTCAACTGTTCCGGAAGCATCTCAGTCATTTATGGAAGTTATCTATGGCCCAGCACCGATGCGCCTGTTTACCTCAAAGCCTTTGTTACCGTAGCTTCGTTCCAGGCAATGAACGTTGTGCTAGCGTCAACTCTACCTATAATTTTCAAGTACCTACCGAAGCCCATGATTAGGGCAGAGATGGAGATCATGGAGGCTCAGACCGGGGCATCTACAGATGCCACAGTCAATAATGATACGTCTGAGTCCAACTCGGCAAAATAAAGGATCTGGTGGAAAATGGGGAATTATGACTTTGTACATACGGAGACCCAAGCGAGAGGTGACTTGTCATTTGGTTCATTCTATATACTTTGTTTTGTCATCGCTATGGCATTCAAACAAATACTACAGCTTACTTCAATGCGAATACTGATTGGATTGTTTTTTGGAACATAAATCCTGAACCACTATATCTTTCTCAACATTGCGTAACTACCCATGATGTTCCCAGAACTACGATTTTAACACAACCACAAAACCACAAATATACATCCTAGTCAAGTGCTTCTCCACATAGATTTGGCCCAAAATCTTCCGCTTCCAGGTCAAAAATCAATGCCACATACATGTATGTAAGCATTCGATAACAATTTTGTGAACACCCCTGGCAATCAACATAACATGGTACAAATAGATCCTTAGCTATTCTGTTTTCGAAAGCATTTTATCGTGTTCTTTTAAATTTTCAAGTTTCTTCATGTCCCAAACATTCGAGCGCAAAACCTCATCTTGTGCCACTAGAGTGCCTTAATGATTGAAATAGTCTGCATTACAAAAGTCAGTCAGACTTAAAGCGCTCCTGCTCATTTTCTGTGGTCATGATCATGATCGTGATCGTTTTCACAGAACGCACAGTGAGCATCTAATGCATCACACGATTTGCGCATATGTAAATCTCTTCGCTGTCATTTTTCTACTATGTTTCTTCTTCATACCGAAATGGTTGATCCCCCAAAAAGGGAAAAAAACACGAACTCTGTCATTGGAGGCCACATATGCTGCTTCCTTGCGTTTCTCTGGGTACAATTCCACCCTATCAAGCCTTATGTTCGGCAGTAGAAATTTTTCTGGGGAATAGGGCAGTCTGCGTACGCACTTGGTCCACGCTCGAGTGGCCTGCATCCTAAATGGGCCATGGGCCATTGGACGGACCGGAGAGAAGCATCTAATTACATATCGCCCTGACTGAAACGTCAAAAGATCTTGAACTGGACAACGTTAGCATCAATAAGAGCCTTAAGTGTGTAGCAATGAAAAAACAGGAGAATTTTCATGTGTTGACTTTCCTCACCTCAAGAGCAAATACTGCTTTTGGTCCAGCCAATGTCAAAGACGTCTCTAAATTGAGCACCAGCTTCTACTAAAAGGGATTGACATTTAAGAGACACGAATTTAGATCAACCCACGATATGTTACCAAACTAGCCTCTCCTTGTACTAATACATATCTCCCATGCCTTCAGTAGTTTTGAGAATTTCCGAATGGTGTCGCCCCGGTCCCTCGACATTTCGTTAAGGACGAGGATCGTAACATTTATGCTCAATTAATTAGTATATAAAACAGCAACCATTGTCTTCTCTTAACTTCTACCATCTACTTACTGCCATTCTGACTTCCTACAAAAGGCCGGCGATGCGCTATGCATGTGGGAGTTGTGCGCAATCGCAAAACCACCAACGGGACCGCCCACATACCATTGCCTACGCGCATGCTTTGAAGCATATCCGTTGCAGAATGCACAAGCCGCGATCTTACTATTACATGGCGCTACAGACAGACTTCCGAGCGAATTTCACCTCTTCTCAGCCGATGTTGAAGTAAAACTTTGCGGAATCCATATGGAAGTTGATTACCAAAAGTCTATGTTCAAATCTATTGCGAAGTCATAGAGCAAGAGGCAACAAAGACTATTGCACCTATGTATGTCGCGTGCACTTTGTCTTCCGGCTTTGCGACTGCCAGCAGACAATTTAGGGTTACATGTCCTAGAACGGAAACAGACCGGGTTTCATGTGAATCTGACTAGATTGATGGACGAAATCCAGGACCAGATCCGCGCATATGTATAGACTCATGCAGACAAATTCAAAATACCATAAACACGAAAACGCAAACACAGTGAACCATGCCGGTCGTCAAAGCATTTCGTTAGCATTTCTATGGAACAAGTGCTGGTGTTTGAGCAAAAGCATTGAAAAGAAAAGAAAACACACCTTCCACAGGACCTACATAACAGAGATTTATGCAGTACATTCAGTCCTTTGGGACTTTAGTGGGAAAATAACGAAGCCTCTTATCACGAAGTCGGAATCCAGTCAGACGCAAAGAACCAAGTCAGGCACTCTATGAGTGTTTAACAACACCTTGACAGCCTCGATGTGTGGCATCTGTCTGCTATGGTTGTAAATGTGTATCACAGCTGAGTCCTGAATCTGAGTGACAAAGCACGCTGGATATAGTTACTCTAGCCGAGAGCAAATAATAATTAAAAATTGCCTCCTGAATGCCAGAGTTCTGAGCATAGAGTCCATTGCCGCAACAGTCTACGATTTTGGAAATGGGCTCGAGATGTTGAATGTGTCCTGCTTTCTAGGAGGAAAGTAATTGAAAAAACACGCTATGAAGACCACCGTGAAGTGGACGCCAAAAACGTGGATGGTACCTTCGGCGAAGAAATCATTGGCACGATGGATAACATGAGAGGCATTTGAGCTCCATTTCAAATTGGTCCTGAAAGGATCAACTGCCCGTTTCTATATTTGGCGCGCAGAGTGTTGTATCGAGATTAGAGACAATTTATAACACGCGATTAGAGATGGACAATGAAGCACTCACCACGGAGGAGCTATTAAGAACTCATAACTATCTCTCATTCATAGTTGACCATCAACTCGAATACAAAGCATACTAGGAGGATTTACACAAATGGCAGACCGTCTGTGTGAAAGCTAGTGGGTCAATGGATTATGTTTTGAGTATTGGAAGAGGACAAGTGTCAAAAATGGAAAAGAGATGATACATGGAATCGCCTGGCGCCCAAAACTCCAGAATTGCCGGCAAAAAGCGGACATAGGGTTTAGTAGGCGGTGCTCCTAGTAACGAGAGATTTACCCCTCAAGTTCGTTTATGGATGAGGGGTGGGTTTGGCTTTCATTGCAAAGAACAGAATCAAAAGAATTGACTGTACAGTAATCCATTAGGAAGATCTAGGACTAAAAAAGTACAACGAAAGGATTGCGTGAACCAGTGTTGTCATGGCCTTTCAAGAAATCGTGCAGATGACTTTTCCCTTTGTCTTGTTTTCCTGTAAGAGTCTATGCGCATCCTGGATCCGTTCCCATGGTAGGACCTTATCAACAATAAGCTTGAACCTCTTATCTTGGAATCTCGGAAGCGCATGTTCGACCAGTTGATCTCTCAACTTGCCTTGGTATGCCTCATCTCTGCTCCGCAACGAGCTTCCTACGAACGTGCAGCGTTTCCGGATGAATGCGCTGATGTCTACACCCTCTGGGAGCTTGGTGCCGCCCATAAAGCCCAAGTTGACGATAACTCCGTCTTTCGCAATGGCGTTAAGATTCTGTTGAAAGTATTGCGCCCCAATAAAGTCCACTATGATGTCCACACCCTTGCCGTCGGTGGCCTTCAAGACCTCCTCTGCCCAGTCGGAAGTCGTTGTATTAAAGGCCGCCGTGGCTCCAAGTTCTTTGACAGCAAACTCGCACTTTTCATCTTGACGCGCCGTTGCGAAGACAGCGGAGGCGGAGTCCGCTACACTGAGTTGAATACCTGAGATTGAGACTGAGGATGCGCCTGCATGCCAAAGAATTGATTTGCCGGGCTGAAAGTTTGACACCAGGTACATAGCTTGTGTTGCAGTGATCCACGTCTATTCCGAGGGTCAACATTCACGTCCTCTGAGGATGGGGGTTGCATAGTTAGAAATTTACAAACCTCAGGTATGCCGGCACATTCTTCCCAGCTCAACTCCGTTGGCTTATGCACAAGCATATGGGTACTGACACAGATATACTCCGCATAGGCTCCCCCGTACGCAAGCCCAAACACTTCATCTCCTACTTTAAAGCTTCTTTCCGGCTTGTCTCCAACAGCATCAATGATACCTGAGAATTCTACTCCCAGGATTTTGGAAGCACCAGGTGGGACTGGATATTGCCCCTCTCTCTGCAGAAGATCCATTCGATTGAGTCCAAAAGCCTTTACCTTCACGAGGGCCTGAGCTCCAGTAGGTGTTGGTCTTGGTACGTTGGCGATATGTAGAGCTTCAATTGGCCCAGCACCACCTTTGATATCTATTGTTCATTAATATTTCGACAATTCAGTAAGGATTTGTTACTATTACCTATTGCTCGCATTGTTTCCGCCATTTTCGAGAGGACGTGAAGAGCCGAGGGAGCGGGGCACAGGTCTTGATCGACAACTTAGAGACGAATGAATATATATGATGCGACCGCCAACAGCTAAAGAGAACGAGTTCAGTGATACCGATACAGAGTCAGGTACTTCACTGCGTCATAAAGATAGGTGTGGAGTGGAGTAGCTGTTGCTTTAGGCTTATTAATCTATAATGACGGTAGCGGGGCGTATAGGTTAGATCGGCTCGAGACGGTTAGAGGCCTGGCCAATCTATCTATCATGTGGGACATTCCTCGGCAAATTGCTTATCAACATCTCAATGCATATGAGTGTTGAACTCTTTCTAAGCATTGCATACGCTTATAAAGACGATTTAATGATACTCACTCTTCAACAGGTAATCCTCGATCTCTAAGCTAAGACCTGTTGCCACATCAAGGAATTTTTCAGCGTTGATCTCTAACAGCCCAAACGTATTCTAGTCAATGGCATACCTATAGATATTGCTACAGAACCTTGTGGAGCAGAGCACATTTTGTGGGCAGAGGGGCAAAGAGCATCTGTCACGGACCGACGACACCTGGTATATGAGTAATTCCTTTGATACAATGCAAGGCCGCATCACGTCGAGGCATACACGCCAGATTAGTTATCACATTATTCTCTGACTTAAGATACGATTCCACCATAATCTTTTATCGTGCCTTGCTCTGGAGGGCCGGATAAAGCCCAGTGTATCTTTACAGCGCGCTTGTGGAGCATCCACAGCGCTAATGAAGGAAGAATTGATGAGGGATGCATGTTGTGTTGGCTAAGTCGAAAGCTTCCTCGTTATTGAGGTTGCATATCGGCCGAAGCTTGAGACTTGAGGGCATTCACTCGCAGGTCCTATCGCCAGTTCCCATCCGTGACCTAATTCACGAACAAGCTGTCTGAGTCGTTCAAGTCGTACTGTTTCAAGAGCTGAGCTAGCTTGTTTGCCTCTCTGGCAAAGTCTAAGGGGTAGATGTTCATGACTTGGTAGCGAGGCCTCCAAGTAGGTTAGTTACGCTCTTGGTGGGTATGTCTTTCACAACTCACCTAGGTTGATCCTGATACGTTTCCATCTTTACACGGATCCTGAAATTGTAGGTGTGGCACGTAGCCTCCTGCATAGCCTTCAGGAACTTCGGACCTTGGTCGCCCTCTTCCTCTTTAATCTCCATCAAATCATCGGCTGGCATACCAATGATAAGTCGACCAGCTTCATCAAAGCAGCTCAACCAGAGGTCCCCGGTATGGTCATACACGTTAACGCTCATTACATAACGATACTCAGGCTTTGGCCATTTCACCTGGCATTTCTCGCACCACCACTCATCGGGGTTCTCATCGATGACCTTCTTGTTACAACCTGGAGTCTTGCATGCCGGATATGCTATAGGCGATCGCCTGACCAAGAGTACGGACGCTTTAAGGCTGAAGTATGAAGGAGTATCCTGTAGATAACTCTCTTCCTCAACGATTTGCTGGATGGTTTTGCTGTCCTGACGAGCCCCTCCGCCGCTCTGTGCCATGCTCTGGTGTGTGGCAAACGTGGTGTCACGCCCTGCTGCGTCAAACCACCCGCGTAGCTTATGAGCGTCATCAATGTCAGGTTCAACGGTCATAGACCCCGAGCTAAGAAGACTCAGACTGCGACCACCAAAATCGGATACTTTCACTCCCTTGAAAGCAATGATTGAGTCGAGAGCCGCGTCGAATGACTGGGCAGTATTCCCCCAGACAGTTAAGCGAACGGATGTCTGGCTGTCGTCGGCAATGGTCAGCTCTCTTTTGCTGAAATCCTTGTTCATGTTCTTAGATGTGATGGTGGCAACCTCGCCCACCTCCTTGAGGACACCGATCGTGTCAATAGTGGTGTCTTTCTCAACCGAGTTGAGGTCGCCAATCTTGGTGAAGTTGTATCGGATCTGTGGAGCATTTTCCTGGTCTTCTGCCTTCTCTACTTCAGTGTCCCTTTCGAACTGCAATTCGTAATCGTTTGGCAGATTCGAGAATTGCTTCTTCGCTAGTGTCACACGGCAAGGTGCGGTGACATAGTACACAGTACCCTCTTCGAAGATGGGGTACAGTTTCTCAGCGACATCGTTGAAGGCTGTTGCTCTGATCTCCCCTGTCTCATCCAACAGGTTCACGCTGAACAATTTCCCTTCACCTTTCGCATTGTGCCATGTCTTCATCTCCCCCTTGGTTGTGACTCGAGCACGTATGGTCCATTTATGGGCATATGGGGAGAGTTGCTCGATCTGGTATATATGTGGATGTGCAGCATTGCTGGGGTTGCTCTGATGATGGGGTAAGGATCGCTGTTGCTGTTGCGGCTGTGTGGCTGGCTTGTTCCCGTAAAAGCCGTTGCCTGAGATACCAGCAGGTTGTGGCTTCTCATCCTTGATGTCGAGTGCCTCGGGAGTCCCGATCTTGTCCAATTCGCCATATTCTTCGAGGACCTCCAAGTCTAGGAGAATCAAGATCCTGCAGAAGCATTAGAATAAGTCGGTCCATTCAGGTGAAAACCACATACTTCTTGTCCTTGACTTGCTGCGCATTGAACTTGTTCAGGCGCACTAAGCAGCCCTTCTTGAGTTTTCCAGATGTGACAATGTCATTGATGCCTGCAGATTGTTAGCTGCATTGGACCTGGATAGCGCGATTAACGTACTTGTGGCAATCATTGTCTGGATGAAATTACGAATGTCACTGAGGACAACACGAAAGCGCTGCATGGGGTTCGGGTCACCAGCTTTGGGCTCCATGGGTCTAATCTGGACGCATTGCATCACCGGGTTGTCCACGATGCAACCAGAGGGCTCGAATATACTCCTATGGTTTCGTTAGTAATGTTTCTTGGTGTATATCGAAATGCTTACCGAATGGAGCCTTGGGTGATTGCTTGTGCCGCCATGGTAGGTATCGTTGACGATTATGGAAGATGCGCAGTGTTGTACCTTGTGGCGATGCAGGCGAGGTTGAGGAGTAATAATGAAGTTTTGATGGTTTGTCTAGGGGACGCGTCGAGCGCGTCAGCCAAACACGTGATGACAGCCCCGCCATTAACCTAGCCAAATCGGACTAGCCTCTCCTGCGACATACGTAATTGGACCCTCTCATCCTATATCCCGGTGTTTGGTCCGCTCTTGCAACCATACATTCACACCATCTGACACCAACAAGCATGGCCGACAACGACGTTGCAACGAGAGCTCCCGAGAGCGATGCGCAGGAGCAGACTTCATCTGGACAGGCGGAACAAAGTGTCTTTCCTGGAGACTCAAAAGCGCAAGAAGGCCCGAGCATGGGAGTAAGTGGCTTGCTGTTCATAGCTCTCTGGGTTAAGATGCTTACTTGTACAGGAACATTGCACAACTGACAGACCTACTCGTATGTCCCAAGGATACAAACTTCTGAACATATAGGTACTAACATGTCCTAGCTTCTGGAGATCTACCTACCGGTGTTGGTGAAGTCTGAATTCGTGACAGTAGAAGTTCATACTGATATGTAGCAGGAAATCTCCAAGCTAGGAGGCGTCGATGTAAGTAATCGTCGACTCTGCCTTCAATGATAACTCACACGCTCTAGGTATATATTGCGAAACCCGCTGATTACCCTCATTCCCCATCGAAATTGCTCCTCCTATTGACTGGCGGTACCGGCGTCAAGTCTACAAACAACCAGCTCCAGGCAGATAAATTCGCATCTGAAGGATACCTAGTGATAATGCCAGACCAATTTGATGGTGATCCAGCACCAAACTCAGTCGACATGACCAAGATTGAAGAACAGCAGTCATGGTTAGAGTCTGTCAAATTGAAGACTGCCGAAGGCATCAAGTCATTTCTCATTGACATGTGGCTTGCCCGACACACACCTGAGAAGGTACTTCCCCTGCTACATAAAGTGATTGAAAGCGCAAAAGAAGAGTTCGCAGACGCTATTGCCAATGGCGGAGGCATCTACGGCGTGGGATACTGCTTCGGTGCCAAGTACATCCTAATATTGGCTGGCGAACATCCCGACACCGTTGCATTTGGTCAGGCCGCTCCAAAGGACGAAGAGCAAGGCGCCGTCAAGAAGGAGCCTCTAATCAAGGCAGGTGCAATCGCACACGGTACAATGGTGACCAAGGAGGAGTTGGAGGCGATCAAGGCACCTGTCTATATTGCTGCCGTCGAGAACGATCCACTTTTCCCAGAAGATGAGGTGCTGACTCCTGGAAGGAGAGCAATGGAACAAAATAAGATCGAACATGAGATCAAGGTCTTTTCCGGTGTTCCACACGGCTTTGCCGTACTTGGCGATTATGACGACCCCAAGATAAAGCAGTCGCAAGCAGAGGCGTATGGAGAAATGCTTGGCTGGATCCAGGGTCATTAAACGCTGTAGTTTTTGAATGGTGGTGTCTTTACTAAGTGCTGTCTTCCTGGGGAGATCAGTCAGGCGTTTTGGCAACGAAATCTTGTTTCCAACTCATATACCACAGAAACCGGAAATTCTCTCTAGGCATCTAGAACCTCAAACAAATCCGATATGTCAATTTTGTCAATGTGCCGTAGCCCACATGCTTCTTGTCGTGCTCGATACTCCTCAGTCAACCATTTATCTCTATTTTCTTACCAAATCCACATTTCACACCTCGCTAAACGCACTCTAACAGATGAAATAGATTCCATACACCGATACAAAAACCCCTCGTAGCCCATATTTCAAAACAAACCAATGACAATGACACACTGACTTGGGGTTAATCACCGACATCTAGAACCCTTAGTAATTCCAGACCTGATATTCTCAAGTCTAGTTCTTAGGAATTCCTGGAGCGCTAGAAATTCCAGGAACCGTCTTTATGGGTTCGTATTGTAGGTGGAGGGCAAGATACTCAACACGGGTGTTTTTAAATTGGGATGCTGTTCTATTAGAAGCGATACTTACTTAGTACTCAAGAGTGTGTCGATGTATGTACGTTGGAGGGAATCCGGTGATGTTGATTATGATATTTATTGCGAGTACTAGAGCTGGGATATAGTTATCTGTTACTAATTTATTGATTGGGGGATTGGATACGAGGATAGTTCGAGCGCCTTGCTGTTCATCTCTTACTTTTTCCAACAAACGGTATGATAAGAACTATTTTAATTCTGATAATATTATGAATTGGGGTATATCGTATGCGAAATATACTACGTAACATATCTACTCATGTGTATCATTTAAGCTCAGATAGCATACAATAGCGCTATGCTAGCTATATCAACTCCACATCCCCAGCCAGCACCCAGGTCCTAACAGCACTCCACCTAACAACCCAAACATCCCCCTTCTTCATCTCAAACCTCCTATCCGTCCCCTCAACCACCACTTCCCCGACATCCCTCAATGCTCTACAAAACACAGCCTTGTCTTCATCCGGCTTATCTACCATGCTGATCCCGCCCGTCGTATCATCTAATCGTTGTAAAGATGTTGGGAATTGTGAGAGGAAGGAGGAGGCGAGGTGCGTGGATATTAGGGATTGGTGGGCAGTTAGGTATTGGGTTTCTGAGGGGGAGAGTAAAGTGGGGTTTGTTTGGAGGAGCTGTGTGGTGTGGAGTGGGTGTTTGTCGATCTGGAATTCGTTAATACGGTTGTCTGTTCAGTATGAATTGTCTCTTTCTCCCTCTCCCGTTTCTCGACTCCACTTCCACTCAAATCGAAACACCCCACAGAAGAAAACCCCAAAGCACACGCACCTTAGCAATCCTCCCCCTCAAAAACCCGCGGACCAAAAACTTCCACCTCTCAACCTCAGTCTGAATAACAATGACCTTAAAGTTCTCTCGGGGATCCATATCCCCCGTCTTATCCTCAATAAGCTCAATCTGCTTTCTTATGCGCGACAGCACGCGCTCCATGAGTGCGGAGGGGTAAGGTAGGAGTTCTGGCGCGCATCTCTCGGCGACGTAGGACCGTGTTAGGTCTTGTAGGTCGAGTGTGGATTGGGGGATTGAGGAGGCTGAGACTTCGGCTAGGAGGTCGGAGATATCCATTGTGCGGGGTTGGGGGCGCCGGAGTAGAAAAGCGCTGGCGAGAGCATTTGATGGTGGATTATTTCTTTTCAGGGCATTGTATTTTGGTGAAGCATGCGCTGGTGAATCGTTTAAGAGGTGGATAGGTACAGGGATAGTGGGGCATGGATGGCCGTGGCTTATGGTGGGGTTTAGCTTCGACACGGTCAGCGCGCGTCGGGATCGGCCAAGTCCAACGAATAAACACACTTCACCATCTATGAAAACATCAAGGCAAAAAGACATAACATGTATAGGTTTCAATTCCTTTCTGATAAGCACGAGCAGACACCACCATCGTCCTCTCCACCACATTACGACGAGGTACCTATATCATCTCCCATCTCAATCTCTCTACGGTCAATTCACCCCGCAGTATGTACAAGGGCGCTCTCGTCTACAGCCAGCGCGCTAGCATAGCATATAGAGGATAGAAGAAGCTGATAAGTACAACAGAAGCAAGGGAGGTGGAAATGTCAAAATGTGGACCCAGAAAGCCTTTTCTTTTTCAAAAGACCAGGAGAGGGAAGATGCCAGGAAGAGGAAGTGGTAACCAAGAAATGGGAGGTAAGACGATGTGTCCTCCGTATTCGCCGGACTTAAACCGAGAGACAGGGTGAAGCAGTTTAGGGGATGTTGTTAAAGAAGAATGTGAGTGTGTGTGGTGTGTTTTGTGGTTGTGGATGGGGCACGTAGGCCTGGCCAGTAGTTTTTCGTGATGATTCTTAGATGCTTCTCGGGCATTGAGACTGAGAGCACTTCTCAGCTCTATAGGGACATGTGTGGGGATCCGTAATGAGGATGAGGCATGAATAACAAAGGAAATTATAAGCTCGCGAGGCAGCCGTCTGCTGCTGCAATAAATCGCTTGCTCAAGAACCAGATCGGGGTATCCAGCAAGTGTCTCGCAAGAATGGTAAAACTACCCAAGCCAGCCAAGGATGGGAGTAGGATGCAAAATGAAATGAAAGAATCGAAGTGACAGCCAGCACGTGCTCGAATGGCGTGCTAGCAGCCAGGTTTTGTCTTCTCCGCCCAATTGAATGCTGAAAGGGGGATGAAGACAGGGTCAAATGTGGTTATCGCTCAAAACGCCACGGAATTTTAATCGGGATATGAGTCGAACGCCAGTACTGTGGGGATGCGGGTAACGCAATCAATAACGCCATAAAAGTCGAGTTGCCATGAACATAAGTTGGGGATCATAAGGAAATCGTGGGCCACCAGGTCCCAGGGTTAGTAGGATGCCATTCGGCGCGTAGCGCCTATGCGTCCTAGGGTGAAGCAGTCGTCGCCGAGTGTGAGAACACTGCCGCTCTTCGACCTGCCGACAGCCGTGGGGCTATCTTCCATCTGGCAGGATTGGCCGAAGGCAAATGTCTGCGCCCGGTTGAGCTTCGATCGCTGGCGGAGCTTGTTCATGCCGCGTTCGCAGGCATTCTCGTGCTCCTTCGCGTCCATTCGAAGATAGTTCTGGGGGAAGCAACGACTTCGATGAGAGGCAAAGAAAGTACTGTATCCACCATCGAGGATATATACTTCGGGGTAGGTAAGTTGGGGGTAACGGAAGGTGTTAACCTTTCGATCTTCATGACGCACAAATCTCGCCCTGTACTATATTAGACTCAGATTATGAATAGAAGATAAGTGAACTTACATCAGCGGCGCGCGGTGCGCAGAGTATTCACAATGGAAGATCAACAAGGTATTAGAGGTAGTATTAGAGGTAGAGTTGAACAGTTCTTCGGCCAGCTGTTCCTTGTCGCAAAAGTTCAATGCTCCGTCAATATGGCCGCCTTCGTATTCATATTCGAACCGGCAATCAACGATAACAGTCTTGTCATATTTGTGATTATAATCGCCGTTGAGAACATCAATTAAAGTTGTGTCAGTAATTCGTGGAAGACCATCTGGCTCGTTTGAAGGTGTGAAATGAGGAAGCTTGAGAACGGGAGCATCGTCAATGTCCATCACAGACTGCAGACTACTCGGTGTGTAGTTATCCTTGTCTTCCTTTTGGTTCATCACATCACCCGGATGCTCGTACATGCTTAATGACCTCCGAAACTTGCTCGGCCGTCGTGAAGGTGGGCCTACAGGCTTCCTAATATTAGAGGCGAGCGGTGAGCCATTGGCACGTGCAGAGCTGCTGGTTATACAAAACGACTTGGGTTTCGAAGCACCCAACAAAGGGTTCGAAAACGTCTTGCGTTCCTGGGGAGGTGAGGCAGCGAAGCATTCATCTAATGATGGCGTGGAAGTATTGGAGAATGCATCGAAACCAGCATTGAACTTGAAGGCGGGAAGGGCATTGCTCTCCCTTGATTTAAAGGACACTGTGTTAGTTGAGTAATTCTTCGACCGGCTAAGGGAGGGTCGAAGAAGCACAGATTTCCTCCTCCTGGCCCACGTTAGCAACATGACTCCACTTTTGGAACTGGGTAGTACGTACTCAACGGCAGACAACGGCCTGGGGACCTCCAATTGAGGCGTGGGGAACTGAGGTGAAGGAGGGATCTCACGAGGTGATATCATATCCTCTTCTGTGTCTGGGGTCGGCTCTGGTGAGGGCGATGGGAGTGGTCGCTCTGCAACAAAGCTAAACGGTGCTTTGTGGGGTAGAGGCGAGATGTCCATGGAGTCGGGGATGAAGCTAGGAGACGACGAAGGGATCGGTGGAGTTGTAACGCCTTCCCATCTCACGGGCGGGGTCGTGGTTCCTTCTGCTCCAGCAATTGTTAGCTCCTTGTGCACTCAACCCTGGTTCCAAGCGTCCCTATCTTACCTCGAGTGTCCAATGGCTGGAACAAGTTCGAAGTGAAGAGCGACCGGCGTGGTGTTGCGAGTTGGGGACTAAGGACAACGTTAGTCAAGGGTTGCTAGTGGCTCAATGCAAGGGAAACTTGCCTCTGGTCGACATGGAGGTTGGAAGACATGTCGGCAGCCAGACTTGCAGTTGGGGACGATCCTCGTACGGGTTGCAAGGTGAAGTAGTCAGTGTTTGACTTCTTCATGCTGAGGTCTCTGAAGTTGAAGTTCTTTGGGCCACCGAAAGTGTGTCCTCCGAACAAAGGCTTCGAGGCTGGGAGGTCGCGACGGTAACCCCAGGGACCAGGGATTGGAGGCGGGTGCATTGCCGCTAGAGGCGATGACATCTCCATGGTGGCAAGGAAGAAGAGAGCCCTCTGGTGAAAGGCTCAATGCCGTCGTATAGGTAACGGTGCAGTGTGTGGTGGAACGAGCGTGCGTGCGTGCGTGCGGCGGTTCTCGACTCAAAGGCGGGCGATTTGAGGCTGTTACTACTGGCACTCGACGAAAATGCAGTCGATAAGCATACAAAAGACTAGGAAAATAATTCCACGCTGAAGATGCTGTAGTGTACAGGGGCTCAATTTGCCAGCTGAATTGAGGAGAATGCCGGCGGGGAGTTCGGTTATCGTCTGGCAGCAGACATTGAGTGCACTGCAGGCGGGACGGCGGTTTGTCGACGAAGGGGAGAGGGAGCGAGTGAAGGACTGGCAGCTGCCCCAACGAGATATCCAACGCGCAGTGGGTTCGAGGACCACGGACCGTGAAGGGAGGGAGAGGAGAGAGGAGAGAGGGTGAAGAGAGGAAAGGATGGCCTTCTTGGGGACGGAGAAGGTCGAGAAGAAAAGAGAACGAAGGGCAGGACGAGGTGATGAGTAGTGGTGGTGAGGATGCCGAGCGAGCTGCACGTCGTCTCTGCAGCAACCTTGGAAGTGAGGTTAGGGTGGGCCTGAGCGTGCAAGCGCCCTGCACACGGCCAGCCTCAGCACCAATATTATGGCCGCACTCGCGGCTCTCTCACAGTTGCGGGAGTGGGATTTACTGGGGGTGTGAGGGTCAAGGTGGGCCCGGCTTTGCACAGCTATCTGCCCAGGTTGTGGTCTGCTGATGGGAGTGGCCCGTTTTGACGCTGCGATTGACGCTTGATGTCGCAAACCGGTATCTGGGAAATAGTGGGTAGTGGGCAGATAGTACGAAGTAGTTGAGAGGAGAGTCAGAAGACGAGAAGACGAGAAGACGAGAGAGGCTGTGGTATTCCGTAAAGCTGTGAGTTGCTGCGTTGCTGCGTTGCTGCGCTGCTGCAAACCTGCTGCAATCCGATCTTCGATGCATATACGATTGCGTCTGTCACCCGTCTGCAGCTACGATAAGTACGCAGTAGCCGTCGCTGGGGCGGCCCCGCGTCTTTGTCGTGCTTTGCATGCGAGGTAAACAACAGTTCGCGGTGCCTGCAGCTATCTAGCCGTGGGATTACCACAGGTCTGCAGGTGTTTATCCCTCTACTCGCCATCCTATGCCATCTATCTAACACTCTTCGTCGCAGTGGGCGGCGCAGCTTCAATGCGAGCATAGTTAAGTTCAGAAAAACCCAGCTTGCACACGCATGCGGGACCCAATTTTCCACGCTCACGCAGCTTGTGCGGCCCAGGACATACCTTGCTTGCTTGCTTGCTTGCTTGCTTGCCAGCTTGCCCTTTCTCTCTGCCAGACCTTGCCGTTGCCAGGCAGAGTCTCCCGCCTAGCAGCGCCGTCGCACCGCGCACGGCTGCTCTGTGCTTTTCTCCCTCTCCAGACAGAGGAGACGCAGATGCGGGCATGTTGCCTGCAAGGAACCGTGTGAAACAATCCTCTTTTCGCCTAAACCCACGCTGCCGTCTCCAATTCGCAGACGCTCGAAACCGCCCAGTGACCACTCGCAGCGAAGCCGACTCCTCCACCCACCTGCTGTGCTGCTGTAATAGCTCCCTACCCTTGTACAGTACCTACATTTGGTTGGTATGCCATCTGCATCTGCAACTGCTTGCACTCTTGTTTCCATGGTTTTCCCACCGGTCGTCTCGTGCTTGCTGGGCTGCGCTGGGCTGCGCTGGGCTGCGTTGCGTGGTTCCGGCGATAACTTCCGGTGAGCACCCTCTGGGTATACGGTACTGTACCACTACAGTGTACACTACTGAGCAGCAAACACACGCCAGCAACCAGTCTACTGCTCTCTGGAATTTGCTACCCGGCGGCTGTCTTCGCTCTTCGCCCTTGCCCTTCGCCTTCGCCTTCGCTTTCCCTCCCACGCCCACACCCACGCCCACGCCCCAAACTCAGCTCTTCTCATCCTTCATCTCATCGCCCATTGATTGCACTGCGGGCCTCGAACCTGCTCACTACTACCTAGATACCTCGTACGGGACTTCGTCTCGCTCCGTTTGCCCATTTGCTACTTTGGTGTCACGCATCAGCCCGTCGGCCATTTCGTCATTGAGCGCATTGGCTGACAGACTCTGCCTCCAGACCAGATGGTGGCTGTCCCGCCTCTCTGTTGGCCAACTTGGCCATGGACCCGCAATCCTCGAGGCACAGTCGTACCCCTTTCTGCGTTCCTCATTGGCCTTGCCCAAGATATCTCGTCGTCTAAATTGAGCCAGGGTGGCCGACGTCGCAGCGCCTCAGATCCTCTTCACAGGTTGCCGCCCCCGGCCCGTGAACCCCTCTGATCTCACGCCTTGATCCCTCATGTGGTCGCATAAAACCGGATACAGCTCGCTCTAACACAGGCCGTCTCCTGCTGGGATCGGTCGTCAGGCGGAGCAATCATCGATTTCGAGATCCTCAACGTCATAGCCAATAACGCTTTCGTTGATCCTCCCAGTTTGCTGCTGCCAACATGCTCGCTGTCAACTTTCGCTTCGCCTCGCGAACGGTCGTTGTTGATTGCCATGACAATCTTTTTTTCTTTCGGCGGCGCTATGCCATGTGCCAAACAAAGACCTTGCGCAATTCGGAGCCTCCGTGCCCATGTCGCCATGAGCGCTGCGGGCTGGCTGGCTGGCTGGCTGGCTGAATAGAAGTCGAGAACACCGGGGTCGTGGCCGCGTGTGAACAAGAGAGGCCACTCAGCAACGCGCTCTCTGCTTGCACAACTCCTTCACAGGCCCGGTCCCATCTTTTCAGACCCCACCAAACAGCCGGCCGCCCCTCTTTTTGCAGTTTCTCATGCAGAGCTGACAGGCCTCTGCGGCGCTTTGCCTGGGCGCTTGCAAGGTTGGAGACTTCACGGTCGCCCAAGGTAGCAGGTCGCGTGTCGTTCCCGGGGGAGACGCGACTCGCTTGTGTACAAACAAAGCGAAAAAGAGCCTGGTCCCGTGATCAATTTGGCAATGTCACCTCTGCTCCGGCATGGGTCTTCAATCCCTATCCCCGACCCTAACTTAAAAGCAGCCGTGTTTCAACTCCCTGAGGGAGTGCATCACCACTGATTTTAAGCTCAAAGCAAGCAGCCCGCTCGACAATCGGCCGCTCTGCTCGCCGGGCCCTGCGATTGATGCTCATGGCCAGAGTCTCACGATATCCTCGCAGTAGCTTGAGGCACAGCGGCAGGTACTTCAGGCCGGCAGCATTGACTGTTTGACGATTGACCCTTGTACGACAAAGCGACCCAGGTTTGGGCAAGCGAATCTCGTATGCTGATTGCCCCAGCTTTTAATAATTCCCGGGCGTGGAGTCAATGTGATAGGTCTCCATTACTGTCACAATTCTCCCAGTATACCATCCAATCAGCACCTCTATCCTGATTTATCCAACTCGCCCAGCATCATCTATCTAGCACACGCTCAGGTTTCAAATGTCGAGAGACGGGTCGAAGTCGTTTTCAAGCATGCTTCGCGAGTCGCAGCTGATCTGCAAACCAAAACCCTGAGCAAACACTTGTGCGGATCCTCAACAAGCCGGGGTAGAGGTGGATCGTGTGTAGGATCTAGCCCACTCTGCAGTCAAATGTCACACTTCTGAATCGCGCCCAGCAACATGTATAATAGCCGGCTTGCCACATGAAAATCGTCGGGAGAAGGTTCTGTTGTCGTTGATGCAAAAGCGAGTAAATAGGTGGTTGAGCTGATGTCTCAGTAATAATCAGTATACGTAGTAGCAGTAGTAGTGGCAGCAAGTAGCGAGGAGCCAGGGCTGGGGGTTCCCTTCGTCGGAATCGGAACGCTAGACTCGGAGCCGGAACAATGTTTCGCCTATAAGCTACATTTTTTCCCAAGCCTTCCAATTGAACGTCATTGAAGCCAAACGCCCGTCCAACTGTTAACATGGGGAAAAAACCTCTGAAAAGGGAGAGGGAAGTTTCCACTGTGGATGCTGCTGCCGAAGCTCATCCCAAAAAACGTCGCCAAACCAATCAGAATGACCTGAAGCTCTCAACGCTTTACGAAGATTTGGCTGCGGAGGCGGATGATGTTCGGCTGGAAGCTGCGAAACAAATCATCGTCAAATTTTCCCCAGAAAATGATCCCTCTGCTGATGCGGTCGTGAAAGCATTGAATCGCTTGATTCGAGGACTTTGTAGCCAACGCAAAGCTGCCCGAGTTGGGTTTTGTGTCACACTAACGGAATTCCTACGCCAGTTGTTCGTCCATGGAAAAACTTCGATCGAAGGCTTGGACCTTAGTATCAATGGCATTATCGATCTGGTGGAAGAGAAGACAAAAGTGGAGGGCAATGTTCCTGGGCAGGTTCGTACAGCGGAGTTCTAACTACTCAACTGGCGCATTACTGAACAGGGATTTAGGAGAGACGAGATCATCTCATTGGCAAGTTGTTTGGATTCAAGGCAGTCATGCAATCATCCATACTTGTCCAGCCAGGGATTGACGTGGAATCATGGAACAAGGTGCTCGATCACATATACGGAATGGCACGGGACATACCGTGGCTCCGTGAGGAATGTGGATTGATTCTCGTCGATGCGGTCACTAGTCTTTCTAACCAACCTACCTTTCGGGATCACGCTGTGGAATTGATCAAGCGCCTGGTATCCCACAAGTTAGTCAACACTCCCGAGGGGGTTGCAATCTGGCTTTGTGTGAGTAGTAATTTCAAGGACGTTCTCCCGAATGGCATCTGGCATAGCAACGATCCTCTCTGCAAAAAAGAGAGGACTAGACTTGCAAAAGCTCTGAAGGAAGATTTCCGCAGTGCCAGCGAAGATGGGAAAGACGAGAATGTCAAATCAGCCGCGGCAAATCCAAATCCAATATTTGCTTGGGATGTAGTCCTTACAGAAGTCTTACGAAGGGACGGGGAGGCGAAGAACGAGAAGAGAGAGTTCCCGGCTTTCTGGCTTGATGCAGTGGACAGTATGTTCGTACCATTATTATGACGCAACAGAAACTGAATATTCTAGGCAATCTATTCTCATCAACGAGTTCACATGAACGAAAGTCCTGGGGATTCAAGTTGTTTGCTAATATGGTTGGCACCATACCAGAATGGGGCCTCTCAGCCTTGTTTGGGCCAAACTTCATGCGATCTTTGATCAATCAAAGCAAAAAAGACGACAGGTATCTCCATGCCGCTGCCCTTGCTGCCTTAAAGGCTGTTCAAGCCAGGGTCCAACAAGAGCCGACTTCCGCTTTTCCCATTTTTGTGGCCCTGGCTACCAAGAATGGGACTATTGACCTTGACAAAATCACGAAGACAAAAACACTAGAACAAGTAATGCTGTCATCAGACGACGATTCCTTGAGGAAGATTGTTCGGCAGCTACAAAGTGTGGTTTTTCGTCCAGAAGTCCAGGATCAATCCGCAGCAGACGCACGCCGACAAACAATCGCAGATCTACTTCTGAACACAGTCAGAAACTATAAGCACTATGGAAGTACCACTTTCTCGACAGGAGAGGAGCACGGCAACTGGCTTCGGAATACTTTGGACGTTTTTGTTGAAAACGCCTATTTTGTTCCCAGTCGTAGCGCCAAGACCAGCAAAGTGCCTCTCCCTCCTCTCAGTGACACGACAAGAAAAGTCTTCCAGGAACGGCTATCATCCTGCCTTACGCGACTCCTGAAAGTCGATGCTGACTCTCGCGCCTCGTTTGCACTACTAGCTGTGACCCTACTCAAGTCGAAAACTACTTCTAAAAATCTAGATTTGGTATTCAAAGCCGACGATACCGTTACAAATACGGTAGACGAGGCATTTCGGACGTTAGACACAATATCAAGTACTGTATGTTTGGTCCCTGTTTCATCGCGTTTTGCTCCTACTAACACCGGCATAGGGATCGTCAGCCAATAAAAGATCAGCATCAGAAGGCTTTTCTCTCCTGTATGCCCTTGCCCTACTGCAAGTGTATAATGGAGATACAGATGCTGTGTTACTACTGGATGATCTTGATTCTTCACGCAAAGCGCTATTAAAGTCGAAGAAGAAAGATACAGCACAAGGTCAAGACGTTTTCGTTGAGGTTATCCTGTCGTTCCTTGGTAATCCTCGGACTCTATTCCGAAAGATTGCAGAAGAAACTTTCGCCATCTTTGCGTCTGAAATTACATCAGACGGACTTTCTTCTTTGGCAGACATTCTCGATACTCCAGAGAGTATTGATGGTCAGAGATCTTTGTTCGAACAAGGTGATGATGCCGAAGATGAAGATGAGTTTGAGGAAGCATCTGATGTTGAAATGATCGAAGATGGCGCCGGAGCCTCAGAGGAAAATGACGATGGTGCTGATTCCAGCGACATGAGCGGGGATGAAGATGATGATAGTTCTGCTGGGTCTGGGTCCGAGGATGAGGATGAAGAAGACGAAGAAGAGTTGGCTAGATTCGACGATCTGCTCGCACATACTTTACAAACGTCCAAGCTCTCAGCAGGAGGTGCTGACGATGACACCTCAGACGAGTCAGATATGGATGATGAGCAGATGATGGCCTTAGACCCCCATCTCACAAAGATTTTCCAGGAAAGGAGTAAAACATCAAGTAAGAAGAAGGAACGAGAGGATGCGAAACAAAACGTGATCCAATTCAAATCACGTGTCCTCGATCTCCTTACAATCTACTTGGACAAGGAGTACTCAAATCCGTTGACACTCCAGCTGGTCGTGCCTGTTTTGCGTCGCATTCGAGCCAATGCCAATAAGCAGTTGACAGATAAAAGCTTCAAATTGTTGAAAACGTTTACCGACGCGCGTGCTCACCATAAAGCACCCCTTCCTAAGCCGGAGAGCGAAGACGAAGTCTGGGAGATCCTTCGATCTGTGCACGAAGAAGCGAAGTTAGGTGGAGGATCTAATTTGCATGCAACAGCATGCAGCAACGTAAGCCTTCACATTGCCAAAGTCCTGGTCGGACTCGACAAGGAGAACTATTCCAAGGTCGTCGATGTCTATTCCGAGACCCAGAAACAGTGGTTTATGGACAAAAAGTCTGCCGTGCAACCAGTCCTTTTCACGCAATTTCACAATTGGTCTTTGAACGCTCGGAGAAGTTGAATTTGAGGCGAGGGGAGAATCGAATGGCAAAGCTACATGTACCCTGATATGCATCTAGGCGCTTAATACCCAATCAGATTGTAATTAGCATTAGTGGAATAGAAGCGTACATTCTCATTACGGGGAATAGCTGATTCCACTCTAGGCCGCTGATTTACTACCTGCAGCAGTGCCGACCTACATACCTAGACATGGTATCAAATGGGCTCACATTAGAGATTGCTGCTGAGTTAGCTGGCACCGTGATGTTATTTGGACCTAACGGGAAACTGGCCAATGTGACAATAAATGTCGACTTCTCCAGAGTCACTCTCCTAGATGCGTGGAGAGTCGACTATGGGGATATAGTGAGACTCCCCAGCTTCTATTTTATGCTCAGATGCCTTACATCTTCCTATAATATTAATAGAATCGAGGATGACGCCTGACCATGATATGGAATCACTGTCTTTGGTCCAAAGACCCTTGGCTGGAAAGTTTGCCCCACCAAAGCTCCGACAGCTCTGGCAGCCTAGTGCCGTCATGGCGCGCATCAGGTACATTCCCTGACTTCCCTCACCCACCACAACTCTCACCACGACCTCGGATTTTTACTATTCACCTTCGTTCGTACTTGGTATAGTACTCAACCTCATCGCTTTCTCAGCCCACGCAGATAATGGCCTGCAAACACGTCGATGCTCCCGGTACGTGTGCCCCGCACCAGGTTTCCAAGTCTCGCATCACTCTATTTACAATTAGCAGAGCTTCGGGCGCCGGGGCCAAACCAATCAGTGTACCGCGAGGACTGCACGCAGTGCTTCGACTCCATCGTAAGCGGCTCCAATCGAGCTTTATAGGGTGTCCATCAAGGTGTGAGCTAACCACGCCGCCAGGACGACCCCACAGGGCTCGATGTTTGCCTCTACTGTTTCAACGGCGGTTGCACCGGCGAGCGAAATCATTCCATTCTCCACGTCTCCTCGAGCAATCACCCCCTTGTCCTCAATATCCAGCGTACACGAAAGAAGGTGAAGCGCGATGAACCTCCACAGAAGATCTCCAAACTCGCCATTGCCGCCGAAACAGAAGCCGATCGTTATGATACAACTGTTCGCGTAAAGTGTTACGAGTGTGGAGTCGATGATGTAGACAAAAACTCGGGAAAGCTTCCGCAGCTTGTGGATGCTGTTCTCAAGGCGAATACCTTTGCTAGACAGGAGGAAGTCAAGGCCTGGGAACAGGAGTTGACCGCTTGCGAACACACCCTATGCTTGGAGCAAGACCCCGCACGCCAAATAGAGTCCCAGAACCTAGGTCACTGCTCTGCATGCGAACTCAAGGAGAATCTCTGGCTGTGTCTCACTTGCGGCAATCTAGGCTGCGGTCGGGCTCAATTTGGTGGAGTTGGTGGCAACTCTCATGGGCTGGCACATACACAAGCCACCGCCCATCCTGTGGCCGTTAAGCTCGGATCTTTGACCGCTGATGGAACCGCGGACATCTACTGTTATGCGTGTGATGACGAACGAATCGACCCCGAGCTTCCAAATCATCTACTCCACTGGGGAATCAACATCAAAGACAGGATCAAGACAGAGAAGAGCTTGACAGAAATGCAAGTTGAGCAAAACTTGATGTGGGAATTCTCCATGACCACTGAAGACGGGAAAGAACTCAAGCCACTATTTGGCGCTGGTTTCACTGGCCTGAAGAATCTTGGAAACAGCTGCTATCTGGCTAGTACTCTTCAGAGTCTCTTCTCATTCCCTGAGTTCGCGGATCGATACTACCTCCCCAACGAGGCACCTCCCAACACAGCGACACCAGCCGAGGATCTTGAGACCCAGCTTCGAAAGGTGGCAGACGGTCTCCTTTCTGGACGATACTCCAAACCGGACAGCGACGTCATCGTGTCAGAAGAGACTCCAGAAAATCCGCATCAGAAAGGCTTAGCTCCAGCGATGTTAAAACATCTCATCGGACGAGGTCATGCCGAGTTCTCCACTATGCGTCAGCAGGATGCTTTCGAGCTACTTCTACACTTGCTCAAGATTATCTCCCGGTCTCAACACGTTGCACCCCACAAAGATCCAGTAGATGCTTTCAGATTCGTTATGGAGCAGCGACTACAGTGCCTCTCGTGCAAGAAAGTACGATATCGTACAGACGAGCAGGAAAACATTTCCATTCCGGTGCCAATTCGACGGTTGTCAAAAGACACACAGATGGAAGTTGCTGGAGACGAGGGCATCGAAAAAGACAAGGAAGAGTTTGAGCCTGTCACCCTGAAGGAATGCCTCGACATCTTCACTGGTAGTGAGGTTGTGGAACTCACTTGTAGTGCTTGTGGAAGCAAGGCTGGATTCACCAAAAGGAGCATGTTCAAGACGTTCCCAGATGTTCTTGCTGTCAATGCTCGCCGTTTCGAGCTTGTTAATTGGGTTCCTACCAAACAAGATGTTCCCGTCATTGTTGACGATGAGCCATTCTCCTTCGATGCTTACAAGTCTAATGGTCTACAAGATGGCGAAGAGCTTCTTCCAGAGGATGCAGATACTGGCGGCGCTTCAAAATGGGTTCCGAATGAAGCAGCACTGTCTATGTTAGAAGCTATGGGATTCCCGCGTGTGAGATGCGAGAAGGCACTTCATGCGACCGGCAACGAAGACCCAGAAGCAGCATCCAATTGGCTGTTTGCACATATGGAAGACCCCGACATCGATACGCCCGTAGATTTCAACCCAGGTAGTGGGTCTGGAGGGGCAGCATCATCTGCCATTGATCCGGAGAAAATAGAGTCATTGGGCGCCATGGGCTTCAATGCTCCCCAGGCTCGCCAGGCACTGAAGGAGACTGGAGGAGATATGGAGCGGGCCGTCGACTGGCTTTTCAGCCATCCAGATGCTCCTGGAGATTTCGATGAAGGAGGCGCTGCAGAGGTAAGGTCCGCGTCGAACACTCGAATTAATGAAAACTAATCACCCACACAGGCCGCCGGTGAGGTAAAGGAGCGCGCTCTGCCAGGAAGTGAAGCAACACCAGCCAATTTCCAGCTTCAGTCAATTGTTTGTCACAAGGGAAGCTCCATCCATGCTGGGTAAGTAGTAGCGGTGAACTTTTCCGCTTGTCCTGGTAGACTAACCAATTGTAGACACTACGTGGCCTTCATTCGTAAGAAACTGGCCGAGGAGAACACTGCATCGTGGGTTCTATTCAATGACGAGAAAGTTGCAAAGGCAGGAGATGTGGAGGAGATGAAGAAGTTCGCATACGTCTACTTTTTCCGACGTCTCTAAACAAGCACATGTGGACTTGAGGAGCGTCTAGTTTCATTGGTATGGGTGGGCATTAGCATTTTTTGAGGCGCTGGGACTCCGGCTGGTTTTGCTTCTGAAAGTACAGGCATTCCACCAGAGGCACGAGGAATGGCGATAGGAAAGGTAGCATAGAGGGCGCAAGCATCAAAAAAAGTTCTGCATGTTCAGGTAGCGTGAATGAATGTAAGACATCACGTATCTGATCCATTACGCAACTCTTATCCATGTAATCAACGGCTTCAAATACTGCTAATCTGTACTTTACTTGCATCCACGAGTGCTATCCTGCTGGCGCAATCAAACTGCAGCTGGAAGAATAAACAATCACGTCTTTTCCCTATAAAGAATTTCTGTTCTCTTGCGTGTTTGATTTCCCAACTTGTAGCTCGTATCCACGGGCGTTTATAATACAATGGTCTGGGTCCGTCCACTAGTCATGGCGCTAGTAGCTTTGAAGGCGCTAAGTTACTCGGATAACTCAGGCATTCAGCTTAGACGCTTTTGAGATTAGTGATAGCGAAGGGATTCGTCCAGAGGGTAGGACTAATGAACAACCATAATAGAGACCAGGTGTGGGGATCAGACTAAAGCATCAGTCTTGTGCGATGTAGAATTCATTGGAATGTGATGTTTCGTCATGTTCTTGTCATGTAATGGAAGGTTGTGACGGCGGAGAGTCGGAGATAGTCGGTCGTGGCGGAGAATGTCCGACGCGGAAGTGGAAACGTGGGGTTGAAGAGAGGCAGAATGGTCCGAGCGCGGCATCGGTCAATTCGCCCCCCCGGCCAGCCATGACATCGCCGAGCTCGCCTTTAAAGAACCTCAAATCATTTCTTTCCTCGTCACCCGTCACCACACCTCAACACCCACCCCCACCTACCACCATCCCCAAATCCCATTGAGTTGCATCGATTGCACTCTCCCAATCACCTCGACACACCACAGGCACCTTTTTGCCATGTTCAGGAGAATCGCAGCGGTCGCCCCCCGCCAGGCCGGGAGGGTTCTTTCGTCGAGTGTCAGGCCCGCTATCGCTTCTCCAGTCCGCACAGCAGCACCCGTCACAGTCTCGACAAACGGCAGGCGGCAGTACCACGAAAAAGATAAGTAAACCCCTGCGATACCCATCGATGTTGCGAGACATGTGGCGAGACTTTTACCATCTCAAAATCCATATCACTCTCGCGACGTCATATATCACGATGTAGGACGTCAAGGCTGACTTCTCTTTACTGCTTGATCATTATAACAGGCCACGCAATGTTGGATCGATGTCAAAGACGGATACAGATGTTGGAACCGGCTTGGTGGGCGCCCCAGCATGCGGCGATGTCATGAAGCTTCAGATCCGGGTAGACCCCAACAACAACACCATCAGCGACGTCAAGTTCAAGACATTCGGATGCGGAAGCGCGATTGCGAGCTCCAGTTATCTCACCGAGTTGGTGAGGGGAATGACTCTGGAGGATGCCGCCAAGATCCGGAATACTGAAATCGCGAAAGAACTCTGCCTGCCACCTGTGAAGCGTAAGTCGTCCTGCAAATCATGATGGAGAAAAAATATTGACGATAAGCGATTGTAGTGCATTGCTCCATGCTTGCTGAAGATGCCATCAAGTCTGCCATCTCCAATTATTACACCAAGAACCCAACGGCTCGCCAGACCGACCTTGGCGGCACATCGGCAGCGCTCCCGAAGGTAGAAGTAGAAACGATAACAGAGCCAAAAGCCGCAACGGCATAAGAGAGGATGAACCAAATTGACGAAATGCTTTTAAAAACGGGGGAAAATGAGATAGGAGGTGTATTCTATATCTTACCGGGAGCCAAGGTGGTTTCGGTTGTTCTTATCAGTATGGCATCAGGTCCTTCGCTACTTTAGTACCTGAGGAGGCTTGAGGAGTTTTGGGTATTCGCTTTGCTGGATATGCATGGAAATTGAGATTGGTGCCGAATGAGGGCAAAGTACGAGGAAGTGGTGCTTGTGACTGTGTAGAGAGACACTCCATGCACCCTTCCATACCTACAATACCCTAGCAGACAACAACAATATATTTAAATAATTGCATTTTGAGTCAAAGACAGGTGTGAATTGATGATTCCGAGCCATATCGAGATGAAGGCTCACAGCGTGTGGTCAAAAAGTCGAAGCAAATGCAGCACTCGACATTTCACAGGAGACGAAGGTCATGTATAAGAGAGGGGCGGCCAGCAAATGGATCCACGCGTATTATCAAGGGTCAAAAGCTCCGCCCAAGGCAAAAATGTCTTGCATCCATGGAACGACTATCACGCCACTTTCCCAGCTCGGAGCCCAGCGCTGCTCTCGCAGTCTGCCTACCTCCCTGGATCTGATAATCTGATAAAAAATCTCTGCGTGTTGGGGCTGAGGCTTGGCGATGCGCACCCGCCCGCACACGTAAGTATCCTTTCGGCAAATCAGGATCGAGGGATTGGGAAATGGGAAGATGGAGTGGGGACCCACTTTGATGGGCTGCGGGAGGGGGAGAGAAGAGCGAGATCGGTGAGGATCTTGTCTGTCTGTGTTTTTTTACATGCGATGTCGTTGGGTGGTTGATGTGGGTTGGAGGTGGTAAAGTCGACGGCGCTGCTGCACCTGTTACGTCACGTGGCATACCATGAGCCATGGATGCAGGTTGTGCTTCGAGTTTCTGGTAGACACGTTCTTACTCTAGACTACCATTTACCAAGGGTAGTATGCTATATCTAAGTTGATGGTTCCTTCATTGTTCACTTCACTTGAGGGACTGATTTAACTCGGTGACCGGTCTTACATGATGTCGTCGCCAGACGCAACACGTCAGAGTGCGCACTTAGTCACTTCAAGCCCAGCACCTGCTCCTATATCCACCTTGGACAACCTACCCGACGAAATACTCCTCGAGATCGTCGAACATCTTCGGACAGTCTCAGAGAACCTAGTCTTCCACGATTCCATCAGCGGATCCGGCACTCTTAGTAACCTCGGCCTGGCAAACAAACACTTCCATCGACTAGTAACTCCATACTTGTATGAGCATTATGGCGTCCATTGGGGGAATTCTGAAGGCTTCCTCCGCACTATATGCACATTCCCCGAGCTGGGCGAGCTCGTGAAAAACGTTCATTGGGGATACCACCCATTCGACCCAGTGCCCTACGACCAGACTCTAAAAGACACGATAGACCGGGATTACATCGCAGGCAAGATCCAAGAGCTAGGAACGCCATATGCAGCACACTTGGTCAAATCCATCAAGCAAATCACACACAGAGCTAGCGAACATTACCTATGGGCGTTCTTGATGTTCACGCCGAATATCGAGAATATCACCGCTTCGGAGACGTTTAGATGGGACGATCATAAAGTCTGGTTTGAACCGATCCGTTTCCGGGCCCCGAATACTTTCCTTCATCTCAAAACCGCGTTTCTCCACGGTCCATTGAGGTTAGAAAATGTCGGGCCGCTATTGACCTTACCATCGATGCGGAAGTTGACATTGACACACGTAGTCGATATGCGGCGAGAACTAGGAAGATCCTTCGAATGGGAGGATAACGATGATTCTCAAGCCGGGTTTTACACCCCGGACAGCTCCAACATCGAATATCTCCATCTCAAAGAATCCTTCGTAGCCAGCACCGTCCTCAGCCGCCTCCTCCCAATATTCCGCCACCTAAAAGGCTTCGAATACGCACACATGGACAACCACCTCACCATAACCGAAGGACTAGTCCTCTGCTACTCGACCATCCTCAGCGGTCTAAAATCCCAAACCCATACTCTAACCACCCTCCGCCTCGCAGACTACGAATTCTCCCGCCAACACCTAGACACCACAAAACCCGACCTCGGCTCCTTACAACCCTTCCAAAAGTTGAGAAAAGTCGCTATACCATTCGAATCCTTCGTCGATCTGAAATGTCAGATTTACCCACAGATATTACATCTCCTGCCCCCCACGGTGACAGACCTCGAACTCTCATCCGTCAGAATCTGGTCCGAGGATTATACCAAACGGATTAAACTTTCTCTCGGGATTTTAGCACGGCATGCTAGGTCCTGCGTTCCGCAGTTGAAGAGGGTGGCGATTGAATATACGGGGACGATGGATAAATACAACATCGACTGGCGTCGAGTCAAAGCGGCGTTTGCGGGGGAAGGTGTGAGGTTTGAATATAGACAGACGGCGAGGTTTGATAGGGATGAGGAGGAAGAAGGATTTGCATTGGCGAATCTGTCCGAGGATGGGTTTGACGAGGAGGCGTTGAGGGAAAACTTGCAGGGTCTTGGGTTTGGTGATGAGGATGTGTAATCCTTCTTGGATGGAGATAGTGGCGCCATCAGTCCGAAACCAAAAATTTTTGACAGAATACAAAAATGGTTCTTAAACGTGTCCGGCTGGCTACTCAGTCAGTCCCTCCAAATTCGTGGGGAATATTCAATGCACGAACAGTCAGTCATGGATTCCATATATCTCACTCAATCACTCATTCCCTCATCTACGCCCTCAGGAAGGGTCTAAAGGAAAGAAGGAAGGAAGGAAGGTATCCAAATAAATGGACAAACGTACAAAATAAAAAAGACATCAGATAAGATAGATATGAATAAGGTTTTCCCACCATAATATTACGGGGAATGAATGAATGGCTGGGTAGGTTGGTTGGTTGGCATTGCGCCGTCGACTAAACGGAATTGTGATGTTTTCACAATTTGATCAATGTGACTTGAGGACGGGTTTTTTTGTTCACATGAATGATGAGTTTGTGAGGGGAGGGACCGGCGAATATTTGAATAGTCCGCCGAATCGTACAATGTCAGTTTGATTGGGTTTGTTGATAGCTAGCTACTTGTATCCTGGGATATTCGTCCCGATTCACTAATCTCGTCCATCAATCGTTAATATCATCCTATTTGAACTTCCGGATTTGCTTTCAGTGGACCGGCCAGCTAGCTAGTTGCCTATGTCTTGTTGGAAGGATGGGGGCGCTGGTTTTTCGTGTTTTTTTTTTTTGGTTTCCCTTCTCAATACACAGACACGCACCCCTTGTTCCGTCCGTCCAACTATCCACCGGCCCCCCCCCCCCCCCCCCCCCCCCCCCCCCCCCCCCATCCGTACTGTTGACGCCTAGAATTATTCCAAAAGATCCGTCCGCCATACACCGACAGATTGGCAAGACAAATACCGTTTCAGACTCGTACTCGTAATCGTGCAGTTGTTCTCGCATCCGCAATCTCTTCGTGGCCATAGACTTGTGTTAACCCCGCAAACTTAATTGTAATCCACCGCGCTCTGCTAAAGTATAGTGAGACATCGAGTGGACGAGTTGAGCGCGAGATGGTAAAAGGTGTCATATCCAGGTGCTAACTAGAGAGAGGGGTGCCGTAATAGACAAAAGGCCTTTCTCGAGCATGTCGGAAAAGAAGAAACGCCTTGAAGAAGATTATCCACGCCTCGCCATGCTGAGAGCAGTGAACGTGAAATGAAAAACAGTATTGCAAAGGAGAAAGCCGAGATTGAGTATCGCATGGTTCTTTTTTATCGCAGAATGACTGGAAATGCCGATAGTGTAAACACGAGGAGAGGAAATAGGCAGCGGAGTGCCATTAGACATGGAATTATATCGGTCCATCCGGTCTTGAATGAATTATACATGACGAAAAAGGGGAATAGGTAATCCCACACGATTAGTGGGATTGGGGCCAGGCTAAATGAAGGGAACGCCCAATATGCAAATTTTGAAAGATCGTGTACTTTTTTGCAAATTCCTCGAAAGGAATGGAAGAAAGGCCCGAAATCGTACTCTTTTAGACGGCCGCCGACTCGGAAGGACACCGGAACACCAGGCTCTTGTGTGGGTATTTGTATCATGTATGTGTGTGTATTGTCCCAGTGGGCTCGTTGAACGTGGGAGAAAATCTTCTGTTGCACGGAGTATTGCTGGTCCGTTTACTTGGCCGGAAAACTCCTCACAATCTTCAAGCATTGCTGCCCCAAGGGTTCTGAGGATCTCTACTCAAGCCGGAAGAGGCTCCAGCACCACGGTGGCCACCGACTGGAGCAAGGTTCGGACTTGCTTTTCCCCCACTGCCCCAAGAGAGTCCACTGAGGCGCTTGTTACTTGTGCTCGAAGTGGTAGATGCAGCATCTTTTCCCTTTCCATTAAGGTCCTCCTCTTCCTCCATGCTGAACAGTCCTTGTTCCTCTTCGATCCTCTCACGGCCAATGCTACTGCTGCTAACAGCGCGGTCAATGCCAAGCCGTCCGCTTGAGCTGCCCGAGGTCATGCGTTGCATCGGTGGATGGAGAGCACCACTACCAAGACTAGCTCCATCTTCTGAAGCACGTGATGACAAACGGGTGCGCTGCAGTTGTTGGCTAATCATGCTCATCGAAGCCTGGCGTGGAGGCGAAGAAACGAATGGGCTCGTATCTCCCGAGGTAGGGCGAGGCATTGCGCGCATAGATGGGCTTGCTCCGGCATGGAGGGTTGAATTCCTAAGGGGAGAGCCAACATGTCCAAAAGCAGATACGCCGGGAAGGGAGCTAGGTTCCAGACCACCATCGGTTGATGGTCGAGACTTGCCCCAGAGAGACTGAAATCGGGACGGTGAGGAAGTCGCCGCGGACGGGGAGCCTACTCTCACATCAGAGGCGGTTGGAGAAGCCCCAAGCCTAGAAATAGAGGTCCTGTGAGACAGAGAGTTGCCCTCATTATCGCCATGATCACGCGAGAATCGACGCATCTTCTCCTGCGGGGTCAAAAGGTCGTTGAGTGAACTTGGGATCAAGTCCTCTTCAAATCTCCCAATCAGTTCGGATTCATCCCAATCGTCGTTCACCGCGATAGGCGCGCGGGCTCCCACGCTCGCAGATATCATACCTTTCCTAGAAGCACCAAGCTCGGAGTGCATGATGCGCCTACCCACCGGCTGCTCAATGGATTCTGGAGGCGAGGAGCCAAGGGCCGCAGATTTGCCACGATCGTCGCCGAACGCCGAATTGTGGAGGTTTCGGAGCGCTGGGGAATCGCCCTGGAAGGAGGATGGGGGGGAGTTGGCTAGGAATTTGGACGGCACAGAAGCTGCAATCGGGCCGTAGCGGGCCATGTGAGAGATGCCCTGGCTGTCGAAAGAGGCTGGTAGTGGTACGTCCATCACGGTGAGGCCCTTCTGGACCGGTGATATTGGCAGCCTACCACCTTCATTTGGAGGAGAGCCGTAGTTGGAGCCGGGGTGAGACGAGAAGGTAGTATCGATTGTGGGTATCATGTCGTACTGGGATTTCTGAGAATAGAATTCGTCCTGGTTTGGATAGGCATAGTTAGGTGCCATGTGCGCCTGCATAGATAGCAGAGATCCGCCGGGGGGATGCTCTGGATGGTGCGGTATGTTCACTCGACCAAAGTGGCTTCCAGCACCGACGTTGTTCTTGTTCACGATGTGACCGTTGGGGAGAATGTGGGCCAAGGCACATTTAGGGCCAAACTTGCAGTTGCCCTATCCAGTACGATTAGAGACGGAAGGCCCATGGAGGTCAGCAAGAAGACATGCCTTTGTGAAGTATTTACATGGAGCTCTCTCGGCCAGAGGCTCGTCCGAATGCAAGAACGGGCAAGCTTTACCTGCCTGGCATGCACCCTGTCGGTAGAATTTGCAGGGCACATGGGAAGTACCTAGTTTTTCATCAGCGACCATGGGCAAGAGCGAGGACATGAGGTCCTACTCTTGTTGTTCGGAGGGCTACGCGGTCCGCCAAAGCCCATATCGCGCATGTTTTGTGAATGGCCATGGCCGTGGCCGTTGCGCATGCCGCTCGGGACTGGGACGGGACCGTTGCCGTTTGCGCCAGCCATGTTACCGTTGGCAGCAGCAGATCGTCGAAAGTCGGTGGAGGAGCGGTGGGCGACTCTGGGAGGATTGGAGGGATTGGAGGTGGGAAAGGGGGAGGTGGTTGTGTTGAGCTGGTGAGAGAATGGGCCGTTCTGCTGGAGGTTGTGGTGTTGTTGGTTGTGCTGGTTCTGATGCGGTGGTGGGGGAGGGTCTGCGGCGGGGTGGGGCTGGTCGGTCAAGTCGGAAAGGCTGCTCGGAGCGAAGGCAGTCATTGTGGCGGGCGTGGCTTGGGGATGCCCGAGGCGCAGAGAAGAATGGTGAAAGGGGAGAGATGCCTCCAAGAACGAAGGAGCTGGACGAGGCAGAAGAGAGATCAAGAGAGTCTCAGTTCGCAGGGCAAGACCAGGCAAGGTATGACAAGAAAGGACAGGGGGCTAGGCTGCACTGGGAATAGCCACATGAGCGGCCAGTTCGCTTACTGCGGGCAAATGTGCAAGGTGTGCAAGGTTTGCAAGGTTGCAAGGCAAGCTCCAGCTGATTTCAAGCATCTATGGCGCGTTCTTCTGGCCTGGTGGCATGGCATGTGGGCATGTGGCAGATGGGCAGGTGGCAGGGAAGGGAAAGTCACCATTCACTTTCAGGTAGTATCATCAAAGCATGGACGAAGCAGGGCCCAAAAAGGCCACTACAACATTTCCCATCCACCCAACCAATTAACTCACTAACCATCTAGACATGAAACCAAGTCAGTCCGTCATGACTTGCCTTTGCTTTAAACTCTATAATCACCTCTCCCTTTCTGCTAAAAGCTGTCACGAAACCTTAGGAACCTACCTACCTATCTCCGATGCATACATTCGCGTAATTCAACTCCCACAACGAATTCCAGTGGACCGCACAGGCACAGAAGCACAGGCACCACAAGCACTCAGAACTCCTGGGGTAATTATCTAACCAAAGACAATCCGAGACTCGCTAACGCACAAGCCTGCTTTTCGTCGTGATTGGAACCTTGTTGGTTATATAGGTAGCCCCAAGCATAATATGAGGAAAAAACTGAGAGGAAAAGAAAACAAGACGCAATTCCAGGCATATTGAGAGAATGGAATGCCCCCCCCAATGGTCCCCCATTCCCCCCATTATTCTCCGGCCCGTCCTTGCGCAACCTGGACTGCAACAGCCATGTGTCGAGTGGTCCGCGGATGTACGTAGTGAGAGCCTTCCAAGGTTGATATCGCGTCACGCGCCAAGCCCACATCACGCGGCAACCTGGGGCAAGCAGAAACATTGATAAGACAGAACCCGTGAGGCCATCATGATTCATCTGCTGAGCCTCCATCCTTGTCTGCCTTTCCCGCTAGTATCTATCTCTCTAGTCATACATTGCCCTTAGTTAATTCATGTTGGTCCTATCCGTCGCCTCCCGTCCACCCACCATCCCCTCATCACCACCCCCCTTCGAACATACTATCCTTCCTCACCAAGGACCAATATCACCACTCCAGGCATGCCGTCAGCCAATCTCATCAGCTAATCCATGCTCGCCATTCAAATATGTAAGCCCAAGAATGTTTCGAGCTACGGTGGACCCCAGTCTACCATCCCGAATTAGCAATAGATCTAGCCCTCCTATCAGTCTCTTTAGGCAGGTACGTGGAGTACTAACGATGGCCAATCCTCAGGATCCCCGCAGAGCATGAGCTGTTGTACCACTCCAGCTGCAGATCGTCCATCATGAACACCTGTGGTATCTTCAGGTTCTGCGTGAATGCATTGAATTGGATTCCCGACAGAGCCCGGAACTGGTCATTGAAATCGACCAGAGTGAGCTGGCAGTGGATGTAGCCGTAGCATGCCGGAATCGTTACATTCTGTTCTGCCACCACCACCTCTTCCTTGAGTGTCGCGTCGTATCGGTAGCCCCAGATTCGCAGCAAACATGGAGTGACGCCGTTTAGTGCACATCCAAAGTAGCCACTATATGCATTGAACCAATACGCACTGACTGAAGACCGAGGTCCAGCTCCAATCTCTCCGGGGAGAAGGGATCCTGCAAACGGTGTGTTGGGAAGCAAGGCGCCACTCAGCGGTAGAAACATCGCCACGTTAGGCTGCGAAATTGCTGGATATGGCTCCCATTTGTCCGGAACATAAGTGAATCCATTTGCATAGAATAGGTGATGATATGGATTCAGTAAACCCTTTATAGGCAATATGTCACCTTTCGGGGGTGCCAATGCAGTGTCGTCGAAATTGAGGGTAAAGTTGCCGTATTCGCCACATGAGGTTGGCTCTGCTGCTGCTATTGCAACTGTCGTGACAGTCACGGAACCACTGACGATTGTAGTGGTGACAGTTGAGGAAGTGGTTGGTGTTGCCTTGAACATTTCGAACGAAGGTGGATTCGATAGCGGCGTCAGTCTATCGGACCTCGTACTGATGTTCAGACTAGTCGGCTCGGATTCTGCAACGGCTGGGTACACTCCCGTCCAGTAAGACACAGTAGTGGTGATGTCGGGCGTTGGGAATACGAAGCTGAATTTAGCATCGCCAAACAAGATGACCTTTGTCGTGACTTCGCTCCCGTTGCTCGCGCATCCGCAGGCTGAAGTTGATATCGGCAAGACGGTGATTAACGGCGACGGAATGCTTGTGGAAGCAGAAGGTCTTGTTGTTGTTCGCATCGATGGCCAAAAGTAGGTCTTGGACATAATCAGTGACGTGGGACCAGATATCAGACCAGTTGTCGACAAAGTGGACAATTCAGAAGACGCTCCCGGCGGTATCTCGAACGGATTCTTCGAAGAGGACGACGAAATAGAGGGCAGTGATGTCGGGCCAGCTGGAAGAGTTAAGCTGGGAATCACCGAGCTGGGTACAACGCTTCCTGCAGTTTTCGACAATGTGCTCAGCAGCGAGGAAGCCCCTGGAGGTATCTCGAACGGGTTCGTCGACCAGATTGGTACAGGGATCATACGACTCCAAGACTTTGAACTAGAAAGAACACTGCCTGTCAAACTAGAAGTCAATAAGGTCGACCGAGACGGCCAGAAAAACGTTTTTGATATGATCAAAGAAGCGGGGGCGGGAGTACCACTAGTTTTCGGCGAGGCAGACAATATCGACGAAGCCCCAGGCGGTATTTCGAACGGGTTACTCGATGATGAGATTGAAGGCACCACAGAAGTTGCAATAGCAGGCAGTGACGCAGTCGTCGTTAATGGATATGGGGATACGGTGAGCTCGAGCGTCTTGGTGACGATTGAACTGGCACCACTAGGAGGAGCAATACTGCCCGACCATTTGGTTGTGCCATCCACAACCGAGAAATAGTACGTTCCGTGAGTAGTATCAGGAAGGGTAGAACCGACGGGAGACACCGCTTCAGGTGGGCCGGACACAGTAACGTAGATGACGCTGCAGTCCGCTTGAGCAAGTACTGGTCGGAAGATCTTCTGTAGACCCTCAATCGCCGCCCAAGCGGCAAACAAGAGTCCGGCAAAGTATAACGCGACGTAAATCTTGTCCATCCAGTGAGTCTGCCAGAGAGCTAGAAGAAACCGTATGGTAGATTGCTTCAATGATCGGTAAGTTCGACACGGCCACCAACTGCATGGCCTGATCCATACACGGCGAGGAGCTGGGTGGAACTTTACAGTCTGCTTTTCGACAGTAGCGTCCTCAGCGGACGAACTGAAGGACCCGAAGGGCGTATCATTTCGTTTGCGTTGTTGGTTCCCGTTGACCTTGGTCGGAGTTGATGGCCTCAAAACGTGCTGGTCGTTGGTAGCAAGGCCCTTTGGGGTCTCATTGTTGTCCTTATTGGCCCGTTTCTTGTTTCGCCAATTTTTGCCTCGTGCCATGCTGGATAGAGAAGAGAAGATGTTTAGTTATGTGATGTAGTACCGAAGATACTCGTTGAATGTGTGCTGGTTTATTGCTTGTGAAGGGAGAGTTTCCACCACGGAGGACCGTGACGTTTGTTTATACGCAACCAACAGGACCTTCCATCTCCCAGGTTCGCGCAATAACATAGGACAGACTTCCCAAGAGGAAGGAGCGCGAGGAGTTGGCGGAGGTGCAGATCCGGATCCAGTATGTACCAGATGAGACAGGAAAGTGTAGATACTGTACGTACCCGAGAACGTTGCCCGGCGGGGCTGCGAAAGCTCCTGCCACGAGCGCGAAGCAGCTAGCAATCAATCCTTCCATGTGCATGCCAGCAGCTACTGTTGCTCTTTGAGAGACATGGAGTGTGTTGAGACGCGTGTTGGTTGAAAAGTGTTGCAGGAGTGGAAGTACAATGACGGGAAGACGCGGGTGATACAAACGAACGAGCATCCGCGGTGAAGGACGAGGCAAAGGAGGACTCGAAAGCGAAGGGCCACACAAATTGGGCCGGCCAAGATAGACAAAATATTTACCAAGAACACTCATGAGATGGCAGCCTTTGAATGTAGAAGACATTCATATGCCACGAGTGCGGTCTAGTGCTACCATTCATTGCTTATTATGAGGCCATCGCACCGTCTATCATGCTCTCACTTCCCATAACCTAACTCGTCCAGTTTCACTTCCAATGGCGAGCAGCGCCAGACTTCCTTCACGCTCATCTTCCTCGCTAGGGCGTCCCCATGCAACCGCGCTGATTCTACCCAATGGAGTCTTGTCTGTCGGCCAGTTCTTAAACACTGTCGCCGAGGGTAGATGAACCAGCCTTAACGCATTGTGCTTCCAACGACTTGACATGGCTAGAATCTGCCCATCGGGCGAGAATTCTAGATGGGAGGTGGGCGTAGTGAGATGATCAAGCACACGCATTGGTTTCGGCCTTTTGGGGATCCCATTGTTTGCGTCATCCTCACTAATAGTGCCGTTGGACTGTTCAGTCCATGCTCGTCTGTCGTAGATGTTCACGATACCGCTCGAGCTGCCCACAGCAACCCAACGGTCTCCTCCCAACCAGCCGTCTCTTCCGCTCTTCCCGCCGACTGATATGACCGTTGTCCCCACGGCGCCTTCATCATTCCACCTCCCCAATACGCCTTCTTTCAGGCTCCATTCCGTAACTTCGCCATTTTTGCCTGCGATGCTCAGTCCGCTTCCATCCCCCCACCAGACAAAATCCGCAACTCCCCCTCGAGATTCTATGCGTGCTTGTGTTACCCATTGCAGGGTCGCAGCATCTAGGACATTGATTACACCACCACCTTTCCTAGACGAGCCGCGCAAAGCCATGTACTTGCCATCTGGAGACAATGAGAAGTATTCCATGGTACGTTGTTCGTGCTGATGTCCGTATACTCGTGACACCTTTTCCACAGTGCCATTAGACAAGTTCCACACATGGAAGTAACGGCGTCGAGCACTAAGGAAGATTCGAGAATCTGTCGGGGAGGGGTGGAAGGCGGTTGTTGTGAGAGGGGTTTTCTTGATATGTAACGAGGTAAGGAGAGGGTTGGGGTTAGGAGGATTTGAATTGATGTGATGAAGGTATAGAGTCGAGCTAGGACCGGAGGAGAGAAGGAGAGGATATGTAGGGTGGAAGGATAAGGAGGTAATAGCCGACTGTTCAAGCTGGTTAATAGGGTTGAGATTTACAGCAGTGGCAAAACATACAGGTCCTTTCTTTGCGACGTCTTTGAGTCTTTGGATGTCGACTGTGCCAGCTTGAAGTTTCCTTCTCTTCGCCGGGCCTCTTGAGTTTCTCGAGAGAATGTCCGCATCCCTTAGCAGCCTAGCTAAAGGTTGCGTAGAGAGGTCGTCTTCTTCGTCAATATCCATATCGCTAGCAGATTCTCCGCTATCATCCTCCATAGTCCGCGTGCGCTTCCTCTTCGCTTTTCCAGTTGCATGGGAAGCCCAATCTGGGGTTGGATAGAGTCTCTCGTACTGCCTTCTCAGGCGTCGCACGTATTCTTTGCCCGTAACCATGTCATCCTCTTCAGTATCTCTCAGTTTGCGCAACTGCGGAACGGAAGCCAACGATATGACCAGACGATCGTCGTCGCTATCCTCCCACGCAGGTTTATCCCCATCCTCTTCAGCATCTGCCTTTGCAACAGCGAGAGCGCCCTGGGGGGCAACCCCGGGCCCCGAATCGAAGAAAAACAGGTCCTGGTCTGCGACATTCGCAAGGTCCTCTGCATCTTCTTCGTCCTCTCCACTGTCTTCCGCGTCCAGACCGCCCGCAGACCTTTCAAGGCCAAAATCCCTTACGCCCTCTCTGAACCCCGCCGAGTCCCCAAAAACAAGCCTTTCAAGCTCTTCCTCAGACTCATCCTTCGCGGGCTCAGCGTCCTCCGTATCCATGATTATGTCCACACTTCCTTCCTCGTCCTCGCTCTGTTGCTCTTGGTCAATGCCCTCCCACTCATCTCCCTTCTTGCTCAACATCTGCACCTCCATTCCACTCCCATCAGACTCGGAATCAAACTGCAAAACATTTTTCCCTTTCCCCTTGAGCGATTGCGCTTTTTTCGGCTTGGACGATGTCTTCGATTTCGGCGGCATCGTTAGGGTAGCGCGACGTACCGGGGGGTGATTTGTGCGATGCAAAGGTGTGGATGAGCTCTGAACAAAAAATTCGAGGTTGGCGTAGCTCGGCAGCGGAAAAAATGTTGCAGGGGTGCGGGTTTGAGCCGCGCGGGAACAAGCTTTGCTCACTAAACAGGGGCGAGCGAGTGTCCGTAATCCACAGAAGTACGCAAAACTGCCTCAAGGGGAAATCGATTCGTCAGTACAGATGTACCATGTGCAAGTGGATATTCAAGAGCTAAGCCAAGTATGTACAATCTTGTATTTACGACTGTGTAGGTGGACCATCTAGTCAGCTATATACTACACTCAGTCCCTCACCCCCTTTTCCCGCACCATCAACCTAGAGCTGTCCTTGCTCGACATTAACCATGAAGACATGCTGTTTCCACCCTAAGTTGCGTAGCGCATGTTCTTGTTTTCCTGGTCAGTCAGATCCGAGAATGCCATCTGCAGCTTCGCATCCTCCGACATTGGCGGCCGTCCTTCGGCTTCTTTGTCACGTTTGCGATTTGCCATCGTGTAGGTGACATAGAGAACCCCAAACATGACAATGTTTGCACAGAATGAAGCGAGCGTGACCGCAATTCCCGTCGTATATCTTGGCGCCTCCTCCTGCAGAAAGGCTTGTGGAGAGATGATATTGCCCAAGGAGTAACTGATGAAGAACATACTGTTGACGACGGACTTCTTAGTATAACCTGCAATGTTACTTGCCAGCAAACTGTACATGATAGATGCACAGGTGCTAATAACATTAAGGAAATATACAGCGAAGAGGAGCACGCCAATAGTTCCATCGCGAACTGGAATGGCGTAGAGTATCACTGTGCTGATTACTCCAGGGAGATAACAGATCATGACAGCAAAGCATCGCTTTCCCTGGCCCCACTTGCTACCCAAGAACCAGGTAACAGACAGGCAGGAGATCATGAATATGATACCGACTGGCATGGTCAATAGCACAGCCTGATAGGTGTTGAAACCAAGTCCTTTGATAATAAGGCCGTTGAACGAGTTCTGGAGTGTATTCGTCATGTTCTGGAAGAACACACCCAAGGTGAGCATCCACACCTTCGGGTCCTTGACGGCCTCAAGGACCTGGTATGTCTTGTGCTCTCGGTTCTTGAGACCCGTCTGATTATCTTTAATCCGTTGTACCGCTACAACGCGCTCACGATCGTTGAGGAACCGGGCGTTGGTTGGCGAGTCGGGAAGAATCCACCACAAGCTGATGCCGACAAGGACTGTCACGCCACCAAAGATGATAAACATCCATTGATATGGAAATAGACTCGTGTTCTTGATGCCAGTTAGAACAAGATCCGATCGATCACGATGACTGTCTAGTAAAGATAGCAACTTACATCAATGTGCGCAATTCCGTAGAAGATCATGGTTGTGACAACACTGAGAGCACCAGTGAAAGAGTACCAAATACCAACACGACGGGGTTGCTCAGTGGTCGTCCACCACGAAGACGTGATAACGACCAAGCCAGGGTTGATTGGTGCTTCAAAGACACCAAGCAGAAATCTACCTGCAGCAAGTCCTGGGAAACTGGTTGCTGCACCAGTGCAAGCGAGTACAAGTCCTGTTTATGTGTAAGCATCATCCATGAGTGAATATGGCCGCTCGCTAGAGAGGCTCAAGTCTGTAACTGCTCACCCCAGAGAACAAAGTTGACAGTCAAGAATTTTCCAGTGGGAAACTTTTGCATGAGGAAGTTGGCCGGATACTCAGCCACAAGGTAGCCGATATAAAACAAGGTGACTAGCAAAGAATATTGCGATCCTTGAAGTTTGGCCTGGTCGATGAGGCCATAAGTCGCTGCGGAGCCGAGTGTCTTGAACATGTTCAGCCAACATTTTCATAATGAAACTGCTATCTGTATAGGGAGACCGTACATTTTTATCAACTAGTTGGATGCAATTGACAATGACGAGAACAGGAGTCAACCGCCAATCGATCTTCTTGAGAACGGCTTTGGCTTCTTCCTCTGTGTATTCTTCGTGATGCCCCCCTAGGAATTCGAGCGCTTCGTCACCGCGCTTCAAGGCAAGCTTTTCATCGGTAACATCAATGTGAGACACCTCAGCTTTGGCAGCATCAACTTCCTTGTCCGAAGCCGTCATCGTGACAAAAACAAATTCAAGACAATGGAGTCAAAGTTCAAGATAATAGATGGACCTCGTCGTTGGAAAGACTGAACCAAGTCCCTGGAACCGTGGGAAACCAAAGTTGCGGGTCGAATTTTATAGAGATACTCATTCTCTGGTGGATAGGCGGGAGACTACAACCACGCCGTTGGCTTCGACGTTCACTTCAAACGCCGACAATTGCATCTAGGCCGTATGCAAAGGCCGACTTCGAGGGGAAATCGGCTGATCGTGATCATCGTGCACCATCTAGGTTGAGGTCGCTTGGGCCCATGCCGTACCGGTAGAGAGGTTTGAGGTATTGGAACCCACTGGGCATACTGATGATTGGCTTCTTTTGAAAAGGATCGCGGGTCGGAAGTCTTGTACAGTTACAGTATAGGACATCCTTTGGTTACATGGTCTGATGGTATTGATTGGAAGTCTCATTGCCGGCCAAGCTAATTGTTGCCTAGAGCGACTTCAAAACGCATAGTGTAGGTCAGAAAAAGCGTTTAAAGCAAAAGGGATCTCGGAACCTCGGCTATGTTACACACCATGCACCCCTTACTACTTGGGCCTTCTGTTATAACCTGAATACATCCCTTCATCTCTGCATTTACCCTGTAGTACCAGTGTAATTGGTGAATAAATCTGAATGGCACTGCACTGTTTAATTTCATATCCCAAAATAGCGCCAAACGTGTTGAAAGTTACAATTAGTAGAGTGCAAAGATGTGGAATTGCTAAGGACCTGGGATAACTACCGCAACTAATTACATAACCAAACGGACAATGCAAACTAGCTACTGGCTTCTCCGGTAGTACCTGATAACCCCTTGGGTAGAAGGAAGGGGAACCCAAAAGAGAATATTTGAGGATACTTTACACAATCATCTCTTGAATGGATCGTAGGACTAGAGTTTGGGGACCCCAACTAAGCGATGGATGGATGTAATAGAGCCCTTGGGTCATTGTATATGTCTTTCTGTTCGGTTCTACGAGTCGCGGGTTGCTACGATATGCGAGTCTAATGCTGAAGTTCGGTACGTGCGTACGGTAGTCGGCAAGCGGTCTCCCCACGGGGAAGAAGCTTGGACTAACTCGGGAGCCCCTGGCAACCCATCTTACGTTTTGGAGCATGCAATTGGCGGCTAGGATCTGTTTTTCCTTATGATTGCCAACTTCCGAAAACGAATGCCCCAGACAGACAGTGCAGACGAAGCTCAAAAGCCGCCCCGTGCTGTTTGGTCATGAGATGAACGCATGGATGGCTGAAGCGTCCAGGCCCAATAACGCGAGGATGTCGTTTTCCTGGACGACGTCGCTGCTATTCGCTGATGCGAGTAACACGAATCATGCTGTCCAGAAGTTGCTGAATCATGTAACAAACGCCCTCTTTGCTTGTACATACAATGGCCAAGTCCCTTTATTGATCACAACCGTATCGACACTTGTGCTCGATTGCAGGAAGAAAACCACGCTGACTCACGATATTCTTTCCTCGATCCGCAGTAGAAACGGGTTTCCTACAATCAACTCTAGTACCACCTCCGAGCAGCCGCCAGCTCCACGTGGTGCCTCAAATCACGTCAACAGACACATCACACCAATCGAATGACACAAACTAAAGAATGGTGGAACTAGGTTCCGTTGTCTGCACCAACATGGGGCGAAAATTGGGTATCGGCATTCACTATGCTTGGCCCCCTCAATTCATGCCGACAACAACTCTCAGATCAAACGCCGACGACCGCTTAAAAGTAATCAAGTAAGAAGAAAAAGGGCATTTAAAGCCATTGTAAGGACTCTTTTACGACGAGTCAATAATTCAAAATAATCTGACGTTTCTTGATCATCCTAACCCAATATGCTCAAACCACAAGCTACCCCCTCACGAGAGCTCATTTCCCTTGACGGGCTCTGGAAGTTCAGTCTTGTGACTAGCGATTTGGAGAAGGAGCGTCCATGGACTTCAAGTCTAGACACTGATCTTGAGGCTCCTGTACCGGCTAGTTACAATGACATATTTGTCGACCCCAAAATTCACGATCATGTCGGCTGGGTGTGCTATCAGCGCAGCTTTAGGGTACCACGTGGGTGGACGCAAGATCAATACTTCGTCCGCATCGAGGCAGCTACACACCATGGCCGTGTCTACGTCAATGACCAATTTGTAGTGGAGCACATCGGCGGATACACGCCGTTCGATGCTGAGATCACAAACCTTGTCAAGCCTGGGGATGAGTTTCGACTGACAATTGCTGTCAGTAACGAGCTCACCAATATCACTATTCCCCCAGGCAAGACTGTTGATACAGAGGCTGGCGGGAAGAAGCAGATTTATCTCCACGACTTCTATAACTATTCCGGGCTCGCACGCTCGATCTGGCTTTATAGTGTACCAAAGCAGCACATAGAAGATGTAACAATCACCACAGATGTTCAAGGATCTACAGGAGTGATCAAATATCAAATCGAAGCTACATCAAACGACAAGGTCGCCGTTGAAATCATTGACCAGAACAAGAAGACAGTAGCCCAGGCCGAGGGCCTCCAGGGTGAGATCAAGCTCGAATCGGCGAAACTGTGGCAGCCAGGCGCAGCATATCTCTACGAATTCAAGGCATCCCTTCAGAGTTCCGATGGAACATTACTTGACACATACACTGTGGCTACGGGCATTCGTAAGATCGAAGTGCGTGGCAACCAATTTCTTGTCAACAACAAGCCGTTCTACTTCACTGGTTTCGGCAGGCATGAGGATACACCCGTCAGAGGTAAGCATTGCCCCAGTACACCTGATGATGGATATTAAGCAATACTAACTGCATCTTCCGGTTACAGGCAAAGGTCACGACCAAGCATATATGGTGCACGATTTCCAGTTGATGGACTGGATAGGTGCCAACTCATTCCGTACCTCCCATTATCCATATGCTGAAGAAGTGATGGACTACGCCGACCGAAAGGGCATACTGGGTAAGCAGCATAACAATGTCACCCTATCCCAAGAAACCTGCTAATCAACAATTCTTCCTAATAGTCATCGACGAGACACCAGCAGTTGGCCTAAACTTAAACATCTCTTCCGGACTTTTCAACAGCGTACCAACACCAACCTGGGGTAAAGATGGATGCAATGAGGAAACTCGCAAGGCACATGCCCAGAGTATCCGCGAACTCATAGCGAGAGACAAGAACCACCCAAGTGTCGTCATGTGGTCTATCACCAACGAACCCTCATCATCCGAAAAGGGCGCTCGAGAATACTTCGAACCTCTAGTCAAAATAACCCGAGAAGCAGACCCAACTCGTCCCATCACCTTCGCAAACGTCATGTTCGCCAAATACGACGACTGTCTAATCTCCGACATGTTCGACGTGCTCTGCCTAAACCGGTACTACGGCTGGTACGTCTCGCAAGGCGACCTAGCCAGCGCAGAAATCCAACTCGAAGCTGAACTCCGCGGCTGGGAGAAAAAATACAACAAGCCCATGATCATGACTGAATATGGCGCGGATACATTAGCAGGCCACCATTCCATCCACAATCTACCCTGGAGTGAGGAATTTCAGACACAGTACTATGACATGTATCATAGGGTGCATGACCGTGTTAAATCCATGATTGGAGAGCAGGTCTGGAACTTTGCTGACTTTCAAACTTCGGTACAAATTTTCCGTGTTGATGGTAATAAGAAGGGTATCTTTACTAGGGATAGGAAGCCGAAGGCTATTGCTCATACGCTGAGGAAGAGGTGGACGGCTATTCGATCGGATCAGAATCAGGTTGCTGCAAAGGCCAATTTGTAGTCGGTGGGAGGGAAAGATGGAAGGCTTCCAATAAGCAAAATGATAGAAGTTAATACGCTCATTCGATAGACCTACACTAATCCACCATCTGCAAGAATAAAGTGATTTTCAGAATAGCAAAGAGATAATGTATTATCAAAGATGTGCAAGAGAAACTATCACCAACATCATGTTCCCAGCTAGGAAATAATTACCAAAATTATCGAGATCAAATTATCACCCTTCTATACGTACGCCGATAATCACACACCCTGTCTGAACCGGGAAGAAGTTACTCTAGCAATCGTGGGCGAACACACAGAGTATGCCTTTATGTCCCTCCTCTCCATCATCTTTTGTACTCACACCGTCCACCATCCTATACCCTCCCCTCAACTCCCCAACAAAGCACCCCTCCCATTCAACCCATGACGAACCGAAACACTAATAAACAAACTCATCCCCCTTCCCAAACCCACCAGGCTGGCCATCCGTTGCATCGACCAGAGCGCGATACTCGCATTTCAGCTTTGGGAAATCATCCTTGGACTTTGCGGGCTCGACTTCGGCCCAAAGAACTGAGAATTGGAAACCTGGGGCGTCTTCTATGGGGATTTCTTCATTGTTTGGCTGGGGTTGCGGGTTAGTGTCAGGATTGGGATTGGGATTGGGATTAGGGTGTTTTATGGATCAGGTATGGAGGGGAAGGTGGTGTAGGGGTTTGTGAGACAGAGAAGGAGGAGGGGAGAATGGTTTCTACATACACTAGCAATCCTCCAGCTCAATTTATCTTGTAAATATTTCCCAACGACATCTTCTTTCATGCTATTCAGTTCACCGCTTCCGACTTTTGCTTCCAATGCGGCTGTCAGAGGTATACCGCCATTCGCTTCGATGTTCTCCTTTGCGGTTTCGGACATATCGCGCTGGGAGAAGATGCCAGTCATGCCCACGAAGCAACCCTGGCTTATCCACTTCGATGGATCGGACTCAGGCGCTTCACCCAGGAACACGAAAATATTGAAGGAGCCGTCTAGACCGAATCTCTTGACGCGGATGTTGGCCATGTATTGTCTCTCGTCGATGAATGATGGGGCGCCGGCGATTTCGCGACGGGAGATGCTGCGTCGGGTGTTGGAGGTCGTGGCTGGTCCGTATAAGTCGTTGACTTTCTTGGTGAGAGCGGAGCTGTCGTTTTCGTCGAGATCTACGAGTTCGGGGTAAGTATAGCCAAAGGTCGATGTTGATCGGATGGATTCTGAAGTCCAAAATTCGCCGGCATCGTCTTTGTGGAATGGAGCCAGCTCTGCTTCGGTTAGACTTCCCGAGGGGAAAGAGATCAGGTAGGATTACTGACCGGTGTTTGTGTCTGCGGTGAATCCAGCTTTCATTGTAAATGTAGCGGAGGGATTGGTCATTGGGGTAACGTAGCTGTCGGGGTTGAGCGCTTGCCAAATAGCAAAAAGACGATCCACATTCCTACAATATCCGTTAACATCATAGTATTATGTAGTATTATGTAGTATTGTTGCTAGACTTACGCATGATGCAACCAAAAAGCAGGTTCAAATGCCGAATAAGCCAACATTGACAAGTGGCCTGTCTTCCCAACGGTATTGTGGATAGTATCGTGAATAGCTTCTAAGTTGTTTCCCGGCGATAGGTTGTTGCTGATATTGCGATAATCGTGCTGTAGTGCGAGAAGGTCGTACACTCTAGACTGAAGACTGACTCTATTTTTGTCGAGTTCCAGCGCGATATCGGAGTTCCGGCTTTCAGCATTGGCCTCAGTCGAACTTGGGTTTCGCACAGTCGACGGCCAAACGGACCAAGGTGCTTTGTCCTTTCATATGTCAGCCAATTCAGTGGCCAAGGTGGGCGGCCCGTACCATGTCATCCTTGTTGAGGGGATGGAAAGTGTAAGAGTGCAATGGGTTTTTGATGGATTGAGTGCCATTGGGCAAAACAACATCCACCTCGGATTTCTGTATAGCCCACGGCATACTTCCCTCTCCTTCAGGCGGCGGAGAAGCCCAGTCCCAATACGGCATTCTTAGAGTAGCGAGAGCATTGTTATATCGATCTTGAAGATCTCCTTGTGGGAATTCAGAAATCACTTGACGGGCATTGAGGTAAAGCACCTCCTAGTTGGTGTTAATAGGATGTATGAAAAGGACAACAGGGAACATACCTCGAATAGAGCTAAATATGGACGATGCCATGTCGGGAAGATATTGGAACCATGTGTACAGTAGCCAGTATTCGGACTACCCTCACCATTCACATCATCCCAGGGTTTGTAAGGCTTACCATGTATCCCTGCAGTATTATTGTCAGTCATTCGATGTATTTCGAGTGCTGCAGGCAGTCGGCTGTGAAGCGAGGAAGTGAGGAAGCCATTCAGCGGACGGCTTATGCAGTGGTCGCTCACAAATCTGAAACCTCCACGACTAAGAGGAAGACCGAAGCTTGACAACTTACCTGAAATCTGATAATAGGAAAGTTTATCATCTTGTGGAATACTCTGAAACCTTTGCAAGCCGAGAAGGTAGACGTTCCATTGATCTGTATTCTTCTCAAGCTCGCGGATTTCTAATCGTGGATGTGCGGTGCGATCCCCGAGACCAGCGATGCCGAGGACTGAAAAGAAGCCGCCTTCGCGCTTCTGCCTGATCTTGAGGGGTTCCGCTACCTTATTTGGTTGAAGGTATCGCCTTTGCGGAGGTGCGGCGGGGTTACAGGCTGACCCGGTGAACAGTTGAGAGGAGGCAACAAGGAAAAGTAAGACTTGGGGTAACGAAGTTGGGAACATCTTGTCCTACTTCTCCTTTCCAGATCCAAAAGAGAGGAACGCTTCAAGACTAAGAGTTAACTGTTTTGTCGATTGTATACAGAGCCCTCATCAACGTATGGAGACTACCGAGATGCTATGAACAGGGACAGAAAGAATGTAATGTAAGTCCTTAAGAAATGAGAGAATGAGCGCCACAGTTCGAGTCAATCAAGACAGACTGTGGGCCTAGTGAGTGGTAACGACAGAAGCACATTTGTTGGGTCGCAAATGGTTACAAGTAGCCAGTTGACCATTTATGAAGGTTGTTCAGGAAATAGAAAATCAGGCCCGGCATCCGACATCCGACCAACAGGACAGGGGATGTAGGATTAATCCTGATATATGTCCTCAGCTTATTTTAACAGAGGACAGCTCATTGTACTTCCTACTGCCCTAGGTATCTGGTCCAAGCGTAGCGTAACTGCCTCGGCTTTGTAGACCGATTTGTTGGATAACAGCTGAACCTCTCGATCTTCTACACTGTCGTCTGAGGTAGGACTGTTGAGGCTCTGCAAGAAGAGGATTCGAAGCAGCGACAGAGTCTTGATCCTCGCAACAACTGGCCGGACCCCTAAAATCCTCGAGATGCATTGTTGCAGGGAGGTGGAGCGCCGCGAGAATGTCGTGCACACGGAGAGCATGGAAGAACATGGCGTCAGCCCAATGAATTGATTAGATACCAGGACTCGCACGAGGTGACGTTATCTAGGCGTATAGTGGGGACATTTCATCCGAAAACTGTTGTGAGAGTCGAGGTGTTGGGAGGACATACTCTTTGTGTGACAAACGTTGCTCGCGGAGCATTTCTACTGACATTACATGATTGGTCAGGCCTAACGTCTATGAACATCCACGTGGAAAGATTTTACCAAGTGCACGACTCCTAGAATTCGAATCTCCACCTCTCAACAACTTCCGTGTTGCAAAATGTGGATAAGATCAGTCGACAATGTCCTACGCCCAATTCCGAAATGGTATCGTACAAAGCTCAGCCACCATGGAGCTAGCTCGCTCTCCTGCGCCTGTCCTGTTCCACAACGGCTTGAACCTCGAATTCAGGTTCGCCTCTGCTGCAAGACACACGCCGCGCAGAGGGATGTTACATCTTCATCAATACATCTTGTGACCTTTGGAGCTGTTTTGTTCTACAACGCTTTAGGAGTATGAAGCACTTGACATAGGGAAACCTTGGTCATGGAAATGTCTCGCTAATCTGTCATCAAAACTAAAACAGAACCTTCCCACCGGGAGGCTGACAGGTGGTATCATTAGAGACCAGGGAACACCTGGGATTCGAGTAGGAATGCGGGTCCTTGAGGATTCGAAATACCACACGTGTGCTCGCAATGCATCCTAAAGGAGTCTCGTTCTTATTTTATGGTCTTAGTAGGTGACGCAAGGGTGGGCGGTGAACGAGAATAATTTGGCGGTTTCGGGCATGTCCTGCAACGCATGCTTAAACATGCCAATCTCTAATGGCTGTGAAGAATCAATCTGCTTGGATGCAGAGAAAAAGGTGCAACGGTTTTTACTTTTGGAAAAAGAAGTCATGAAAAGATATATTCGCTGTTAATTGAAGTTCCGACACCGACAATCACGAGACTCCGATAATCTCCAATTCCCAGTGATTTCCAAATCATTCATCGCCAGGGCGCCATGTTGCGACAAATCCCGGAATGAATTCAATAAGCTTTCCGCCGCAGGAAGGGTAACCTCCTAAGAAGATCATGGTTGGGTGAGAGGCACACCATGTCGCAACCGCATCGTTGTTACGGAAACAGAGCATCACGCAGTGTCTCCGTCAGCCCCCTCCCCATGATGCATCTCTGTTCCGTGGAAAGCGTCGCCAAAGGCTGAGTCGTCGACCAAATCCAGACCCATGTTATCGTCAACATTAGTGTAATCCGCTAGTGCATCTCCGGCGGTGTCCAAATTATCGAAGCTTCCAAAATCCGCTGCGTCAAAAATACCTGTTGCAGATTCTCCCTCAGGCCTGGAGGTTTGGGTGGTACTTTCGGCTGGCGCTTCAGTGCTTGTGGCAGGCTGTTCCGCGCTGGTAGATTGTTGCGGTTGTTGTGCGTCTCCTGCTTGATCCACCATGACCCAGTCGCCTTCGCCAGACTTTTCTTCAGTATTCGTCATCCCTGACATCTCCACATCAAGGTCAATCAAATCGTTCCCTGAGCTTGCAGCCTCGTTGTTACCTTGATCTCCATAAGAAGCATTCGCAGTAGACTCAGCTGCAGGTGCGCTTGGTGTAGCCACAGCAGATTGCGATTGACTCGCTGGTTGAGAAATTGGAGGAATAGATAGGTTAGCACCAGGAGTCCCCGTCAATGAATTCGAGCCATATTGATCAAGTAGGCTTGCCGCGCTATTCTCAGCATCAATGGCGTCCATTAAACCATTTGATGTTCCTTCCGCAGTAGCTGGTGTCGCTTCGTTAACACTGGCTGGCTGAGACTTTTCTTGAGGGGCTTGCTGCTCTTCAATGAAGCCTCCCTTGTCCACACACACAACATCCTTCTTTGTATCGAACGTTACCCCAAGCGACTTTTCAAGCTCATGCACAACGCTGTCAAGGGGATCGGCACCTTCTTCCTCATTGGTGACATCCGTGGCAGAAGCATTACGTGGAACTTCCCGCAGACGTCGCTCGGCTCTTATATAAGTCCGTGATCGCTTCAGATCCGCCATCTTCTTCGCATGTGCAGCCTTCATTTTTTCAAGCTCAGCCTGTTCATTCTTAGTATATTCTGCAACTCGAGCATCGAAATCTTTCAGTTGCTCTGGTTGCAGCTTGTTGTAACTCTTGACATGATAATTCTCCTTTCGAGCGTCGCCATGAACAGAAGGATGTTGACGAATTTCGGCCTCAGGAGCGTCTAGAATACCAGCAGTGAGAGGAGCAAGCGATCCCATCAACCCCAAACCAAGATCAATAGGTAATATTTTCCCAACGGCGTACGGAGACGAGAATATTTCCTCCATCCACTCATGGTGCTGCTTGTATCTGGAGAGACTGATCTGACGGGGAGTAAGAAAGTCAAAACTATCTTGTGTGGAGTTCTCCTCGTCTTCAAGGGTTGTGTCTGCTACAGCTGGTGGTTGGACGGCCTGGCGCTGCTGAGGGGCATTTGGTCGTGCTCGTTTGTTTGGAGGCGGTTGGTTATAAGGGCGCCCCGGCTGCATTGGATTGTAATACGGCACTTGTTGCGCACCGGCGTTCCGTGTGAATTCAACTTTTGGCCAGTTTGTACGGTCTGCAAGCATAAACTCCTTTCGGATCAACTGTCCTGCATTTTCCAAAGATGCGCGCGTCTGCATTTGGGCATGAATCTCCCTAGATATAGGAATCTGAGCTGAGGGAATCCGATTCGCTGGTTCTGCCATGGCGTAATGAACGACCCACAGATTGGCGTCAATGTGGCCTGGACCATGTGTGATTCTGTATCGAAAACGGGCATGTGTCGCGAAAGGCTCATTGGGATAGTGATAGCCGCTTTTGTGAACGAGGACTTGGAGATTCTGCTGAGAATTAGTATAGCGGCGAGCAGGCGCGGAGGATACCTACATAGCCTCGCATTTGGACGTCATAGACCATCTCTGGATCCGCCCATACTAAACCATCGGACGCAAAGGTCGTTCCCAACCGCTGTGGCTGCCATGTCAAGAGAACCGTGCCATGGGGAGGGGGGGACGGGAAATAAGTCCACGCGACGGGTGAGGTATCCTTCACAATTGTTGGGCCTTTGATGAGGTATTCGAGAGCCTGCGCCGCCTGCAGTGTAGGAAGAGTAGGGAATCTATAGGACGAGACCAAATGGACGTGTGGAAGCTGAAGATTGAGTTAGCATTGAAGGTCAAAGAAGGTTAAGGGAGGTGGTCTATCTTACAATCTGATTAGGGACCAATCCACTGGGATCGCCAGTGTTGTAACTCTGATTCATCCCGTACATGGTGATGATCCTTGATGCGACGAAGATGCCACGGTGAGCGGGCGATTACTGGTGGTTGTTGACGAGCGCTGTCGGGTTGGGGCTGATGTCGTTGAAACTTTGGTCGCGACTCTTCAACGCGACAGCTCGCCAAGACGCCGGGGCCGTCTCGCAGATCACGTGCTCCAGGAATCACCGACCTTGCGCCCATGGACCCCGACCCTCATCCCTTCAGAATTAGAAGATCTCTTTCGAGAAGAACCTCAAAAGTTTGCCATTTCACCGAGAATCATGTCGCCAAGGATGAAAAATTCATATAGGGGAATTAATTGTATTTTAGAGCATGAAGCCATACTCTGTTTCATTATAGACCTGCACCTAGTTTGGGGTTTGATATTCCTAGTCTAGCCATTGCGTTGAATCTCATTCCAGCTACAGCTGGCAACGCTTTCCATTTAACCACCGATAAATTGACCGCATCGAAGCAGATCTATAAAACCAATTGTAAATGATGGACATGGTTGCAATTTAGAGGATATACTGGATATTACACACCTTTGAAAGACTAGGGTTTGAGTATCGGAGTTTGGTGGGATTTTGCAGTGGTACACTCGATTCTGATAGTACGTCATCTTTGCCATAGTGAAGAAGAATGCAGCTACGATGTCGGAGAACCGTCTTCATTGCTGCTGATTCAGTGTCCGCACTCAGCCGAGAATCTTTGGACCCTTCTTGTGAGAGTGCTTCTGGATACCAGTGGCTCCGAGAGCACTAGTGGTTGGTAAGCTTGCGTTAGCACCGTTGGCCTTTTTGCCATTGTTGTTGTTCTTTCCGTGCTTTCCATGCTTCCCGTGCTTGTCGTCTTTCTTGGTGACCGCATTGACTTCGGTGTTTGCGCGCTTGATACGAACTGGATGACTGCCGATGTACTTGCCCTCCATCTCCTTTGCAGCGCGGAAGTAGTCGTCGGTGTTTCCGAAGCTCACGAAGCCGTAACTCTTGCTCTTTGTAGTCTGCTTGTCACGAATAACCCTAGCCTTGGAGATAGATGGATATTTGGAGAAAGCCTTGAAAAGAGAGTCGTCGGTGACTTCTCCAGCAAGGTTTCCTACGAAGAGTCGGGGGTGAAGCGGGTCCCATTCCAACAAGGACGGATCCTCCCAGGTCTTTCCGCCTCCCTGACGAACAACTGTCTTCTGCTTGCCTTTGTTGGCGCCAGAGCCTGCGTCTGCATCCGGGGTATCGCCACCGTCGCCAGACTTGCCGAGCGAGGTCGCGTTCGCATTTCCCTTCTTCGTAAAGTCGTCTTTGGTGGTATAGGCACTATTCCACTCTGCAATGCGGGCCTCCTCTTCAGCATCGTATGCTCCAGCTCGTCCCAACTCGCGGGCCGCAGCGCCAGGGACTTGGTAGGCATTTGCGACCACAGGCGGGGTGGACGTGCCATATCCAGGCTGCTGCTGAGGATAGTACGCAGCGCTTGATGGCTGGATGTTGGACGAATAGCCAGCGCCATAGTATGGTGCCTGAGAAGTCATAGGCGACACTGGAGCTGGAGCCGACACTTGAGCGGAGGAGGCGCGCGCCATCACTGAGCGAGGCATGAAGCCAGCGCTGAGTGCTGGAGCCGCATTGGGATAGGATCTAGCTCCGGCATTGTTGTGGCGAGGAGGCGCGGGGTAGGTAGAGGACTGCGGTGGACGCGCTGGGAGGGAGGGATGAGGCTCAAGATTTGACATGACGACAGCCTGTCCACCTAGAAGGTGTCTTTGAGGTAAGTACCGGATCCACAAGATAGTGGCAGGGKGTATCGAAATGAGGGAGCTTTACCTGGAGAGACCAGGCGACAGGGGTAGGGCCTCGGCCGCGGGGTGTTTACAGTCGCGGGGGTCGCTGCAGATGGATGTGTGTGCAAGCGTGAATAATGCCGCAAGCGCTGGGGATTGTGTGAGAGGACGGACAGAAATGGCTGACGGTGCTTACTGACAGAGAGTGCGTCTGCCAAGACCTTCACGAACGGAACTTAATAGCAAAGTTGTCGCGGATAAAACACCGGGGCGGAGGTCGGGCTTTGACTTGTGCGATTTCTTTGGGTAGCCGGGCCGCGAGAGACGGACGGGAAGAAAAAGGTTGTTGGGTGGGCTGTGTAAACACGAGTGGACGAGGACAAGAATTGTTGGGTGAGTTAATGTCGTTGGTGGGAGAGAGAAGGTCTTGGCTGGAGGCCGCGCTCAGACGCCGAAATTGTGGCGGCCGGGTCGAAGTCCGCGACACGTGACCAGGCTTTCGGCGACCAAGCTGCTGACACAAGCACACACAGGCCACCGGAGGAAGACACCAAGGAACAAGAGCAGAGCGCAAAGCCTCACCTCACCACCTCACCTCTCGCACAAGTCAACGGGATTTTACCGAACTGCCGTGGCCCAGGCTCATAGAGGAATAGCCTCCGCAGGCAGCTCGCCGCCGTGCCGTTGTCTGGTATATCTAAGCGTGTGGGAGAGCGCAATCTGCTATGTAATGCACACGTAGAAAGATTTTCCGCGGGGGTTGGTCGCCCTCCCCTCGTTTGCAGTTGGCAGTGGGTGAGTGGCTTATTAGGTAGATAGAGGGGTCCCTGGTGGGAAAGACGGAGGTGCGGTGTCCTTGTCAAAAAGCAATTGGAAATCAGAGCCGAGTCTGGAGGTACTACGCTGCACACAAACACAAGGCAGAGAGAGAGAAGGAAGCCTCCGCTAGTACCGCGGCCGACACACATTCTCCGTGGGCCATGTGGATTAGAGTGAGAAATCCGTAGGTTGGTAGGGATGTTTCTTCAAGGACGTGGGCGGTCATTGCACACTCAGCCATTCCTGGCGGCCGCCGCCCTCCCATTATTGATCCATATGCATTGCGCACCTGCCTTGCAAGTGCCCCGCTACCCACCCACGCACTGCAACCCGCGACCCAGCCCACCAACGACCACTCCCAAACCATAACACTTCCCATACGCTTCCGGTCGGAGAGACTGCAAAAAACTACTTATCTGCCAAATCCCCCAATCTGTCCGTCCCTCCCCTCCCTCTCTTGCCCATCTCCAAATTCTTCAATTGTTGCTCTTCCGCGCTCCAGTCGCCGCAACACTACCCCGCCATCTCTCCCTTCTGACCTTTCTTCTTAGGTGCAATTCACATATCCATTGCCCCACACCATGACTGAAGCTGTTGGCGACTTCGGCCTCATCGGCCTTGCTGTATGTTCCTCGCCGCAGCCTCCAAAATGCTGGAAACCACTTCCCATACTGATCCGCTCCTTTTAGGTTATGGGTCAGAATCTGATCCTCAACGCGTAAGCCATTACTCACCTGTTAACAATTTGTTCATAAGCAATTTGGCTAACCTAGCGCAGAGCCGATCATGGATTCACAGTATGCGCTCCTGCCCTGTACCCCTTTCCTGATTTTACATATTGACAGTGACTAGGTCGTTGCTTTCAACCGAACGTGAGCCAGCCTCGCAACTCCGTTGCTGACAGAAACACTGACAAACCCGCCAGCGTCGCCAAGGTCGACCGATTCCTCAACGATGGTAAGTGCCACGGCCGGAGGTCCCATCCCCAAAATCGGCAACCAAAATTGACACCAGAATGTAGAGGCCAAGGGCAAGTCCATTGTCGGCGCACACTCCATCAAGGAGTTCGTCCAGAAGCTCAAGAAGCCCCGACGCATGATGATGCTTGTCATGGCCGGAAAGCCTGTAGACGACTTCATTGAGCTCCTTCTCACCGAGGGAGGTGTCGAGGAGGGCGATATCATCATCGACGGTGGCAACTCTCACTACCCCGATACGAACCGCCGAACAAAATACCTCGCAACCAAGGGCATTCGATACGTCGGCTCTGGTGTTTCCGGAGGAGAGGAGGGTGCCCGATATGGCCCCAGTATCATGCCCGGTGGTAACGAGGAGGCGTGGCCATACATCAAGGTCGGTCATAAATAATGAATGGCCGATAATCTTAGTTGACAATATTGTAGGATGTCCTTCAGTCCATCTCCGCCAAGTCTGACGGCGAGGCTTGCTGTCAATGGGTTGGTGATGAGGGTGCTGGACATTACGTTAAGATGGTCCACAACGGTATCGAGTATGGTGACATGCAGCTGATTTGTGAGGTAAGGAACTGCAATTGGTCCGGAAATGTGCATATAGCTAACTCTTCGACAGGCATACGATATCATGAAGCGTGGTTTGGGCATGAAGAACAAGGAAATTGGTGACGTTTTCACTGAGTGGAACAAGGGCGTGCTCGACTCCTTCCTCATCGAGATTACCCGTGATATCATGTATAAGAACGACGACAAGGACGGAACCCCCATCGTCGAGAAGATTCTCGACTCGGCTGGACAGAAAGGAACCGGCAAGTGGACCGCGATCAACGCCTTGGACCTGGGTATGCCCGTCACCTTGATCGGCGAGGCTGTGTTCGCTCGTTGCCTCAGTTCGCTCAAGTCAGAGCGTGGCCGCGCTGCTCAGGTCCTCGACGGACCCACTCCCAGCTTCTCTGGAGACAAGAAGCAGTTCATCGACAACCTCGAGCAGGCCCTTTATGCATCAAAGATTATCTCATACGCCCAGGGTTTCATGCTGATTCAGAATGTAAGTCATCCAGTAGTTGAGTCTATGACCAGCAGCTCACAAGGGAACAGGCCGCCAAGGAGTACAACTGGAAACTGAACAAGCCAGAAATCGCCCTCATGTGGCGTGGTGGCTGCATCATCCGATCCGTCTTCCTTAAGGATATTACCAAGGCGTAAGTCTTAAGCATCATTGTGCAATCGGGGCAATTGCTAATTCTTGGATCAGCTACCGCGCAAACCCACAACTAGAGAACTTGCTCTTCGACGATTTCTTCAACAAGGCCATCCACAAGGCTCAAGCTGGGTGGAGAGAGTGAGTTATTTCTCTTCACAATTCCCGCCCATATCTCACTAACATTGTGCAGCGTCGTTTCCAAGGGTGCACTCTGGGGCATCCCCACTCCCGCCTTCAGCACTGCTCTCAGCTTCTACGACGGCTACCGCACCAAGGACCTGCCCGCCAACTTGTTGCAGGCTCAGCGTGATTACTTCGGCGCCCACACCTTCAGGGTCAAGCCAGAATTCGCCAACGCGGACTACCCAGAGGGCAAGGATATCCACGTCAACTGGACCGGAAGGGGAGGTAATGTTTCTGCCTCAACATACAATGCATAGACGAGAGAGAATTGTTGTGGGCTGAGGAGATCGCGGCAGATCGCCGCCGAGTGCTTGGCTACGAAAAAGTATGCATATACAGGATAAACAAGACTGTCTAATCGACAATGCAAATCAATTGATGTTAAAAGTTCATTGCAAGATAGATGTCCTGATCAATGACACTGGGACGTTTGCTGGTGACATGACATGGCCTCGGCCGCTAGACCGGATTTGTGTTAGCGTTTCCGCGCAGCAACCCCAGTCCAGTGAAGACCCTGAGAGTTGATGCGCAGACTGGTGTTTTTTCAGCTTTTCTAGATTTGAAGCCGAATATCTACTAGTACGTATCAAGTAGGATAGCAGGTTGTTGGATTGTGCTGTGGCTGGTGCGCAGGCGCCGTGACGCTGCAAGAAACGTAGGTAAGGTTTGGTTGAAACGTGATCGGCGCCCTAGTACCCTACCCCGAGACCGAAACGACCTTGACAAACCGCATCCACCAAACACACGTGCAATCGCACTGCGCATTTCTCCCTTTGCGCTTCACCTCCCCCTTTCCCGACTCGGTCGCGTGCACTTGTTTGCCTCTTCTTCTTGTCGCTCCTTTGCATTGCTTTCTTCCGCTTGCATGACTCTTGACTCTCCGGCGTTGGGCTTCTGGGAGTCTTTGGCGAGCTGCGGGATCAGAGGAGTAGAACATTTACAAAGCACCACAGGCACGCAAACAAACCTTCCACGCCTCGGACAGGCCGATTGAGCACTATTAAGTGCCAATAATCATGGCGGAGAGTAAGAGACAAAGCATTGTCGGCAAGATTGCCACCCCAAAGGTCGGCCAGGCCAAGGATGTAATTGACGGAGATTCCATCTTGTATAAGGCAGTTGGAGCACGGTAAGTTCACAATCACCACCACTTGCTACTAGCCAGCTCTACGTATGGCTAGTACTGGTCTGTTTTTGCTTATAGGGTCTGACTCCGAATTCTATAGCATCAAGATTACCTGCGCTCCCCACAACAACGTCCTCGAAGGCACGCTCTTTACAACGTGCAACGTCACGAATGCAATCGCCATCAATACCGCGCCAGCCCCACCAAACCCTTCAGCACCTCTGTCGAGCCAGCCTGGCGACTACCATATAATCCCGTTTGCGCACATTATCAGCTTTGAGCTTGTTGGGCCAGGGGAGCGTACCCCCGAGTCAGGGCCTGGTTTCGATGGCGCTTTGCCTAACATCTCAAAGGTAGACTTAGACGCATTGAAAGCTAGAGAGGAGCACACCATTCGGGAAATGAAGAAGAGGGATGCACAAAAGGGCAAGGGAGTGACGCGAGAAGCTCAAGAGCTTTTTGATTTCATTGCCAGAACGTAAGTTGACTCCCAAGTCTTGTTGAAAATCTTAATCTGAATATAATACTGACATAACTCGGTCTAGTCTCCCAACCCGTTGGGACAAATCCCGCATAATCGTCAATGACGCTGTCCTTATTGAACCCCCATACAACCTTGACAACATCAAGGCTCCACCCGCAGGCGCCCAGAGTGTAAACCACGTCCGAAAAGTCGTCGAGAGCTTTTACCAGCGGAAGAAGGCGGCGGGAGGCGCTAATCGTGCGCCAGTTGCTACACCCATTGCCCCACGAAAGGGTGGTTGAGACCCAACGGCTCGCGGCGAGTAAGACTGCGGAAATGGACATTTTGCTAGGCGCTGTGCGGCATGGAAAAGGGACAGAGAAATATCTAGTGGCTCCGGATGGGTAAAATCTCCTTGGTTGGCATAACGTGAGAGCCCCGTCGCTCCAAAGATCAAAGGATGGTGGGGCTGGTTGAGTAGCCCGCGTCAAGGACTAGACTGGGTCTGATTACCGACGTGTATTTATATACGGACCTTCTATACCGAGCGTGGTAGGGTGGGTGGATAGGCCTGATTAATCATATCAATGTCCAAACCTTAGAACTATTTCCACTTGGACTAACTTGTAATAAGGTGTTAATGGTAAATTTCTACAATCTTGATTCTATTGTGGCTGATGAGGGTATCGTGTTGCAATAATGAAAAATGGCCCACTGACGCCATACGAATATCTAGACCTGCCTTTTAGAGATCTATAAGCAATGCTACACAAGCCCCATGTGTATATCTGAAATATATCCTTCCTAGAAAGCCTTCACTTTTAACAATCACCCAATCTTTCTATTACCACCTCCACAAACTCCTTACCAGCACTCCGACCGACCCCTAAAACACAAATCTCCTCTCCCCCATCAACCCCCAAAGCTCTTTGACAACACTCTCTTGCTCCCTCCTCTTCGCACCCCGAACCGCCAAATAAGACCTCCCCTCCAACTCAGGTTCCCAATCCCCAGGATTCGCACCAGCCACCATACCCCCGGCCTCCTCCAGGATACACCACCCAGCACAAACATCCCAAATCCAGCAGCCTCCCTCCCAAAACAGGTCAACCTGGCCAGCAGCGACGTAGCAAAAGTCGAGCGCCGCACTGCCAGAGGAGCGGATACTGTGCACCATCGCCCCAGGCGGATTCGCAGCTGGGGATGAGAGCAACGACTTTGACATTTCGGATCGTAAATCCCAGTTCGGCCCTTGACGCTCTGAACCCCACTCTAAGGCTACAAGACACCCGTTTAGAGATGTGAGCGGTGTAGGCATTTGGCGGAGTGGGAGGCGCTGCGAACGGCCGGTCACAGTGGTGAGATAGGCGCCCCTGTTCTTGATAGCGGTGTACAGATCCCCACGGAAGGGATTGAAAACCACGCCAATCACAGGTTTGCGGTTGATAGTCAGAGCCAGTGAGACCGCTGTGTTGGGGAACCCGTGGATGAAGTTCAATGTCCCGTCGATTGGGTCGCAGACAAACGTGGGGTCGTCAGTGAGCTTCTGACCCGTCTTGAACGTCTCTTCGCCCAGGAATTTAATTTTTGGATATGCGGTTTGGAGGTTTGAGTAAACCATTGATTCAATGGCGCGGTCGGTTTCGGTAACGCGGTCGCTGCTGTTCTTTTTTGTGGTTGAGGTTGTTACGCTTGGGTCGGCTTCTAGCATCATTTGGCCTGCGGTTTTAGATATGGAGATTAGGGTGGCGTGGATCTCGGTGAGGGTTTGCTCCGTCATCATGTAAGCTGAGAGGGTCGAGGCGAAGTCTGAAGGAGTGTTGATGGGAGTGGTCATCATTGGGGACATGCTGTCTGGTGTCGGAGCAGTCGAGATATCCGAGCCATCTGAATTTATGTCGAAACGGTCCATGGTTGTTTGCTTATGTTTGATTTGGTTCCCGATGCTCAATCGACGGAATTGTTGAGTGGTTTGTTGATTGTTCAGATTCACTGGGCGATTGTGGGCTTTTTCTAGGGGTGAGGAGCGAGTAAAAGAGCTTTTATAAGACAGTTGCCGAGACAAGTGTCGTGGAGAGAAATCGGTGAAGTTGTGACTGGGTCGAGAAGATCGTAGTCGTCATATAGGTTTTTGGCTAGAACACCCCGCCAAGGGTAAGAGAGGGGAGCCCGTAGCAATGTTCAATTGGAGACTGACGCAAGCTCGTTGATAGGTTTGAACAAAATTCTTCTGAAGGGGACTTGCAATTACACACTGCATGGCGGGGAAACGGACGCTTGGGGTAGATATAGGACCCATTAGATGCCAAAAGGCTCTAGGCTCAAGCCGCGCAACGGTTGCCATTATCGTGAAAGTGGACCTCTAGTCCAAAGCACGTTTACCCCGGCCTCAATGTTTGATAAAAGTAGGCCGGAGCTTCTTAGGTGCAGACTAGTGCAGCTTGATCTGCATTGGCGGCTGGTGCTCGGTTATGAATTCGTGCTGCTAGGTGTTTCTCAAAGCAGGATTCTTGATTTCAAGAGAGGAAGATGCCGTTATGAATTGATACCACAAATGGATACCTTGACTTGTATGTAGATGGATTTGGTTATCATTCCGGACCAGTACGGGTCTGCGGACATTGTAACAAACCAGATCAAGTTCCCACAGCATTACAGCTCAGCCAAGGTCGGCGCTAAGGCGCGAAACGGATGTCTAGCTTGCAGGACACAATCCTCTCGGGATGTCTAGGTGCCCCGTAAGCTTCACATGCGAACTGTTGCGTTATCAGGAACCTGGATTGGGATGCGGCTGGACAATGTTGACTCCTTCATACATAGATTATTGGGCCGACTATTCCCGATAGTAAGAATACCCTCGGGGAAGGGCCGATTCCTTGGACTCAGATTATAGCCTTTGATAGTGAGCATATAGCCATATGGAATGAACAAGGGATCTGATAGGAGAACCTGCAATCACCTTGATGGTCTTCCCGTCTGCTCATTCTTGGCCTCTATGGCGAAAGGATTTGAGGTGGAGATGCTGCCCCGTCGGGACTAAAGGGCAAAAGACAACCGTCAATTAGTCAAAGAAGGCCAAAACAGGACAAGAAAGATCGTGGCATTCGAGACTTGATTAGTTGCCATTGAAAACCTGATGAATCGGTTGATGCTTGTTGATCCATCAGTAACGAGAGGTGCGAATGGCTTACGAGACCTTCCACGTGACCGCGCTCGCGTACACTTCCCTTCCTTCATCACTATGCGTCAGCTTGGCTTCAATACTACAATACCTTCAAGTCCAACATCGAATATATGAGCCTTACTAAGGGTCTTTGGAACCAATTGTGACCTACTCGTAATACAGCTTAATACCCGCTGATCGCTTACTTCCATGAAGCCCCGTCTTCTAGCTGCCTGCGTGTAAATGTACCTTGACATACGAATACAGCCTTACAGATCATGTGGGTTCCACGATTCTCTACATGTACAATACTGAAAAGCGTAGGCCAGAAAAAAAGTGTAAATTAAAGCCTCGTCATCAACGGCAAGCTGTTGCCCGAGCTCAACGACGCTCACTGGAGTCGATAAGCCCGGACAACTCCATTGATCAAAAGCAATCTCCACTCTTTTCCAAACTGCCACGCGAGATTCGAGACATAATATATGACCTCACGGTCACTGAGCAGTACGACTTTTCACATCCCATCGATCCCGGAGCTCAACCCCAATGGTACGCTCCAGGACACCTCTTCAAGACCCATATAGACACCAGGTTACTACAAACATGCCGACTAATCTACTACGAAACGAGAGACATCCCCTGCCGAAGTGCCACCCATCACTACCACTGCCACGTACGCCGCAGCCGCTGGCCATGGCTATTCCATCTGCCTCGACATGTAGGGCTCAATCTATACCACCTGCACTATATCGGGGATGCAGACGATGCGCATGAAGTCAGCCGATTAATCCATCTCCCAACACTACATTGGAAGAAACTCACCTTGACATTCCTCGTGAAAGATACCCTCAATTGGCGTCCACCATCTCCCAACGAGATGCTCGACGACTTTGCCGGAGGCGCGTTCCCGACATCCGTCGAGGAGGTGAATCTTATCGTACAATGCCCCAAGCTCACCGACGGAACTCAGGCCCATAGGATATGGATAAGATGCTACATACCGTTCATAGAACAATGTCGCACACTCATGATTCATCGGGCCGATGGTTCATACCTCCAAGTCCACGACGAAGGCATCAAAGCATACGAGTGGGAAGGAACCCGTGCAGCCACATACGGGGACATTCTTCATGTTAGAGCCGACTCCAGAATTGTACTTGGCTCTCTGTCACAGATATATCGCTCGGCTCGGGTGTGTTGGAGGTCCGAAGTACCGCAGAGTCAATATGCGCGATTTGATCATTTGGATTGTTTGTCGAATCATATGCTGAAGGAGATTCCATTTGATGATTTACGGGAAAAGGCGTCATGATTGCAAATCCAAATACTTTATCTAAATCTGATAACATCAATGATAGTATTTTATACAAGGAAAACCTTGTATCGGGAGTATACCGTACGAACATGCCCACACACCATCAACCCCTACAGAAACAAGTCTCAGTATCAGTATATGACTAGGCTAACCCACCCTTTATCATGCATACACATAACTGTACGAACAACTTCCAACACAAAAGTAGACCTACCTACGCCTTTCTTTACCCAACAATCACCACATCACATATTCCCTCCCCCCTATTCCTTGCTCCCTCAGAAGAATAGAAAATGCGTATTGCCTACATCCTCAAGCAAAGCATACCAGTACACCAGCCACCCCATCAGACGAAACTGACGCCTTCAAAAAAGAAAAAATTGGATTCGTACACAACCTACCCTTAATTCCATCTCAATTCGAGGTGATTGCCTTAACTCCAGTCTTACAAACTTATCATAAACATTGATATACACACAAACATACACACAAACATGCACACAAACATTACACATTCACGGATTTAAACCCACATAACCAGAACTCCATCTATGTTGTTTAATAAGGATACGATTTCACTTATACTTAATTCAAGCCTATTTTTCTTGTAATCAAGCTATCTATCTAGACACCTAGCTTCCCTTCCTCATCTTTTAAGAAAAGAAATATCCCCATTCCCAAAACGTGCGAGGGATATAAGAAACTTTTAAGGGAAGGGATATAAATAAAAAACGCCACCGCTATGCTATACTATGCTATGCTATGCTATTCGCTAATATCCCTTGATAAATGAATGATCGAATGAAAGATATAGGATGCTTACTTGCTTTTTTTACGTCTATGAGGATCAAGAAAAATCGTGACGTGCGAGTTAATATCCACGCGCTTTGAGATCCGCTCGACACCTACAAAAAACAATTCAAGACCCCTGTACCAGCGCCGAATTCCTCTTCTTCATCCTCTGCGTGACGCCCGTCCGTCTCCACAATCTACCCAACCACCGCTCCTTGACACACTTCAAGACACCATACGCTACAATTCTGTACACGATTGTGCAGACGCCGAGGGCCATGATGTTCATCTCGGGGTCTTTGTTAAGATGGTAGAGATCCAGAACTTGCTCCCCCGTGGTGATTGGGCATGAGCCGTTGGGTAGTTTTTGCCATTCTTCGCAGGTGAAGTGTTGGGAGCGCAGGGTGTAGGGGGCCATGTTGCCGATTGCGTATTTGATTGGAGAGAGATGATTAAATGCTTGGAGAAAGGAGGGGATGGAGAGGGCAATGACGCCACCTTTTGGTTTTGTTAGTTGCGTTTAATTTAGCACGGGGAAGTTATTGGGAATTTACGTACCCATGATCTGCGCGACGGATAACAGGACGGACATGCAGTTCACGGAGAATCCTGTGTGCGTGAAGAGTGTATTGAAGGCGATGCCGAGGCTTTCGCCGCAGCTCACTATGCAGAAGCAGTTGAAAACGATGATGAAATACACTTGAGCTGTCCGTTCTAGCCCGCAGGCGATTGCAGTCAAGACCGAAAAGATCAGGGCGCTGATTATTTCGAATGGGATCTCGAGCATGGTGTATGTCAGGAAGAAGGCCTCCACACCGTACACGCGGTCATCAAAGTCGCGGTAGAAAACATCGCGTTCACCTGGATAGACTGCAATGTTGTTGAGCATACCAACAAAGTAGAGAGGTGCAATTTCAATGATGAAACCCAGGCGATTCTGAATGGCAAAGTAGCTGTTCTTGAGGGGAGCAAAGAAGAGAGCGAGGACAAGACCCAGGCCTACCACTTGGCCGATGCGCGCAGCGAGGAGCTCTGGTTGTCGGAAGAAGTTCTTAGTAGCTCGGCGCATTAAGATTGAGAATGCAGACACAAATGAGGCGGGAGCTCGTGCCAGACTCCCAAGCTCTGCGGGTGTAGCTATCGACCCCGTTCGAGCCTCTGGAAATCGATCCGATGTCCAGGATTCGATGAGTGCTCGAACTTTCGCTCTGCTGGCAGCCTCCCTGGATTCATGCTGGAGATCGACAGTGATGAGGTCGAGCGCAAAATCAGCGGGATTCGTGTGCTTCGAACACTGATATCCTTGAGCCGCAAAGTGCCGCATCATATCTGCTGCTGACCCTGCATACACAGGATGACCCCCTCGAGCCAGAAGTAAAATATTTCCAAAATGAGTAAAGAGGTCAGATCGAGGTTGATGGATGGTAATGACCAGTGTACGTCCTTCGTTGGCAAGTCCACGAAGTACGTCCATGATCGATAGCGCAGTGAATGCATCTAATCCCGACAAAGGTTCGTCAAGCAATAGGATTCGAGGCTCTGTGAGGATTTGAACAGCAATGGTCACTCTCCTTTTCTCTCCCCCACTGATACCCTTGATAAGGTCGTTGCCGATCAGATTGTCAGCGCAGTCCTTTAGTCCCATCTTCAAGAGAATATCTTCCGCACGTCGAAATTTCTCCTGGTTTGGCATCCATTTGGGAAGGCGAAGTCCTGCAGCGTAGCGAAGAGTTTCTCGAACAGTAAGCGAAGCTAGTAAGGCATCATCGTCCTGCGTGACAAAGGAGCAAATAGAATGAACGACGTCATCCGAAGGTGCGAGACCATTGAAAGTCATATCGCCGTATTTCTTGTATCTTGTGCTAACATCGTCCTTCAGCCTGCCCGCCATACTGTTCAATAGAGATGTCTTGCCTGAGCCAGAGGGACCCATGATAACATTGAGCATGCCTGCCTGAAAATTGGTAGTGAGTGGCTTCAGAATGGCTTTTGTTGTCCGCTTCCTGATGGATCGCTTCTCCAGATCGAGACCATAGCCGTCTAGTCGTATGGAGATGGATCGAACTTCATCTGCTGATCTCGTAATCATCTGCTCTTTTCCAGCAGAAGCATCCATATTCGACGGTCTAGCACGTGCCATTCCTAGTTCTGCTCTCCAAAATTTGAGGATAAAAGCTGCCCCAATGTAGAACGCCAGGACAAAACCTAGCAAGGCCAGGATCGGACGCCATACCCAATCACGAGGGAACCCGAGAGAATCAAGGATATACTGGCCAGTATATTCTTTACATTCAGGGTTTGTGGCACCACCTTCGGCGGGGCAATCATAGAAATGGCCAGTGAACTCGTTGGCACACAGTGCACCAAATGCATAGAACTAGATTAATGTCAGCTAGTGGTTCAGTCGTGAGTGTGGCATTCGGCGAACGCACAACATACGCCGTCCATTTAGTCCAACGAACATAAATGGGGATAGTATTCGATTGGATGAAGTATCCGCAGGCCATAGATTGGAGGGTATAAGCCAAATTAGCCACCAAGCTTGCCTAAACCAGGTTAGCAGTTGTAGTCGATAGTGATGCGTGCAGGAGGAGGTGTTACCCCGGCAAAATGACGCGAGATAGCGATGCATGTCGTCGCAAAGCATACTGCAATGTACTGCTCCAGTAGAATTACAGAGAAGAACGTCATGAACTCGGCTCCGTCAGTTCGGAAGCCGGTCATAAAGTAAAAGATTAGAGAAAATATAAGAGGAACAGGGATATCCTCGATAAGCAATCGGGCCAATCTCCTCGATATCAGGAAAGCCGGGATACCCACGACACCTTGTCGCGATTCTTCGTCGAAAAGTTGGATATCGGTGGTCAGCCGATACGTTTCGTACAGCAGAATCAAATATCCCTGAAGGGCTGCAGCAGTATACAAGGCTCCTTGACGAGAGCGAATACCGGAAAGTGACCCATCCAATTGGAGAAAGATCCATCCGGTGATTACGGACATCAAAATAGCTTCAACCAGGCTACCAAGCATTCCCATAGGATCCCGGACCGTAACAACCCATGTGCGTACAGTAAGGACTCGAATCTGCTGTATCAGGGAGGTATGTCGCTGCGCAAGTCTGCTCGACGCTGCTTCACTAACTGCAGAAGTCGAAGGGGCTAGCGTTGAAGCGGTTTTAGTAGAGCGTTCCCTCCATGAATCTTTGATGCCATTTACGCGAGTTTTGGCGGCTTCTTCTGCTTCTTCGCTCCTATTATCAATGGATACTATATCTATAAGGTGCTCCGCTGGGTTGACATAGGGAGGAAGCTCATAGCCCAGCCCAGCAAAATAGGGTAGACAGTCCTTTGTAGTGCCCGCATACGCTGGGCTCCCCTTTGTTAGTAGAATGATGTTGTCAAATAGATTCCATATCTCAGAGCGAGGTTGGTGTACTGTTGCCCATCAGCTCAGCCCAGCCTTGGTGTTTCAAACAAAGATCGACCCTCTCCATCGGCAGATGGCGGCAAGCTTCGAATTAAACTCTGGAAAGCACTTACTTGTGACTATTATTGTTCTTCCTTTTCGAGCTAGGCTCTGTAAAGTCTTGACTACCTGATACGCACTTGTGGAATCCAAGCCAGTGGTGGGCTCATCCAGCCAGAGCAAGCTTGGATTTGACAAAAGCTATAACATGTTTCATTAATATTCCCGAATCCAGCATATGCATGGCTCGCACTCACCTGCACACCGATACTGGTCCGCCTCTTTTCTCCGCCACTGCATCCACGATGCTCGTGGTTTCCGATTCGAGTGTCAGCAGCCTCCTTCAGGCTCAATTCCATAATGACCTCCTCGACCAACTGCTTCCTCTCCTGCCGGGTCACGGATGGAGGAAGACGAAGTTCAGCCGCATAAGTCAATGTTTCACGAACTGTCAGCGTGGGCAGCAGGACGTCTTGCTGGATAACATAAGCGCTGCGAACTTTTGATGCGTCCTCGCTGCCATTGAACAAGGTGCGACCCGAAACAGAGAGACGGTTGCCGTGCATGCGGCCGCTCATCTGGTTAAGCAGCGACGTCTTCCCGCTCCCGCTGCCCCCTATGATGGCGGTGACTGTGCCACTGGGCATCTCTGCGGAGATGTCATCCAGGATGGTCTTGACATGATTTTGGGGATCGGCGGCGTTCCCTGCATGCTTCTTCTTTGACATTAATCTTGCCAAAGTGTTTGGAGATTCGTCGACGGAGATGGATAAATGATCCAGACGGACCGACACAGGCTGGACGGCGTGCAAGGAGATTGCATTTTCAGCGTGTGAAGCATTGGACTGCACTGGGTGAATCGATTGAGCGGTTGTCGTTGTGGTCGTGACTGTGGTTGGCTGAGGCGGGGCTGGTTGGTGGTGGTGGTGGATGTCTTGGACGTTTTGATTCGCGGGTGGGGTTAATTCCTGTCCTTCGCCTTCACCTTCACCATGACCGTGACCATGACCATGTCCTTGATCTTGACTTGGTGCCGCCCCGTGCTTCTTCTCGCCGTCTTCTACGGCGCGTGCCTGACCTTCTTCTTCTCGGGGTTCCATGATGGTGGTCGTGTTCGCATGAGAGAAGAAGAAGAAATGGAAGACATGATGACAGAAAGCAACAGTCGCAGAGCATCCGATCAATGAGGGCATCTGGTGGTGTGGGGAGACGCTAAGGCTGACAGATTCCCCTTCGCCTTGTCCTTTGCCGTGCCAAAGCAAGCCGGGCCTTGGAGGAGTTGGCCTCGGCTAGCCATCGCCTGCGAAGCGAGGCGGAGAGCGTTGCAACCAACACCGGCATCATCTCGGGTGTCTCTGATGCGTGAGAGATGATTTGTGTACGAAGCACTCTCCTCGTCGTCCTCGTTCTTGTCCTGTTTTCCTGTGCGGAGTAGAAGTGTTGGCAGTTGGCAGTCGGTGTGTCTGGGTAGGAATGTCATGGTCTGGTCTGGGTGGGATTCTTCCGTAGTGCAAAGGTAAAGGTACCCTACCGTCTACGGTACTCCTGACTACACTACCACACTACCACACCATGCCATGCTACTCACCATCTATCTTATCTATCCCAATCTACTCCGTACATATATATATCTATGCCAATCGTCGCTTGAGCCACAAAGGCTGATTGTCGGTAATTCAATCCATCGAATAATTCGCTAGACATGATTTCGCGATTTCCCAGGCGATCAACAACCTACATACCTCGTCTTCTTCCCCCCCCGGGGGGTGGTTGGAGCGCCATCTGCCGGCAACCCTTCCCTCCCCTCCCCCCCTTCACCCCCCCGTGGCCCCCTTGCCTTGAGCCTGGTTGAGCAACCCCGGCCCTTCGCACCTTCGCTACCCTGAACTTCTCCCGCCGTTCCATTGCAACGTCTTCTGACTCTCCACTTGTGTAACCTTCGTTCCAACCTGTTGTTCTTGTCAGAGTTTTTTTTTTTTTTTT
>JGVQ01000063.1:0-174842 GCA_001007845.1 Nigrograna mackinnonii | reverse complement strand
TTTTCTTCTGCACAGGTCTGCTAGCGGATCGCTCCTGGGGCTCCTCAATGCCGCTTGGGTCCGGCAGTGATGATTCATGGGGGTTGATGGGAACAGCCTGGATCCGAGCAGCAAGTGCATGGATTCTCGTTCTCGGGTTAGGCTGCCTTGCTCTGCTCTGCTTGGTGTTCTGCTTGGGACTCTGCTGTCTGCTTGGTGCTCTGCTTGCTTTGATTCGACTTGCTCTGCTCTGCTTTGCCTTGCGCTCCTTGAGCCCTCTCCCCCTCCCTCCCCAACGATACCCCAATCGTCGTGTGCTCTGGCCACCCCCCCCTCTGGGTTACCCTTCTAGGTATTTCGCTACGTTGCAGAGCGGGTCTAAGGAAATACGCCTGTCGTCTGTTTGAATAATACGCCTTCTGGACTCCCCTTTCAGAATGCTGCAGCAACTTAGCTCGTGATCGGCGAGTCCACCCTCGTCTTGCTCCAGTGTTCTCGCCATGCATCTACGTTAAGGAATGGCGATGGGCTCTGGCTACACAGCAACCCACAACCCCAAGAGGCGTAAGCCATACTGCTCGCTTCATGCGCCACCATGCGCCATCGTCCCATGCAGCTTCTCGCTTTCGCACTTCCAAATCATGGTCTAGGGAGCGGGGCCGTTTGGCGCGTGTGCTCAATATGCACCTCTTCCTTTGAATCGCCCGCGCTACTTGTAAGGTCCACAATGTCGGCCTGCCTAGTGAACAATGATCAGCGCCCCGTGTATTACCCAGCCGAGCTTGGCCTTGTCTGCTCTGCGTCGCTGCGGCATCAGAGTCAATCAAACTCGTCTTGACGGCGCCAGTATTCGACCTGGCCGACGGATGAGATGAGACGGCTTCACGTGGACACCATTCCGGCGGCCTCGTGGCTCATAACACACAATATTACGCCTGAAAGAGGCAGGCCAATTAAACACGCATCCGACCCTATCCTCCTATCAGAATACGACCTCTCACGGTTGGGGTTGACGAGACCCCATTCTGGCCTTGATTAGAGAACACTCTAGTACGCTGACTGCCTCGTGTCAGACTGATCAAGTGAGGCGTTGGACATGCAGGTCCCCCCATAGGGCTGTCATGTGGGATTCAATCTGACTTCCCCCAAACTGGTGTTCCTGCCCTCCATCTCGAATATTACATCCAAACAGACCTCGCCCCATACAACCTCTCGTCTCGTGGCCAAGCAGTTGGCTTGCTTACATCGGTGAGTGTGCTACCATGGTTGCAAATCTGGCATCTACGCTGCGTTATCTGGCGTACATGACTGATGCAGGGACGACGACTCCGATACCACCATCGGTCATGTCCAAGGCGTCGCAAATCATCTAGAATTCTGAAATTACTCCTCTATGCTTAGCTCTATTAGGGCACTGCTAGCCAGTCACATAGTGGTTCTGGAGCTGCCGTCGGGAATAACCAGTAGCGGTGTGCGAACGGTGAGAGGCACAGAGCCTTGTGAGGCGCTGTTATCTTACCCGGTGATCCCGAGAAACGACAGTCGGATGAAGCCATCACATGAATAGTTATATCCGAAAGTTGAACGACCTCATCAAAAAGGGACGCGCACGCGTTCATTTAAGCTCAAAACTGTCCCAAATGTCTTCCAATAATGGTCTGACCTGGACGTCATAGTGGAGATTGCTCAAGGGGCGCCTGTCCTGAAGCTGGTGATAAAATCACCTATATTGAAGGAATTGCATCATTGTAGACTGTTTCGACGTCTGTTCCCGAATGGTTTGAACCTTTGCTGTGGTACCCCCCCACGCTCAAGGCATTAAGCCCGGTGAGGTCCCCAATATGCAGCACTCCCGTCTCGCCGCTGGATTCTTCGTCGTCTCCAAGATCATTTGAAATCCCGAGGAGAGGGGAATGATCGCGGAGCAGAACAACTGTTGGTGGATCAGAACTTACCCGCAAGCGATCTGAGCATCCTGCTTCCCATGATTTCCAAGCAATGCCATGGGATTTCGTAGGCCGTTGGCTTCTACGCAAAGACCCTATATGTGCCCCCACGCTGCCTACCGCTTCAAGTCGTTGGAGCCACTCGGCCGGAATGATTCTCAGACTGTCCATTTATTTTTGATGCCACAGGCTGGCCCGGTTCCTGAGGACAAGCTTGTGGCCTCCGCGTTTTCTCCACACAGAGTCTTATGTGAATCCTACGACCCTGGTCCCGCCGGCTAAATGCCGTCCGCCTTGCACATCGTCGACGATTCCAGTGGCTGTTTCCGTTCGTGACTTGAGTCGCCATACGCTAATGTGGTTGCACAAGATTTTTTTTAGAGCGTGGTGTGAGACCAAGGAGAGGAATGCGCTAGGATCAGTAATAGCATGATTGGAGGAAGTAGTCATGCTCGTGATGCCAGCAGAGGAGCAACGCATTGCCCCTGGCGTTGAATCACCCAAACTAAATGCGCGATGCGATGCTAGAGGCTGGAAAGGAGAAGGGCGAATGAAGGCGTGCATGACGGCCCTAAGATGCGTTACATACGTGTCCAAATAGTGCGATCGCTATAACCTCCTCACCTCCTGAACACTAGAGACCTTAACCCATGTATGGCGGTACCCAGTCATCAGTGCTCGGACGCCAACCAGAAAATCGAAACCTGAATAGCAATGTATGGAGAAGACGTTGGAAAGATTAGGAGAGAAAGGAGATGAAACGCCGACCAGTACGTGAGAATAGACAGACATTTTGCACCCAAGCCGTAACCGCCCATGTTAAGGAAACGTGCCTGCCCAATGCGACGACCTAGTAACTTGGTTCATATGCGCGCTTCGTTCCAAAAGACGAGCGTTCAATCAAAAGAATAAGCATCCCAACTCCGTTTTCGCATGTAACCCAAAGTGGCCGTGAAAGTAGTGACCAAGAAGTGCGATTAATGTGTGCACTCATGTTGCCAAAAAGTCCCAGCCTTTGTTCTCGATAATCCTCTCCCAGTCCCACGATTCACCGTCACCCGCGTCCATTAACTCCCAGATCTTGTCTACCACTTCTTTTGCGGACGAAATATTCCCCAGGCCGGTACAGGCCATTAGTCCGCTGAATGCTCTGTTGATCTCGATACGTTGATCCTCTTCAAAAGCAGCGCAGCCCATTAAAAACAACGGGAGCAAGACGATGCTTTGGATCCAACCTTCAGCAGGTAGTTCGTTGATATACCGTATACCGTTATCTACGGCGTCCTTGATAAATGGATGCGGTTTAGAGTCCTTCGTAGTGCGATACAAATACACCCACGTGGCCTGCCTGTATAGCATAGAGACTGTGTAGCGCGGAGTGCCTGGTGTCTGTGGGCAGACCCAACTACGTAGTGCCGAGTCGATAGCATGGGCGGCAAGCAAAGCCTCGTAATCCATGGTTGGTTCGAGATGTTCTTCTATCCTTGAACGTATTCTCCGACGTAGGTTGCTGATCTTGGAAATGAAACCAAACAAACCATCAGACACGCCGATGAATGCTGCTGTCTCTGGATTTATCTGGAAGGGTAGGCTAAAATCGTCCATCATCGGGACTTCTGTGCCTTTTAGTGAGGTAACCTGACTTGCAATATAATGGTAATAGAAAAATTCCTCAAAAAGGCTTTGGAATTCTGGATCTTTCGACTTTTGCGTCATTGCAATTTGCCTCGCTGCGATCATGTGCATTCGGTACTCGCCGGATGTGTTGCCATCACAGATTGAGTGGAGCAGATGAAGGAGGATTTGGGCAACGTTAGAGTCTTCGTAGACAATATCCCCGCCGTCACCAGCTTTGTGACGCTCAAGGTCCTGGTTCAGTAAGTGTAACGCCTTGCCTCGATGAAAGACCTGTCTGTCCTGATATTCTTGCGAAGGGCTCAGCGAGCAGAGATGCGACGCAGACAAGCACAAGACAGAGTGCATCAGGCCTTCGTGTCGTAGGGCCATGGGTAATAGGATCTTGGTGAACGGGTTGCTAGACTGATCTCCATGCAAGGTGAGAACACAACTCGCTCTGCTAACGAAATGCTGGAGTAGCACACGGTCGAGGTCGTTTTCTACGCCTTCCATAAGAGGAGGTAACTCAAACTTCATGTCCATGCTAATTCTACGGGCTGTCTCATTCATCAGTACTGTTTCGAGCTTATGGTCGCGAAAGACTGACCCTCTGCGGCCCGCTCTTTGCCACTTTTCCAAATCTCGACAGGCTTATAGCCTTCGCAATGGATGTTGTTCTTCTGGCAAGAAAGGCCTATATCATGTCAGCTGGTTGGGCGTAACACAGAGTCGATGGAGCTATTACAAAATGGTCTCGTCTCGTCGCACTTCTTCTTGCGCTTCCTACATGTCGTACATCCGGTTTTCGACCGTGCTTTAGTCTGCTTCGATGAGGTTGTAGGCGATCGGGGAGGATAGATCCGTGGTCGGCCTCGACCGCGCCTCACCCGCGGTGGTTCCGTGGGTGATATGGGCGGCTCTTCCGCAATGGGCTCGCTCTTGACATCTGCTAGCGAGAGTTCGCGCTCCTCTAGCTTGGGAACGATCTCGTCGGAGCCATTTCGCGAATCGGCACACGAATCATGTATATTCGAATCGAAGGTGGGTGTGTTCATCGGGGAGTCGCTACTGGACGACATTGAGGGCTGTGGTGAGGAGGAAATGCTCAGGCGAGCGTGCGCTCTAGGCGGCGGGTGGCCGAAGGTACGGATAGAGGTCATTCGGCCTGGTGCTGTAGAAATTGAAGGGCTACCGGAGGGCTATGGTAGACATTGGACGTCGAAGTCCCTCGGTGGAAGAAGGTGAGGAGAGAGAGTGTCGGGATTGCCTCAGGAGCGTACCCCAGACCCAGCGCCTCTGGGGTTTTTACGGCGAGGTGATCAGACCCAAGGGCAGAGACCTGGAATACTCGTTGATAATAGTCCCTAAGTAGGGCCTCGATCGAAGGCGCCGATCGTACAGAGAAAGGTCACTGAATTCGTCAAAAGTAGAAGTCTGGAGAGGGACCACACTGGCCGCTTCTGATGCCGCAGAGCGATCGCAGGCCAGCACGTTGAGAGGGAGCGGGGGGAAGCCTTTAGCGAGAAGAGGGCACCGTGCGAGGGCCAATGAGGGTAGTGGCGTGGAAGAGACGGCAGAGACGTCGCACAACAATGCTCCTGCACAGCTCCTGCTGTGACGTCCGAGCTGAGGGCGGACTCGACGCAGAAAAGGGTGGCGGATGGTCAGGGTAGGGCGAACGCTGCCCGGCGACCGTAGTAAGCGGGAGGTGATAGGCGAGAAGGAGAGGGGAGAGCAGACGTGTGCAGCCTGTGCGGAGTGGGAGAGAGGCGTGAGAGGACGATCCGTCGAGTGGGGAGGGGAATACGGCTTTAACGACTAGGAAGCAGGACATAAAGTACCGGGGGCAGGGCAGGGTCTGCAAGAGGGACGCCCCCAGCTACAGTAGCTGTGCGGGATGCTTGCTAGATGCTTGTTGGATGCTTGCCGTGGCCTGGTCGCACAGGCAAGGTAGGGACGAAGAGATATATAGAAGTGAGGTGGTTAGAGTAGCGATCCTGCTGTGCTCGGAGACAAGGTCCAATTCGACTCAAAACACACATATGGAGAGGGCGAAAATGGCCATCCCTGGAAGAGAGTCCCACGCCGCCGGGCCTGTTCGTCTCTTTAAGAGTTAAAGCACGGGTGCTGCACGCCTGCCTGCTCTCGAGGTTTAGCAGGACACTGCGCACGCAGGGGGCCGTGGGGAGACGCTCGTCGGAAGAGGTCGACGCCTGCACCATGGCTTCGTAAGTTCACGCCGGCGTCCTAGGGGCGTCTGCCATACGTGAGCACTAGGTCCTGCGGAGGCTGCAATCTCCTCGTCCGCGGTTGTATATAACGCGATGGTAGTACAGCCGTGCGTCCTGTAGGGCATGTATCGTCCATTAGTCGTCCCCCTGGGCCATGTCCTCGTTTGCCTCTTCAGGCCCTGCCTCTGCTCACCACTCTGTTGGCTGACGGCCCTCACGCAGTCGTGGCAAGGTGGTGTTGACTATATGATAGACGGCGGGGGAGCATGCAATCGAGCGAGCGCCGCGGCACCTATTTGCAGCAGCTCATCCTTCTGATTAGCCCGCCATTCACCGCCAAGCCCGCATTCGCAGAGACGGTCTTTCGATCGCTGCTGCTTATTGTCACAACCCAAACGCCATGCAAACAGACGGCGGGTCTGCTGTAGCAGGTAGTGACGACACGATCCTTCTGGTCTGGACTTCGAGGGGGTCCCTAGACGGAAATCAGCCCCACACCTGGCGAAGATGCCTGCAGCAAGTAGTGCATCTTCTTGCCTCTACCCTTCCCAAGCCACCATGTGGCAGCACGCAGGCCTTGAAAATCCATCAACCTACCACTCCATCGTTCCCCAACGTGCCTCACATCGATTAGACGTAGCATTTGTCATTTGGCGGGCATGAAGGCAGATGACGAAGCTACTCCAGTCCGTGTCGAACGTTTGGAGCTTCAACCTGCAGGTGGTGGAGCAAGGACCGCAGGACGCCTCTTCGGCGCGCAGATCCTGGGGGAATCTGCACGGACCCAACTAGGTTGGCGCAACATACCAGCCGGTCAAACTTTAAACATTTAGGTCGCAGGCGAGTGCCACTCCCCGCATGGTCGCTTTTGCATGTGCCCTTTTGAGTCCATGAGCAGAAGCCATATATGGCGCTTACTTTCAGTTGTGGTGACGTGAGGGCTGGGCGCTGCATTCCCGCATAGTCGACCACTCGGAAAAGACCCGTTTGCCATGAGTTGTCGTGACATTTTTTTCTTTGTGAAGTTTCCGTCTTGAGTATCTTTAGCAACGAGTCCTATCTCGGTACACGACGGACGGGAAACGGAACGGCACTGAACCTTCTTCAAAGCACGCTCCAGCATCTGGCTCCAGAATGGTTTCCGTGCCGGCCCACCTACGACCCTGAATCGGCCTGTTCCGGAGGACAAAGGGTCTACACTATGGAGAAAGCTGAAGCGAAGCTGCAAACCGCGTACGTAGTCTGTTGCAAGACTGATTTATTGCATTGCTGTCGTGCATTCCGCGCTATACTAGGTGTGGCTCGTAGCAATTATGGGAAGTGCGGAGATAACAGAGCATCATGTGTGTCCTTGCCCGGGAACACCGCGAGGCCACAGGGCAGTGCCAGAAAGTTAAGTTTCCAGTGGGCTACCTGATAGTGCTATCAGCCTGCTGGTCTTCTGAGCAACACGGATTGAGGGCCAGTCAAACCGAATTGCTAGGAATAGCCCATTCTAGTAGACGGCGCTTTTGGCCTTGGGGGGCTGGTCGATGCCGCGATGTGGAGTAAGCCGCGCAATGTGCTAGCCTGCAGTATCTCGATCACATACTTTTTAGAGCTGATGAACAGCGATCGTCGGCGGGATTCAGCAGCTGCATCTGCTTGGCTGGTGTCCCGCGCGTCCGACATACGGATACAACGGCTTCCCAAAGAGTTGATAGCTACTCAAAGGTGAAGATTCCAGCGCTTCGCCCCTGCAGAAGGGAGAGAGCGGCGTCCAGGAGATGACTTACATTAGTTCAATATTGCTTAGAGAGAAACGGCGTAAAAAGCCGCTGTCTTGGTGTGGAGCTGGAAGAGGCGAGACGAAGGGCAATGTGTGACGTGCATAACTAGCGGCATGGACTGGCGCGGGGATGGACTTGGTCTCAACAATTGGCCAGCACGTCTCCACTGCTGGAGAGCGCCTGCACACTGCCTGCCACCGTCGGAACGTAACTAGGTCCACGATGCCGACGCCTCAATAATGCCTGCTCTTAAGACTCCGAAGAGGTACCAGCGAGATGGCACACGGTGAGCCAAAACCGCCCAAGTGGAAGCAATTTTCGAGGCCTGCATGTAGGCTCAGGAGCAATTTTGCCAGTGCTGATTTTTGGCTGCAAAACGAACAGTGCCTGAACGGGCCGCATCTCCCTTCCGAAGGCACGGAGATGATCTGCGAGACTCGATCGGTAGTTTATTGGTCTGTACTGTACTGTACATTGGATGGGTGATGCTTGCACGGAGGTTGTCGCTCACGTCCAATTGCCGGATTATTCCCCTTCCGGCAAGCCGACGTCAACTCCGCCCGCAAATCACTGTCACGTGTTGGGGTGTCGCTGGAGCGCTAAGGCTGGCATGAGGTTGCGGTCATTCGTTGCCCTGGCTTTCGATGCGACCCAAATGTGCCAGCATCCGCTAAGAGAGGAAGTTGAGCGAGATATGTGGGTTCTGTTTGGGCCGCCTGTGTCATAGGGTGGGCGTCGACCCCAGTAAGCCGCGACAGAGGCCTACGCAGAGTTGATTCGCAGGCCTGCTGCCATTCTGTAGAGGTGTGTAATAGTCAAAGGAACAAATCTGATGGGTTATACTCCTCTTATAGGCCGACATGTCTTGAAAGCTGAGCTTATATTGAGAAGCACAATGGTTACATGGTATATCATCGGACAATACCACGCAAAATGCGCCGGAGGAAAGTCGGCCCGACGCTTTGTCCGCGGTTCCATCACCTCCCTCGCGCGACTACACTGAGCTTCTGCATCGCGAACAGCCTATCTAAAAGGGGTCACAATGAAATACCCTTTGCGACACAGCCTCTTACGATCGACCTGAATGACAAGCCATGTTCAACTTCACCCCACTTCTAGGGGCGCAGTCAGCGTCCCCAGCGTCGCAATCCTTACTCGAGTTCGACGGCGGCATCAAAATACTTATTGACGTGGGCTGGGATGAGAGCTTCGATGCTGAGAAGCTTAAAGAAATAGAAAAGTACGCATGAATCTATACTTGTTGTCCTCGCCGATAGTCTAGTCCGCATCCCTGAGTTTCGAAAACCGGAGGGTTAGACCAGCCACGGTCCTGGAGCTCTGCCGATGCGTACGAAAGTTACGCAAGAGTTCATAGAAGCTAATGACATGTTGTCTAGGAATATCCCGACCTTATCATTCATCCTCCTCACACACGCGACGACAGCGCATCTTGGTGCCTTTGCACACTGTTGCAAGCACTTCCCATTGTTTACCCGGATTCCAGTCTATGCAACCGTTCCGGTGATAGCTTTGGGTCGGACACTACTACAGGATCTATACTCATCGACACCATTAGCATCTACATTCATACCAATCGATGCGTTGAACGAGTCGTCTTACTCCTACTCACTGAAAGATGGAGATAATCCAAAAATATTGTTGCAAGCACCAACTCCTGATGAAATCGCCAATTATTTCGGCCTCATAAACCCTCTGAAATACTCGCAGCCTCACCAGCCTCTTCCATCTCCGTTCTCTCCTCCGTTGAGTGGACTCACCGTAACAGCTTTTAGCGCTGGGCATACTCTGGGTGGTACGATATGGCATATCCAACATGGCATGGAGTCAGTAGTATATGCGGTCGATTGGAATCAAGCGAGGGAACATGTTCTTTCCGGTGCCGCCTGGCTTGGTGGGCCTGGCACAGGAGGTTCAGAGGTTCTGGAGCAACTTCGCAGACCAACAGCAATGATTTGCAGTACAAAAGGGTCAGGGCAAGTGACAATTGCGGGGCAGCGAAATAAAAGAGACGACGCTCTATTGGACATGATAAAGGAGACCATATCACGAGGTGGCTCTGTTCTCATACCCTCGGATTCCAGTGCTCGTATACTGGAATTGACATATCTTTTGGAAGAGACCTGGGCAGCAGAGATCTCGAAAGCAGGTGCTGAGAGCCCTCTAAGGCATTCTAAAGTCTATCTTGCCAGCAGGACAGGGGGAGCTACCATGAGATACGTACGGAGCATGCTAGAATGGATGGAGGAAGGCATTGTCAAAGAGTTTGAGACCGCAAGCGGTGCCTTAGAAGACCAGAGACGGGTACGAGATCAAGATGGTGGCGCTCCAAAAGGTGACGACGACAAAACTGCAAGAGCACCCTTTGATTGTAGACACATCACCCTACTCGAACGAAAATCTCAAGTCAATCGGATGTTAGCTTCGACTGAGCCACGTGTAATTCTGGCTAGCGATACATCACTGGAATGGGGTTTCTCAAAAGACGCGTTGAAAAGCATAGCATCTGATGAACGCAATCTAATAATATTGACGGAGAGGATCGGGGAAGTGAGTGGTACAGCGAAGGGCCTGGGCAGGATTCTCTGGGAACTATGGAACGAGCGAACCGCCGCGGCTGGCCAGGATCGTCCCTCCTCTGCCGTCGTCGAGGCAGCTGGCCAGCAAACGACTTTCCGGACCGTACAAGCAGCCGCTTTGGAGGGCAACGAGTTACCCATGTACCAGCAGTATCTAGCGAGGCAACGGCATCTACAGACCACAATGCAAGGCGACTCCAACTCCGCTCTAGAGACTTCGGCAGATGTGGTAGACGATCGATCATCCTCAACATCCACAACATCTGAAGATTCAGATATTGAACACCAAGGAAAGGCTTTAAATACAGCAACTACCTTACAACACGCACGTAACAAGCTTGGGTTGAGTGATGCTGAGCTTGGTATCAACATCCTCATTCGCCGGAAGAACGTTTACGACTACGAGGTACGGGGAAAGAAAGGTAGAGAGAAGATGTTTCCTTACGTCGCTAAAAGACGTCGTGCGGATGACTTCGGTGATTTGATTAGGCCCGAGGAATACATCCGTGCAGATGAAGAAGATCACAACGCCGGAGACGCTCTTCGAGACGCGGGCTCAAAGAGAGAGAATGCGGTTGGGCAGAAACGAAAATGGGACGATATCCCTGTTCGAGGTGGGGATGGAGGGCGACGCTTGACGAACGGTGCAGGCAAACGAAGAAAAACTTATGAACCTAATGCAAATGATGCAGAATCCTCGGACAGTGAGCCTGAAGACGATCCCGATAAGGTGGAAGGTCCATCGAAGGCGTTGATAGGATCAGAGACCCTCGAACTTCATTGCCGCATTTCTTTTGTCGACTTCTCAGGCTTGCATGACCGTCGCACAATTCAAATGTTGGTTCCGCTAATCAAACCACGAAAATTGATCCTTGTAGCCGGAGAAGAAGGCGAAACGAACGAGTTGGCTGAAGAATGCCGCAAAGTACTCAACGCAGGCTCTAGCGAGACTGCAATCGATGTCTTCACCCCGACAGTTGGAATGGTCATAGATGCCAGCGTCGACACGAACGCATGGACCATCAAGCTCAGCCGCGACATGGTACGCAAACTGCAATGGCAGAAAGTAAGGGGTCTGGGCGTGGTAGCGATAACTGGAAGGCTGGCGGCAGCATCGCTTCAACCTCGTACAGAAGAGGACGACGGTACCGCCAAGAAAAAAGTCAAGTCATTGACCGGAGCATCGAAGGACGCGGAACCAGACTCAACACCCATCCTCGACGTCGTCCCCGCAAATTCGTCAACCGCCGTACGCTCCGTAGCACAACCCTTCCACGTAGGCGACCTAAGACTCGCAGACCTAAGAAAAATCATGCAGAGTTCAGGCATGACCGCCGAATTTAGGGGCGAAGGCACGCTGGTGATCAACGGCACTGTTGCCGTGAAGAAGACCGGTACCGGAAAGATCGAGGTCGATGGAGGAGCGTACAGCTTCGCGGATCCAAAGAGCACGGACAGCGGCACTTTTTTCAAGGTCAAGAAGAAGATTTATGAGGGCTTGGCTGTGGTTGCTGGAGGGTGAAACCACCCGTGGACTCCATTCAGAAATTGAGTCATGGTGTATCGGATATTGGATGTGTAACATAGGTTTAGCCATACTTTTACTTCACCAGCTGTATTCGAAAGACACAGAAAGGAAGGTGGTGTGCTTGCTTTATTTTGTAGACTATGATAAACCTGCAATATGATTTTCATTTCATTTCATTGTAGTAGTATATGCTATTCTGTGAGTTCTCTGCAATAGACGGTGGGGTAGGTAAATGGTTGTGAGATAGTGAAAACGATGGACTGACTGCATCCAAACGCCCCCAATGTTGTAATCGTTACCAATTCTCTCCTATTGCTCGGTGAGTTATTGAAATATGCAATCCAAACATGCATCTAACCCCTCCACCCAAATCTTCCAATTTCGTAAAACTCTCTTAGCCCCTCTGCTTCTATCGCTATCTCTACCCTTGCCCGACCCTATCACCATTCTCTATGCTCTACCGGCTCTTATAATAGCTCGTTACAATTTAGACGACGTACAACACGCTCCGTCTGGGCCAACGGTACCCTCCACACTTGGCTGATGATGCTGCTCACTCAACAACACGCTCTTATTAAACGTCTGCTCACTAGGTGGTACGTCTAGCGCCGGGTTCTTGTCGAAGAAGTTCACAGGCTTGAGATGGATTTTTAGGATTTCGCAGGGCATGACGGGGAAGTCCTTCAGGGTTGTTAGAATTAGATTCTAGTATAAGATGTTTGGGAAAAGGTTGGAAGGAAATAGCTGTTGAAATGGGGAGAGACCAGCTTCGGGTGGAATGAGAGAAATGTGGGAATGGCATACCTCGATTCGTGGTACATGATTGATACCAGCTTGGATAAATAGGACGAAATCGGTATCCTTGACGTTTTCTTTTCTATCAGCCCAAGATCGCACTCCGGTTCCGCCACGCGATTGATTTGTGTAACGTCCTCCAGCGTACAATTCATCATCTCTATACTTGACAACATAGATGTTGTGATCTGAAAACTCGGCACGCTTGTAGTTGAAACTATCCTTGTCTGATAGGATCTTTTGGAAATCAGGGGCCTGGATTTTATACGCGACAGGCTTTCCGTTGATAGGATTGCGGATCTCTGGGTTCTGGATCTTGAAGGTGCGGTTCTTGGATACATCGACGTCGTAGCCGCCAGATTCGGAGACAATGGTTTCCTGCACGAAATAACCGGTGCCGTGTGGGTTGAAGTCGGAGCGTGGCATTGGGTGTGCTTCATCATAGACTAGGCGGTTCGAGGGACCTTCGAGGAACGGATCAATGCGGAGGGAGAAGATGTGTTGGTGGTGGACTGCTAGAACGCCAGGATGGACAACAGTGCCGAATGGAACTTCGATGCCTTCGTCAATGGGTTGTGTGCTTAATATACCAGTTGCACGAATCTCGTAATCGACTTCTCCGGCTTGGTTGAAGATGAATGCGAGGATGTACTCGTAGTTGGAGACTGTGATGATGGATTGCAGAACGAGTTCGCGGGAACGAACAACTGCTGCGCGACCTGTTCTATAGTTTGTGTGTTTCCAGCCAATACCGGCATCTTGTTCGTGGATACACACGACGTTGTCCATTGGGGTAATGCCACCTTTGTCATCAGAGAGAACGGCATTGAGGTAGTAAATGGAACCAAGGCAGTCGCAGCCAAGCTTTAAGTTGTTGGCCATGATTCCTGCACCGGCGTCACCAAGATCAAAAGCAGACTTCTTATGATAGGGGTGGCGAGGGTCAGCATATGGAATATTCATGTCTGACAGACTGAGACGGTAGAATAAGCTACGGCCATCATAACGAACCTTTTCAACATTAGCAACGGAAAGTCTATACATAGACAGATCAGACTCACATCGTAGAGGACCATTCCCTCGCGCTGGTTGAAGCCAACCCGGAATTTCCATTTCTGCCATTCGAGGACATTTGATGTACCCTCCTGAGTTACTTTGAAGCTTGCACCTTCAGGCTGACTAACATTGAGGGGCTTGAGATCGGTTCGTAGTTGCTGATGCTCTGGAATGTATTCGTTTGCCGGCTGAATCTTGTACGGCTCTACTGGCTTGATCGTATTGTCTACTCCTGTGGGTAATAAGTCTATTCGGATAACCTTCATGTCTGATGTGCTAATGACGGGAGAGATTGGCAGTGGAAGTGCATAGTGGTTTGAATCAGCCTCCGAAGGGTTAACTGGATCCCGAAGGTAGAGGAAGCATTGGTACAGTCTCTCTTCGTCGTTGATTCCATCGGAGCCTTACAAATCAGCACGGGTTTGAAATCAGCCAGGGCGTAGGGAAAAGAGTTACCGTAGATCCACGGGTCACTAATCACGACTGTGCCTTCTGGGAGCTTCAATTTGGCAAGTTCGGCCTGTACAGCTTCATCCTCGAGGGCAAGTCTCTCAATGGCCATAATCTCGTCACCATCTCCATTGGCATGGACAAATGGGCCGAGCAAGACATTGCGTAGTACCCGACCAGTGGAGAGGTCGACAATAGCCTCGTGGAATTTATTCTTTGTGAGAGCATGATTAGATCTTGGCGAGACTAACAAATAAAAGTTGTTTGGGTGATTTGCATACAGTGTTCCGGATGTAGTAGTTTAGGAATGCTTTCCTGCTAATTGACGGGCGTGGTCTATTGTTGTGCTCGGCATCTAGATAACGAAGCACCTCGGCCTTTGGAGGTTCCTCAAGCGTCACGACCTTGAAGTGGAGGTCTGTGTGTGCCGGCCATGATGCCTTGATTATTGCCGCTGCCGCTGTGAGCTCAGATGCGGATAGAGGTGCAAGAGGATGGGAAGGCACGCTCTTGGCAGGGCGGGGAGTAGGCGTGGTGGTAATTGGTTCCGCGGACATTTTCAGACTCGCATGCACGAAAGTTGAGAGCGAAGAAAGGAGGACTGAGCTCGACAAGAATTGAATGTTTAAGTGTGAAAATACTCTGAGGATGTAAAGTGCCGAGGACAACGACGACGTTACCTAAGAGGCATGGGTTAAGGACTATTCGAGTTTGATGTCGAGATAAGAGCGTGGATGAAGCGTATCTCGGAAGAAGGCGCCATCGAAATATTCGCATCGACCTGACTAATTGGGCATAGGGCTGGCTCGAAGGGTGAATTCTGGAGCCGAGACATGCGTCACGGTACACTCCAAGTCTCCAAACCCCGCTTTCGCTTTCAACCTTTCCCACCGTGCCACCCTTTCTTGCAGCTGTTTGTCCTGTTTGGCCCATCCCACGCCCCCCATCATGTCTACCCCTTTGCTCATTGCACATTGCTCATCTCCCCTCCCTCCCTCCCTTCCACGTATACTTGGCCTTGTACGATACGACCCCTCCCGGAACTGGTCATCTTCCGCGAGGGTGGAGCCCCCTCCGCCGATAATGGCTTTTATTTTCCTAGTCCATCTTGCTCGGACAGGCTTGAGGTAGGTAGGGTCAGGGGTGTGTGCACGTGACTGGCCACAACATCCGTGGAGGTCTTCCTAGATAGGAAGATCACGACGACGGGTCCGTCATGTATCAGAGCACTCGAGTCTCGGATCGATATTCCGACAGAGGCCACTAGAATTCTACATCAGTCGACCAGATTATACTTCGTACCTTTTATAGGCGTCATTTGGGCTGCTACCACATCGCGTCAGAGGTCAGGGAAAGAACAGTATTGCGCAAGTTTCTGCGCATCTACAAATTCCGATCTATCCTTCTCACAATCTCTCTTATAATCATTTTCATGCACGTTAAGACTCTTCGAAACTTAACAGACTATCATGTTTATCGTTCCTGTCGGCTCCAACATTTGTTTCCCGTMCCCCGTGGATAGCCTTGCCATCMAAGCCAATATACAACCATTTACCGAGATATTAATGTATCTGGCGCCCCTACTGTTCGACCACCCCAACCAGCTCATCTTACCATCCCCACAAAAATGACAGCGGTCTGCTTGATTTAAAGCCTATTGTGGCCCCGCTTATTGGCTTAGAAAATTACTTGCTCATGCTTTCACGCCCAAACCCAAGATTCGCCGCTCCCCAGCTTGATATATGTTATATTACGCCCCTTCCCATTTCGACCATCTTCCCACCCTCCGCCAATATGTTTGTCACCCACACAACTCTAGAACAAACCCCAACTAAGGCACTTCTGTAGCGGAAGTATGATCCGCCACGCAACCCCCAGGTCACTCGGCGCTTCTACCGACAGGAGGATGGCTCCAACCTACTTGGTACTGTGACGCATTTTCATTTGGGCGTCAATGCTCAAACCAATCAAGGTAGAACGTTTGGTTTACTTGGGAAACATTAGTTACTGTAATATGGAAACAGAGTGCCCCGGGGAGCACGTTAGATTCCTTGCTCATCGAGTATAAAAGGTCTCTCAGGGGAGGATTTGGGCTCCTCACGACTCCACTGAACAGTATACGCAGACCGATCAGATCCCAAGTTCGTCCAGGACAATCGCCGATATGAAGACATTCGCCGCAGCAACTCTCCTTTTCGCTACCCTCGCTGAGGTTGCGCAAGGTCACTGTACGTGTGTTTGACGCGTGCTCGAAACAGAGATTTTAACACCGCTTAGACATCTTCCAATACCTGACCGCGAACGGCCAAAAGGGAGCCAAGTACCAGAATGTGAGGACCAACTCCAACTATAACTCTCCAGTCACCAGCTTGAGCTCCAACGACCTCCGTTGCAATGTTGGCGCGTCAAGTGGAGGGGGAAACACCACTACCGTCTCTGTCGCTGCCGGGTCTTCTGTCACTTTCACCGCAGACACTGCTGTGTACCACCAAGGTCCCGTGTCTTTCTACATGACCAAAGTCGCCGATGCTTCTGCAGCCGACGGATCAACGGACTGGTTCAAGATCAAGGAGATTGGTCCCTCATTCAGCGGTGGGCAGGCCAAGTGGGATATGAGCAGTAAGTTTCCCACTCCTACACATACGTATCGAATAATCTCCGCCAACTGTGAATAGCTACCTATAGTGCCACCATTCCATCCTGCATCGCCGCCGGCGAATATCTCCTCCGAATTGAACAACTCGGCATCCACAACCCCGGATCTCCACCACAATTCTACGTCGCTTGTGCCCAGGTTAAGATCACCGGAGGTGGCTCTGGAAGCCCCAAGCCCACTGTTAAGATTCCCGGCCACGTCAAGTCAAGCGACTCTGGATACACCGCCAACATCTACAACAACTTCAACTCGTACACCGTTCCCGGACCCAAGGTTGCAACTTGCTAGATGTTTGGCGCTATGCGCTGAAAGGGATCTTCGTTACTGTTCGTCTGTGATAGGACTTGTGGAGGCACTCATTTGCATGGTTGGTGTTGGAGCTCATAATGTTTGTAGTTTAAGGTACAAACCTCTTGTCCTGTTTGGATTTTGTATATACAATCGTTGTCATTATGCAAACTATAAATTTCTCAGCACCCCCATTTGCCTCCTGTCATTTTCGTAGTGATTTTATGTCGCGGTGTTCATCGCGCCCGTATCTTGGAGTACTTTTGTTGACCACGTGTATCGCAGGAGTTGCTCGTTCAAAGCCCATTCATTCTTCTAGACTTCGCTACTAGGTTTGCCTTCAAGGACATAGCACATGGATTGGAAACTAATGTTCGAAACAGGTTTATCGAAGGTTCGTCATCTACCTCTGGCTACACATTCTGATTTACCAAATCGATAACCTCTAGTTTTCTCCATAGAACAAGTCTCAACACCTGCGCTTAGCCTCCCGGATCAAAATATACGCGCTGATAGCCCATTGACATGGTGACTTGGCGGCCGTTCGCGCGTCTGGATTCACATACCACACGCGGTTGCTCACCCTTCACCAAAACCACCATCGACTTACCACAGCACACGGTGACACTTCACGCTTTCTCAGTACCGCTGAAAGATCTATGGCTAAATAACCCGGGCTTCACGTTGAAATTGTCGTGACTGTCACTCTTATCGTTCACGGAATCTCATTCATGTCATCGCAATGCCCACTTCACTCCTCTGCAAAGGCCTGCAACCAGCGGACTGAAAGACGAATACATATATCCTGCACATCTGCCAACATGTGAAAAGGTTCTGTATCCTTAAGACAGCTGATATCCTCTATACTGCATCACAGCGCTGAACAGCACCGATCTCCAACACTGCGATAGCTTACACTCGCTCCCAGTCTTTTAGTGCATCTATACTCTGTATCAGCACCATAAGGATAAGTAATGGCAGGCCCACCTCCACCACTAGGGGCGCCTTACATCGTAGACGTCGGCCGCAATCCTAACATCAACCGAGATCCCCCTCCACCACCTGTTGGCGTTGCCGGTGGTCACGATCCCGCTGTTGCAGTCGTCATGAACGGTCCTACGCCGGGGGTTCAGATACCCATCAGTCAACCGGCTCAGGGTGTACCCATCGCAGGAGTAGGTATGCCAATTGGACTCGGCCCACCACCACCATACTCTGTGCTTCCTCCCTTCGGCATCTCCCCTTTCGGCGGTATGGGAATGGGAATGCCCTTTGGAGGGAACCCCTTAGCAGCACCGCCATTCCCACCAATTCCCGGTGACCCAACAGTCGTATCACCTATACCATGGGGCATGCCATACGCGGGCCTCCGTCACGGATGCCCACCACCCTTCGCCCCAGGAGGCATGCCCTGGGCAGGCGGCGGACCAAGTTTCTTCCCCCCGCCCTGCGGACCCGGCATGATTCCCTCACCAGGAGGTTTCTTCCCCTCAGCACACCACAACTACCAAGGTCCCGGACTCTGGGGTCCCACCGGTTGGCAAAGACCGCCACCACCCATCATAGACGGCGGCGTAGGCCCCATCCCCAGCGACCAAGTCGACGTCACCCAAGTCCCCGGCGGCGACCTACCCGGCCACACCGTCGTCCAATCCTCAGAAACAACCTCCATCTTCCGTATCCTAACCAATTTCTACCCCTGGGAACAAACCATGGTGCCCATGGCGATCGAACCCATGCAATTCGACAGCGGATGGACGCTAAATCGTGTCATTGCTGCTATGCGAAGCCCCGAGAAGAATTGTCAGGGTTGGGGAATCACCGAGTGTTTTGATGTTGGGGATGGACGGTGGTCGAAGGGGTGTACGTATATCTATGGGAGTGAGACTTCGACGAATCAGACCTTGGGCATGGTGGGTATGACGCCGAATAGGAATAGGAATGGGGAGGATCCTTTGTATGTTTATCTGCATAGGATTTGAGAGGTTGTGAGATGGGTTTTTCGTGAGGGAGTCTAGGAGGGGATGGAGAGGGGCTGGGAGTGCTGGGGGATTAGCTGGTTTGATCTTGTGTGTGGTTTATGGGCATACTGTTGCTAGCTGGGGGGGGTAGAATTATATATTGGGAGTGATAATTATGGATTTTCTGCAATAGCCGGAACTCAAATGCTGGTGAATGGCTTCAAAGTCTAAAATTTCTTAATGTTCCTCTGGTGGAAGGGAAAATCTGGGAAGGCTATGCTGTGAGGCACTGTTGTACAGCGGCTCAGAGGCACGTGAGCTCTCGTCGCTGTTTGACATGTGCTTCACCAGACCATCTAAACAACCATGTCAATAATTAGGGAATATTACATCCTCTTCGATTAATTATTCTAATGATGGGTCTCAAGATAAGAGGAAAATTCTACGTGGTATCAAGCAATCGAATGACATAACTCGGGCGGCTCAAGGCCGACCCACCATATCCCCCCCAACACTGAATAATTCCAAACCACTCCACCGATAAACCGACGCCGGCAGCATCCGCATAAACTCGGAGGCCGCCTCTTCCTCCTAAACCGAAGAACTCCGATCCGGTGCACCAATCACCACAAGTCACGCAAAGCGGAGCCCTGCTTTCGGTTCGCAGGGAGGCAAACCGCGCGCGAATTGTCGGCCTTGTGAGGCAGAAACCGGAGTCGGGAACAGCAGGAGCACACACAGCCCCTTGTGATTCACAGCAATCGAGGGTCCAGAAGCCGCGTAATTGGTGCCAGCTCACATGTTGTGCTTCATCCAACTATGCGCGCGTCCGAGGGGCGAGCAAGCACGTTTCGCATCGACGTCTCACGAAGGACGTTTCTCAGCGTCACCTTGGTTTTCTTCGTCGGGGCTGTATGCATAATGCGAGTGCCTGCGAATAGCGGCGCCTTTGAAGTAGAAGACGAATGGGATGGCGCAGCATGCCAGGCCGATGAAACCGAGAAGTGAGGAGGCCCATTGATACCCCAGGCGGTCGTACATCTGGTTGGTGAATAGGACCACTGCAGCACCCCAGAATGATCTAATGAAGGTCTTGGCTGCTAATGCAGATGCAGCTTGGTGTTGGTACGAATCAACGAGGTAGTTGTTCGCAGAGTTATACAAGAAGATGAATCCGAAACCAACCGGGAAGCCTCCAAGTGCTGGACCTGCCCATGATAGCCGGGGGTAGGACGTCCAAGCGAAGATGAAGAGGCCGATTGGAATGCACCAACACGAGATCATCATCGGGATCAGTCGTGCTTCCGCAGGTGGTTTGCCGTTGTGCTTCTTGACGAGGTGGAGATAGTGCTTGTTTACGAGTGGAGAACAAGCTGCACTAAGTAACACGCCTACCATGATCGGAATGAACATCAAGCCTGTGGTGCTAGCGCTATAACCTTTGCCTTTTTGGTAAATGATTGGATATCTGAAGTGAACGATAATTAGCCAATAGTACGGGATTAAGCCAGGGAACGACTTACGCTACGAAGAACATGTAAAGTAGACCGTAAAGTACCGACATATAGAGAGATATGAAGAACACGATAAGCTCTTGAAAGAGAAGTTGAAATGGCCTCAAGAGGAAGAGCATAAGTCGCTGACTCCAAGGTCGAAGATCGAGATCCTCCTCAGTGACAAATTTATCGTCCCCTGTATCCTTCCTCATTTTTGCGGCCCGTCTAGCCAGAAGTTTCGGTGTGTATGTCTCGGGGACCGTGAACGATATGAGCACCCATGCTATGGCGCTTAGGATGAGCTGAATCCAATAAAGCCAACGCCATCCGGCAGCATCGCTTAAGAAACCTCCTACCAATGGGCCAACAGCAGGACCAATGAAGGGTGCGGCGGAAAAGGCAGCCATCGGCACACCCCTCTCTTCGTTCCTCCATAAATCGGCCAGTGTACCTCCAACAAGGGTCATTGGAGCAGAGAATGCAATACCAGCAATAGCTCGTGTTACCAGCAACGTGGTAATATTTTGCGCAACCGCACCCGGAATGGTGAAGATGACTGCAAGAAGAAGTGTACTCGCATAGATACTTCTCCTTCCGAGAATCTCGCTGAGGGGCGCGAAAGCCATTGGCCCGATACCAAAGCCAACTACGAAAAGCGTGATACTAAGCAAGGCAACCTCTTCCGACACATGAAACTCTTCAACGATACCCTCGATATCTGCAGTGATGACGGCGCTGTTAAACGCGACCACAAAGCAGGTAAATGCCACGCACATTGTACACCACCACTTGTATGCTTTAGACCAATTCTTGGGATTCTCCGGGTCGTTTAATTTCCAAGTCACCAACTCGTATCGCTCAATGTTCCCTGTGACGTTCGATCGGACTTCCCGTAGTATTTGTCCATCGATTGTTTCTTGGGTGTACTCCTCGAGATTGGCGTCTCGACTTAGGGTTCGGTATGGCAGATTTACGACATCTGCACCATCGACGGTTGGCGAAGGGGCTATGGGTTGAAACTGAGGTTTCGCTCCTATTGTGCTTGTCTCTGATGCCGTATCATCAGAGACAGAATGGTGGGAGGTATGGTCGGCCATGATGGCAGTCGACACAGCTTATTTTCTCAGACGAACGCGCCTTTGAGACCAAGTACTACGCAATGGAAGAAACAAGATTGAATTTGTGTAGATTCCTATTTAGTGGATGGCTGGAACCAAAAAACCAGAAGGTGGCAAAGTAGAATGTTTTAAAGCCTGAAGGTGACTCCATGATATTTATACCTTTCGATGGGAAAAATATTCGACTCATAGTGATATGATGAGGCGTAAAAACAGGAGACTCCTAACGGAGGTTTTTCGGATTTCTCAGATAACGAGACTTTTGCATCTGAAGATACTCGAAGATCGAGCTCGAGTACATCGGATGGCATGACTATACTAGAATGATTTTGGATTAGTGCATGTTCCTAATTTGGTTAGTGGAGGAGATATCTCGGAAACGGTGTTTTGTAAGAAGAGAAACTTCACGATTGAAACAGGACTTTTAAGAAACTCCAGCGGACATCCACATGGTAACGCGCGACCCACTTAAACGCGGAAAGTAATTGAGCAAAAAGGTCCAGATATCGGTTGAGGCGGCAGCCAAAAGCTTTTATGACTCGGCCGAATGTTTAACAGATGTCTTATGAACAATTTGCTGCGCGTTTAGTAAATGCAGGATGTGAAAATGCGATGGTGAAATATTGGAACTCGATAGTCATAGCTACCGGTGTTCAGCTCAAGCGCTGGCCTCGCACTCCTATACTGATTGCAATGAACCCAGCGATCCTGATAGGAAAAAGGTTCTGGTTTACGGTTAATCAACGGTAATGCCGCAAGCGCTAATAAGATGTCCCACGGTCCGGCCTGGCACTCCCGAGGTCTGCGTGGAGTGATTCCCATCACGTGCTCTAGAAAATCCCTAGGTAAGCCCTTGACCGGTTTGGGAAAATTCTCTGAACGACAACAATGACCTGCGCTGGAAGGAGTCGTACCGATTTTGGGAGGATTCATTAGCAGGCAATATCTGTTTCTCTGATTTGTAATTAGATTGCCGGATATTATGTCGGAACCCTATATCGAAACCGCAGGCTTATGGGACGAGGGAGAAGCATCCAGTACATCCATATGCCTCTTGCATGCAGCTCGCTTCTCTCGCACAAACCGTGGATGATTTTGACCGAAAATCAATAAATGTGGACTTTTATGCTCGGCCACATTACTATGTAAGAGTCTGGGCGATGCATAACGAGGGTAACAGGTTGCAATGAGGTTTTAATTCCATCTTTGTGCAAGGCCGAGGGCCCCAGCGCAACAATTGGGGACGATCTTCTGCGATAGGATCAAACTCAATTGCCAGCTTACTTTCGGTCTGGAGCACGGTGTCAGCAAGGCAGTCATATTCAGGGATGCGAGAATACGTACGCGGCATGGGCTAAATGGTAGGCTTGGAGAATTTCAACGAGCCCATCAGCGGCCGAACGAGCAGGAAACGGAAAGCCCACCGATGAAGCGTAGAAAGCAGAACTGATGAAGTTTTCGGCCCAGGGGGCGATAAGCAAAGTGAGCCTGAAAAACCTTTTACACGCTGCAGGGAACCAGAAATGGGCGGGCAAACGAGGACATGTGACACTGAGCATTGATCAAAGGGATAGATATCTCATCATCGGTATCAGTATGTGCAATCTGGACGCGGACCTTGCGGTGGGAGATCTGAATTGCAGAGAGCATTCTCCTGCTTACTCGGCGTTTCACCGATCAGGTCTTCTAAGGGACCCACTTGGAATATATCGAGTAGTCGCCATATGGCCCCCAATTGGACGGGGTTGCATGAAGTCAAGTATGGCTCTCTCCCCAATGCACTCGTACGGCACTTTGAATGATTCGGCGCAGAGGTAGACAGGCTGAGGTCGCACTGCTTTGGCGCCCCACCTCGATGCTGCAGACGGGCGGCACGATCTCAAAGGCCGCAGCAGAGGCCTTTTTATATATGCGTGCAACAGTGTACTGTACTCCGCACGACATAGAGCAAGCAGCATGCACGCCCACGCGCAGGGCCGATACTGGCTCTCACGCAGCAATTCGACCTGAGCAAGCCGATAGGCACGGGGAGCGGTTCAACGCCCATTGTCGACGGCCGGGCCGAACATGGCTACGAGGAGGGCCGCACCGCTTCACGACTCGACCCCCATCGCCGATGCTGCCCGGGGGGTGCAGATAGGCCTGAATGGGGTAGTTGACGTGCTGCTACTGTGAGTAGCTGCAGAAGCAGACAGCAGCATTAGAGCGGCGGGCCGTAGAGTCGAGCGCGCGCCAAGACGACTGGTGGAGGAATGTAGCTCGCTCTCGCCCTCATAATTGACTGAACGGCGAAAGAAGTAGAGAGCGCGAAACCAACAGTGGTAAAGGACGACGCACAGCCAGCCCATTTAATGCCATTCCAACCCACTTCTTAACCATACTCATCCCATCCCCGACCAAGATGCGGGGCGGGGATGGGGGAAGACAAGGCCGGTGAAGGAGGGTCCAGGTATGTCCTTTGTACACGACTAGCCAAGCGGTGATGGAGAATGAGTGATGGGCCGAGATGGATGGATTGGGTGTCGTTCACAGCTGCCCGGAGCCTTTCATCAAACGACCAGCCTGCCGGTAAATGTCGCAAGCCGCTTTCTCCTGAACGTGCCGGCAGGCCCAGATTGGGAGCGTGGCAGAGGCAGAGCAAGATGCGAGCGACCATGCACAAAAATCTCAACGGAGAATGCGCAGCAGCCAATGCGCGGGCGCTGCCGTGGAGGCCCAGGGCCTGGAGAGCAAGCGTACAGTAGTAGTAGTCAAGGCCGCATGGGACGGCGCGGGAGAGGGGAGGAGGGATGAGTAGAAGTGCAGCGCAGACAAGTGTGGGTTGCCATGGAAAGGGGAGGCTTCTCTTGTAGTTGAATGATCCGGACAGGCACGAGACGAATGCAGCGAGCCTGCGGATACTTGGACATCTAGGTACTGTGTAGTCGGAGAAGGGTTTTTTTGGTGGGAAGATGGCAGATGGCGAGTGGTGAGGTTGGCTTGTAGGGCAGAAAGCGGAGTTTGATCCGTGATCCGCTGCCACCGGCCCCTGCTTAGCTGGACTGGCACTGGCAAGAGGAGTGACCGTGCTGTGCTTGAGCTGCGATCCCCCTAGACTACTGAGAGTTTCTTTCCCCCTCCACTATTGCTGGAGACGACACATCCGGCGACTATACGCAGCACAGCACACACTACAGCGCAGCGCAGCGCAACACAGCTTTGTCCGCGGCTCCCACCCCAGTAGTCCATCAGTCCGTCAGTCCATCAAGGTGTCTACTATAGCAGTCGAGTCTTTTGCTAACGTATCCCGAAAGCAGCGAGCAGGGCCCCAATTGCCCCCAATTCCCCCCCACTCGGCGCCCATCTCCCGCGAAACGCACTTCTCGAGGCGTCTTCCAATCCAAGGTCACTCCCCGATCGCCCTCTTGCAACCTTACCCGTCCGCCAGTCGACCAACCCACCCTGCCGGGTCGTCCCTCAAGCTCTCGGTGCTGACCTTTGCGTGCCCATTGGCTGTCTCCTCCCCCTCTGGCCGTGGGGAGGCGTCTTGTCGAGAGGCTCGAGGCGCGTCATCCGTCCGGCGCAGCAGCAGTAGCAGCGGTAGCAGCACAGCACGCAGCACGCAGCAGCAGCAGCAGCAGCGAGCAACAAGCAACAAGCAGCAACCAAGCACACTTCCACACAGGCATTCACACGCTCGCCGTACCCCGTACCATACCCCCCAACGCAACGCAAACGCACCAGCAGCACGCAGCACATCCGCCCACCCACTCAATTCCACCCCTCCCCTCTCCTCACACGCCGCAGTGCCCCAAACCGCCAGCACGCAGCTCGCAGCAGGCCCACATCCTCGCCCTCGCAGCATCCCAGCGGCCCAGTCCATCGGCCAGCAACAAGGCGGGAAAAAAAAAGAAGGCAATCTGTCGTCTGCAGCCTTCATTGCATCCATTCGCACGCACCCACCCCCCAACTGCAACTGCACGCAGGCATTGGACCCGCCGTCTCAGCTGGCCCAGGAATCGAGGAGGAGGAGGAGCAGCAGCAAGCAGCAGCGCACCCGTCTCCCGGCCCTCTAAGCCCTCCAAGCACTTCCTTTGCTGAGCGATCGAGCCAGCGAGCCCTGAGCCCTGAAGCCTGAGCGCTGCCCGCCGTTGCTGCTGCCCTGCTCGCCCTTGTCCCACACGCAGGAGCGTGGTCGTTACTTCTTACGACCCGTCGGTGCCGTGGTGAAATGGGTAGGCGCCCCTCTCTCTCTCTCAACTTTCTTGACCCTTCAACCCTTTTCAGACCCTTGGAAGCATCTCCCCTCCCTCCTCATCCTTCCCAAGCTTTTCCCTTCTCCCTCTGTGCCTTTCCGTTCTCTCGTGCGCCTCGACTTCTGCTCTTCCCTTTGCTTCCGCCCTCGAGCCTTGACCCGATCCGTCTGCTCTGGCCGACCTGACCTGCTTTGCTCTTTGCTGACCTCGAGACCCCACCAGATTCCGGAGATACATATCGGCCGTCTGCGGTGAGTCTTCACTCTTTTTCCCATAGTCGCCTGCCTCTGCCTTTCCCTTTCCCATATCCACTTCACCTTCTCTTCACCATGATGCTGCCCGGAGCTGGCGTTGGAGGCACCTCGCCCAGTGCTGAGAGAGCACATGGAGCACCCTGATGATTGCGTGGCGGTGTAGCTCTTTCTCTTTGCTCGAAGACGACGTCCTACACTGTCGTCGCCCAGGGACGCGCTTGGCACGTGACCATCGTGCACGGAAGTTGCCGCCAAGCCCGACTTGACCTCACTTCGAGCACCGACTTTGCTTCACTCGCGGCGCAACCCGATCTCTCATCCCAACTCCATCCATCTCCCTCTCCTTCTCAACCTCACTCTTCTTCTCCGAACTTGCACATTCACCTCCGGGATCCGCCGTTTCGTTGACTTCGCTGCATCGTTGCCGCCGCAATGAGCTACGATACTGACAATTACGACCAGCGTGACTCTGGTCGCGACCGCTCGCCTCGTCGCAGATCACGTTCTCCACGTCGCTCTCGACGCTCATACTCCCCCCGCAGCCGATCTCGCAGCCGGGACGACTATCGTCGCTCTGACCGTCGTTCGCGTTCGCCCGCAGGTGGTGCTCAGGGATCGGGAGGATATCAGTCTTACGGAGCTAGCCGTGGAGGTGCGCAACGACCCTCTGAGGATCGTTCGGGAAACAAGGAGAGCATGATGCAGAGCATTCGGGACTCGTCCCAGCAGGACCGTCGTGTCTACGTTGGCAACCTGTCGTACGACGTAAAATGGCACCATCTTAAAGATTTCATGAGACAAGGTATGGCTGCGCCTCTTCGCTCTCCATGTTGACCGCGACTGACAGTGCCACAGCCGGAGAGGTCTTGTTCGCAGACGTTTTGCTGCTTCCGAATGGAATGTCAAAGGTAATGATACGAATGGCTGGTCTATTTGAGTGTTGGGTTTGAGATTGACTTGGGTGTTCCTTTGGGATAGGGCTGTGGCATCGTGGAATACGCAACACGGGAGCAGGCGCAAAACGCCGTAGCGACGCTCAGTAACCAGAACCTGATGGGCCGACTCGTATATGTCCGCGAAGACCGAGAGGCCGAGCCTCGCTTCTCTAACCCAAGCTCCTCTCGCGGAGACTTCGGCGGAGGAATGCGCGGCGGATATGGCGGCGGCGGCGGCGGAGGCTATGGCGGTCCCCCCGGTGGAGGTCGGCAGGTCTATGTCGCCAACGTTTGTGACCCTTTTCTTTCCCTCTCATTGATCGCGTGTGCTTACATGACCTTCTAGCTTCCATACAACGTCGGCTGGCAAGACCTTAAGGATCTTTTCAGACAAGCAGGTAAGTCTGACATCTTAGCTTTGTAACGTTTGAATGGCTTGTAACATGCCGCTACAGCACACACCGGTTCGGTTCTCCGCGCCGACGTTCACGTAGCTCCTGATGGCCGTCCCAAGGGCTCCGGAATTGTTGCTTTCGAGACCGTAGAAGATGCCAGGAACGCGATCCAGCAGTTCAATGGCTATGACTGGCAAGGTCGCAACCTTGAAGTTCGTGAAGACCGCTTCGCCGGCGCCCCTGGCGGTTTCGGCCGTGGTGGCTTTGGCGGTGGATTTGGAGGCCGCGGAGGCTTCGGTCGTGGGGGTTTCGGAGGAGGAAGAGGTGGCTTCGGCGGAGGCTTCGGCGGTCGCGGTGGTTACGGAGGAGGAGGAGGAGGAGGCGGCGGTGGTGGTGGTTACGGGGGTGGATACGATGCGAACACTCCATCCAACCCTCCAAACCCCTTCACTGACTTTGCAACCTCGGGCGGCGAGCCGAGCCAAACTATTTATGTTCGCAACGTAAGTCGAGCCATGCCCTGGGATCAACTAAGCTAATGTTCGCAGCTTCCATGGTCTACAAGCAACGAGGATCTCATCGAGCTCTTCACGACCATTGGCAAGGTCGAGCGTGCAGAGATCCAGTACGAACCCAATGGGCGCTCTCGCGGAACTGGTGTAGTCGAATTTGAGAAAGTGTCTGACTCAGAGACTGCAATTGGTAAATAGTTACACGCTACTTCTCATTAATCTATTCTGACATGAAGCAGCAAAATTCACCGGTTATCAGTATGGTGGCAGGCCCCTCGGCTTGAGCTACGTTCGCTACACAAACCAAAGCAGCGGTGAAGCGATGGAGGGAACCGAAGCAACCAGTGGTTTGACTCAGGACCAGATCATGTAGAACAGGGGATCGACAAGAGTGCATATGGATCTATACCATAAGGGCCAGTCACAGTAATGTCGGATGCATATGGTCCGAACTCGACATTCTCCAACCTCGGTTTGTTCGAACATGTCTTATTCTCTATACCTTGGCCATTCTTTGGAAAGGGTTATCTATTCAAGGCGGTCACTAGACGATTGAAGAGCTATATGGACTATCAGTGGTAATCTTTTTGGAGGGCAAAAATTTTCTTCTGTATTGTAAAATGCGAGCTCGGTGGAGTTAGGCCCAAGCCCCTGGCATGCTTGCGTGTTAAATGTTGTGGTTGCAAATGTACTAAACTGTCTACACTTTAAACAAAAGCTAGTCTATTTAGGTTGGCTGTAGCAGCCTCATCATCCATTCGTACACGGCCCACTGCACAGCATTGACAACAAAGGCTCGAACACTGCACACACCAAGACCGCGAAAGAAGACTGGGAGCCCCTCGGTCTGGTATGCCTGCCTCGCAACCGCAATCGTGCTAAGCCTCGTTCTTCGTTCAGGGTGAAGTAGGGCGTGGCTGTCAGCTTCTGAGCCGGTTTGAGCTTGTGTCTGAACCCTCGTCTTTATCACGTCGAGTGGGAATATTGATGCCCACGTCACAATGCCAGCTAAACCACCACACAGGAGCACTTTCATTGCGGTCTGCCTGTCCGTGTCGTCTGGGGAGCTCCAAGACTGCTTGGTCCACTCGTATGACCAGAAGCTAGAGAACATATCAGTCAGTGATGTGAGTTGGTGAAGGATGTACTGGCACTAACTAGAAGCCATAACCCACAGCATCTCGTATGCTGGTTATCCCCCCTCCATGGTAGAGACCACGAAAACCTTCGCGTCTAAATGTGTCTCTGGCAATAGACCAAGATGATGTGTTTCCGGCAGATACCTGTGCTCTGCATTTGACCAGCTCCGTAGGTGCTGACACGACGAATGTGGCTAGGCCTCCGGCAGCACCAGCACACCAGACCTTGAAGAAGTTATTGGGGGCTGCGGGTTTGTCCCCGAGCAATTCCAGGGTCCGATTGTAGGTCACGAAGAGAATGGCATTGAGAGCGCCGTAGCCAAGGATTGGTGCCGTTGCGCCTATGCTATGGCATTGCTCATCAGTATGGTTGCTCGTGCCTGCAGAGGTACTTGTACGACGAGCGCCGATGGAGACCACAACTCACCTCTGACCAGAGTTCCAGCACGGTCGAAATGACCCTTGAGGCTCTGCGGCTGCGCAACGGGGGATTCTAGACCGGGCGTGGTCTTGCCGGCTTGCATTCGCGTCTTGACGAGGTCCAGAGGGTTCCCAATCAGGATGCCTGCGGCACCGCTGACGTAGCCGGACCAGAAGTCTGCCGACATGGTTGGATTGGGGTTAGATGTGTGACATTGACACTGACATTGGAGGGAAATCTGAGAGAAGAAATTGAGTGGAGGGGCACTGCAGCGAGAGGGTTAGTTCGGGTGGTGGGGTAGCACACAGGCACGGAAGCTTAGCTATCACGGCCACGCTCACGGCTATCCGAGGGCCAGCGGGTCCAGTCCCATCCATTGCCGCATCTGTTCTGTGGCGAGAGATTGGCGAGAGTGGAGCTCTTGGAATCCCTAAACTGACCCTAGTCTTTGCTATGTTGACGTCTGCGATTCCAGCTCTGGAAGCATCCAGCGTAGTGTAGCGTCCAATTTGAATAATCTCTTGCCGTCTGCGCCTCTCAATTGCTCGACTCAGATTGAGACCGTGCATCACACAATCCAGAAGACGCATGCAGTGACTCAGCAGGCAGTACCTGAGCGGACAAACGTGGCGGCGGTGGGAGCTCGGGCCATCAGGCGGAACCTTAAACACAAACCAATTCCGACTCACGTCTACCTCTCCATCCCAACCCACTCCTCTCTCATTACTCCCCGCAACCACATCCTTATCCCGATCTCTTATCGTTTACCTCCCCAAGTCTTTCAGCGCATACACACTAGCTTGAGAGACTGACGAAACTCGCTATACTCCCGCTACGTCGACCATGAAGACGAGACCAAAGTTAGATTGCCCGATCCACCTTTGTAAGGACAACAACAACAACAATAACACGTTACAAAGCTAATCACTTCGCGTAGCTGTCGCGTCCTACTAGTCACGCATACCACACATATCAACAGCCATAGAACTAGCTGTTCCGGTGACTCCCGCTCTTGCGCATGTTCTCGAAGCTCTTCGACCCCGCGTGGGGCTTCGGGCCCGCGGTGGAGGTTATTTCCTCCGTTCCTACAAGCACCGCAGACGATATCCCACCCTACGCAACCAACAATAGCAAGAAGATTGAATCCCACGGACGTGACGACGAAGGGAACTTGGGAAATTTCAACAGGCTTTTCGAGAATTTGGAGGCCCTGAATAGTGAGCCGTGGATCGCTTCGACGCTACCCACGCGTGATCTCAAACCTAACGATTATCTGGCAAAGCTCGCGACAGAATGTTCTATCCCGAGCACCGACCGAAAAAACTCTCTTACGACGACGAAAACTCTAGCCAAAGGTCCTGCTGCTGTTCTCCAAATCAACGGCGCTACACTCAAAGGCAAGGCCGTGCTGCGTGAGAATGCTCCATCCTTCAGTTTAGAGGCTCATGTGAAGAGTGGGTTAGTTCCTAGGTCGGTACGCATGAGATATCCGCCTGAGAAGCTTATACCCCAAAAGCCCCTCCCCGAGAGTGTCGAACAAAAACTTTTGCGAAAACTAACAATTATATTCCCAGAAGACGCCAGATGGCTAAGTTCTTCTACACCACCCACGGATTATCCCACCGAACAAGGTGTACATGTCTTTATAGACGCGTCGAATATCTTGATTGGGTACAAAGACATGGCACAGGACATGACGATGGAGAAGTCGAACATGTCGTTTGAGCGATTATCACTTGTCTTGGAACGTCGGCGCCCGGTTGCAAAACGTATCTACGCGGGGTCCACAAGGAGGAGCAAGCCGATGGCTTCCTCGGACCGGTTCAATAGCCTTGCAGCCGCCGCGGGTTATGAGACGAGTATCTACGAGCGGGTCCACAAGTTGCGGGAACTCAGCACCACCAAGAAGTTCTTCAATGATGTAGAGGCTATGGGCTGGACACTTGCGAAAGAGAAACAGTCTGGCAATAGTAGCAGCGATTCGGAGACGGCCGCTCCTACTACGACCTTGAAATGGGTCGAACAAGGTGTAGACGAAAGTCTGCATCTGAAGATGTGCCAGAGTGTGCTCGACGCAGATGTGCCCGGAACCATGGTCTTAGCTACTGGGGACGGTGCGGGCGCTGAGTTCTCCGACGGATTCTTTGCTAACGTACTACGTGCACTTAAGAAGGGCTGGCGTGTAGAGCTGTTCAGCTGGAAAATGCAGACGAGCGGCAAATACAAGAATCAGCAATTTAGAGAGACGTGGCGCGACCAGTTTCGAATCATTCACTTGGATGACTACTTCCATCTCCTGGTGGACTGAGATTGTGTCCTAGACATTGGATCTTGGACCTAAGATGGGTATCTACCAGTTTGAATCATGGATGTAAGATGTGCCTGGAATATGGTAATGCTCTGCATTCAATCGATTACTGTAGCTAGCTTGCTACCAACGTAGCTGAGATACTATCACAAACCTTGATTTCATAAAACATTAGTGTACGTTTGTTTAGTGATGAAGTGAAACCCCTCCGGGAAAACAGCCAGGCGTGGCATACAGCCCCATCCCTCCCCCGTCCATCATTACATCTAATTCCCTACCAGTCGATTGCCACATGCTTCCCCGCTCTCAAGCACCATTCACACTTGTACAACCCTAATCCCCTAAATCTACATCTCCATTTCCATTCCCTTTCACACACCCTATTTCCATCTTTCTACCACAAATCAAAACCTTATATCCCCCGTTAAATGACTACGGAGGAGTATTGGATGGATAGATATAGGCCGGCAGTGTAATAGCTAGAAAGGAATTTGATCTTTGATTTAGTCTCAGCTAGGCTCTTGGATATGAGGTTTGCCGAATTGGTACAGTGGCTGATATGCTAAATGCTCATGTGATTGACATATAGGTTCTCGTTTGGGTCTGAGGTGTGTGGTGAATTTGGGCTTGTGAAGTAAACTTAACTATGTCGATTATATGGATAACCTAGGATGAGTAAAATGAGAAATATAAATGTCGAATGGATTTAAGAAACCATCGACGAGTCTGTAGTAACAGTGGTCAAACATTTAATACCATCCCACGGTAGTAATCTGGAACCAATGGCAATAGCTTGTATAAACACCCTTTGCTATTGAATCAGACCCATATCTAGATGTTAAACCGTAATGCCAAAGAAAGCTTTCTTTAAGCTTAACCCTATATCGAGGAGTTCTATATCTTTGACTTGGACTTTGATGCCGGATCACTAACAATCACACCCAAGTCGAACCTGTCTCCTAGCTAGAGTTAGAAGGCCAGAAAGGTCGATTTGATACTCTAGTTGCACTTACCGTTCTAGTCTCATACATATCGTCATCCACGCGACTCTGAAGTTCGAACCAGAGTCAAAGTTTTCGCGAGCTCCATTTGCGGGAATTTCGAACACTTTGTTTCGAACACCGAAGTACTTTGTTTTCTAAGAGATATATACAGTGGGGTTTCTTTCCTACGGCGTCGTTCGTAGGGGAGGGAGAGTGTTGTATGGAAGAATTGAGATTTTTTTGTTTGGTGATGATAATAGTGGAGAGCTAGGTAGGGTTGAGGTGAGATATACATTCAAGCCTTGGTTCTAACATCTTGCTTATTTATCTAGGAAATCCATCCTTTCTTCCTAGATAAAACACTCAAGTAAGACAGGCACACTGAAAATGATTCGGAAAGCAGCTCACATATTATTAAAAATGGCATATAGCGTATTGTTATACTCAAACACACAAAAAACCACCCCAACTCGCCATTCGCAGAACGCATAATTTCCAGCTCCCAATCTGCACTCTATCCACCGTCCCCACATCAACGAACAACAAACCCCCTCCCCTCCCCAGAAAACAAATTGTTCAACCCCTCCCCCCAACTAGGATGCGCAAGCACCATCTCCCTGACCTCATCCCTCCCCACGCCACCTAACATGGCCATCTGCACAACACTCATAACCTCCCCCGCCTCCGTCGCCACAGCAGAAAAATTTACAATCCTGCCGGACTCAGTGTCTACAACGGCTTTCAACATTCCTCTACTTTCTTCGGTTTCTAACGCCCGCGCGATCCAGGATGTTGGCATGCTGTATGTGCTGTATGATCCTGGGGGAAGTTGGGAAGTGTAGGGACCGATGTGTGCGAGTTGCGGGTCGGTGTAGACTACGTTTGGGATCTGGGGGGTGCGTGTTTCTGTTGTATAATCAGGGATCTTTTTTGATGGGGAGTTGGTGCTGGTGCTGGGCAGGTGGGCGCGGATGATACGGAAGTCGTCGTATGAGACGTGTGTGAATGCTGGTCCGCCTTTTACATCTCCTAGAGCGTAGATGTGTGGGACTTTGGTTTGGAGGGTTGGATTGACGGGGATGTAGCCTGTTTGTGTGGGGGTTATGCCGGAGTTGGCGAGGGAGAGGGTGTCGGTGTTGGGCGTGCGGCCTAGGGCTAGGAGGATGTGGGAGGCTTTTAGTTGTTGAGGGGCTTCTGGGTTTTCTTTGGATGTTGTTTCTAGATTGATTGTGATTGGGGTTTTGTCGATGTCTTCGTTGGAATACGAGACGGATGATGCTGTTGTGTTGAGGTATATGTCGATTCTGTCTTCGCGGAGTACACCCTCTATACACTCCGCTATATCTGGGTCCTCGACTTTGGGACCCAGTCTAGGACCCCTCTGGATAATGCTGACTTTACTTCCAAATCTTTTGAATAACTGACCAAATTCTAGGCCAATATATCCTCCACCCATCACCACCAGGTGATGCGGCACGTGATCCAACTCTTGAATACTTGTAGAATCCAAAACCAGCTCAGGCGGCGCGTTATCCAGACCAGACAAAGCAGGTCTCGAAGGCCGACATCCCACATTAACATAAATCGTATCCGCCGTGAAGACCTTCTCCTCTTCACCCCCGGTGACAGCAACAGTCCTATCATCCACAAACCTCGCCTCCCCAAACACAACCTCAACCCCAGCATCCTTCAACCTCCTCTCACTTCCCCCTCTAAAACTCTCCACAATATCCCTCTTCCGCTGCCTAACCTTCTTCATATCGACCCGCAATCCCTTCACCACACCCTCAGCCACAACGCCAAAATCTGCTGCTCTTCGTGCTAGATACGCAACTCGGCCGCTGGCCACCATGGTCTTGGTCGGTGTGCAACCTTCGTTGATACAGCACCCGGATATGTGGGAGCGTTCGATTAGACATACGGATTTGGAGGCTTGGGTTTGGAGGTACGTGGCTAGGGGTGTGCCGGCTTGGCCGGAGCCTAGGATTAGGACGTCGTAGTGGGTTTTTGGAGGCATGGTTTTGAAGGTGGAGTATGGGTGGGAGGTGGGAAGGGGGTAGTGAAGAGGTAGAGGTAGAATTGGCCGAGAGGTGGGTCTGGAGGTAGAAGATAGACGAAGGGACAAAGTTGATATGATGGTTGAAGTTGATATGAGAGATGGTGATAGCTGCGAAACACGAATCGGAAAACCAATCAAGCGACAACTCATGAATGTGCAATAGTAGAACTGACTAGATGTTTACTGACAGAAGAGAAATCAAGGAAAAGTATCTACAAACCCGTCAATATAAACAAACTTCTCGTATCGTCCCAGCGGTGCATAGTCATAGCTCCCTGCATGCTTACTACTCGCGGATAGCTCGATCCGTGATAGAGGGGTAGCTCGAGATTCGATAGAATAAAGCTTACCCCGCTCAGTCTTCCCCCTTCCGTTCGCATTCAAAGGAACGATCCACGGGTTGATCAAGTGCTTGTCATCAAGTGCCAGAATGAATAAGCAAGCCTCATTCACATACCTAGTTGTTAGCAATTCAAGCCCGGGGCATGTCAGCTGGAGGCCCATGTGGAGCTCAGCTTACCCACCTTCACAATCCATCACGATTTGCAGATTCGAGTTCAAAGGCCCTTAGGCTACATTATCCATCGTTCCATTAGGTATTAGTATAATAATGATTATCTACAGGGGCGGAGTCTACCAACAGTCCGCCCTGGCGTCTTTCGCCGCCAATCGATTCCAAGCCATTTCCTCCCATCCCGATCCCGATTCCGTCCTATACTTTTGAACCCAATAATTTTGAGCCCCAGCTGCTAGAAAGATAAAAATGCAGCCAGAGCAAGAAGCGAATGTGATGTACAAGGGTACTTTTACAGAAGCGACCGACTTTGGGTATCAAGGAACAATGTCAAAAGGGAAAAAAAAAAACTAATCCACCAAACAACAGGTGGAATGCATCCGAACAAGCAAATCTTGCGATGCTCTTTCTATGCGGATTTCAGAAGTGTGAAAAGAAAAACAATGAGGCCGCTTAAATGCTTAATGCCAAACTCCTTTGTGATGCATGAATCGTGATTGCGTGATTGCATGGTGAATGCAATCTAATTAGTGGAGTGGGGGGAGGGTTCGATGATCAATCATCGCATCTCGGTGTCAGAGCCAACAGTATCTCCATCCCAAAGACTTTGAGCATCGTCTACAGGTGATCGGCTTCCTGCTGAGGGACTCCTGCCGCCAGTGGAGTAAGATGAAGAAGAACCGGTGGCCCAATCATCAGAATCAGAGAGAGGGTGGAATTCCTCGTAAAACTCAAGCATGTTGTAGCTGCCGTCTGCAGGGTCACCAATCTCGACATAGTCGTAGTCCCAGCGGAACTCCTTGTCCGGTTGGACACGGGGTAGGAATTTCATACGAGCCCAGAAATATGCGACTCCAGCAACTGCGGGCTCGTTAGTTTGTGTTTCACAGAATCCAGCTTGCATAGCACGACTTACGTAAACTACCGGCTACAAGATCGATGGCATAGTGGTGGGCAAAGTACATTGTCGACCACCACAGCCACATGGTGTAAAAGACATAGAATGGGAATAACTTGGGAAAAAGGTGTCCCATGAACAGAGTCTCGAGTGTGGCCCATCCAGAGTGAAGTGATGGGAAAGCACCAAACACCATGGGAGATGCATGGAAACCTGACGTGTACAGGTCCACGCCGAACAATTTGTCAATAGCCTTCAATCCGGCCGCATCTCCGGCAATCGAGTAATTGGCTGGTGCCAATCCGTATGTATTCTCGTACCATGGTGGCGAGCAGGGGAAGATGAGCTGGATAATCACAGCAGTCATGTTCATGTACCCGAAAGCACGTGCCCAGATTGGGAGAGTTCCGGGAGGGCCCCAGATGAACATGCAGCCGCTGACAACGACGGGTGAGACGTAGTGGACAATGCCGTAGGGGATCCAAGCCAAAAGGTCCAGAACCACATGCTTATGGGCCGACAAAATGTTGCTCAGATTGGCGCCGTATAGGATATTCTCGAGCGCAGGGAGGACACGGACCCAAATGGCAGGGCGGTAATCGGCAGGGACGTATCTGGAGAGGTTACGTTAGCAAGTTTGCGCAATAGTTCATGCCATGTCATGGAAAGTAGGCTGTGCCACAAACCCCGTCTCAGGACGCTTTATGCCATGGGGGGCAAGGGTCTTGGGGCGTGGCGCAGGGTGAAGGAACAAAGAGGACAACGTACTTGCAGCTGGAGAAGAGGAGGAGCCACGTTAACGCGGGGAGAAAGGGAAGGAGGAACTGTCGCGATATTGGGAGCAAAAGACCAAGCATTAGCAGCGCCGCGGTGAAGGTTTTGGCGAATGGCCCTGGAGCCTCCGATACCGAGAGCGAGAAAATAGCCACAATAGCCAGAATGAGGTATTGGCCATCATAGATTGACCACTGGTGTGTTTGCAGGGAGCGCAGAGTATCGGCAGGAGAAAAGGAAGTCTCGAGCGAGGCGAGGGATGACGTGGGAGACTGGCGACTTCGTATACGCGAGCGGGTAGCTCTCCATTTCCTGCGCACGCGGTGGGGGATGAAGGTCGGCAGGGCGGACAGGCCGGGGATTTTTTTGGCTCCGTTGAGCATCTCGGAGGAGGACTGATCGAGAAAGGCGAGGTACGATTTATTCGTCATGGCTGCAGCGGGGGGGGGAGATTGTGGAGGAAGCTCGGGGGAGAGTTGCGGATGCGGAACAATGGGATTGGTGGTTTGGTTGCGCGCGCAGCCAGGGGCAGGCAGCGGCGGCAAAGGGTGAGTTGCTGCGACCGGGAGCTGGTGGAGCGGGCTGCTGGTATGAAGAGGCGGTAGAGGAGAGGTAGAGATGGGGAGTGGAGAGAGGACCAGCAGGCCTTTTGGGGGTGGTCGACGGAGCAGGAGGAGGAGGAGAGGGAGAGAAATGGGGAGCGGAAGCGTCGGATTATGAAAAGCAGCTTGTACGTGCTGGTGGTGGAAGAGGGCGGGATGGGCGGGCGGCGGCGGATGGGCCAACGACCGGGGCCACTCCCAATTTACCATGCACGGGCGCTTACACGGTACACGGTACAGCCACGCACTGCGAATATGGGCAAGCGTGAACCAAACCCAGCGGTGCAAATTTCGTTTACCTTGGGGAGATTGGAGAGACTGTGCGAATTCTTTGTGCAATAGTGCGATTGTGCTACTGTGCAACGATGGTGAGGGGGGCAAAGCTCCGGAGGTGACTATCTATCCAAGCGTAGTGGGTACAACGACCACACGAGACGAGGGCCTCATTTTCTGTCTAGGGCTGTTATCTTGCGAGTGCGAAGACGAGTACGAAAAATGCCCCGCGAACAGCGAGCAGCGAGCAGCGAGCCATGGATGGGTTGATTTGGACCACTCATTGCCCGATGACCTCAGCATCACATCAAGGATCGAGGGCAATACTCGGCCGCATTTGCATCAAGTCGGCCCATATTCGTACATGTCGTCTGCATCTGCATGTATGTACATGTGCGCGTGAGAGTCTAGGACGCAAGCGTGAAGTGAAGTCGCTCCTACATACAGCAAGGGGCCTTTGGACGTTGGAGAGATGGGATGCTCGTTTGCCTATTGGGGATTTCTACAAGGCAGGGCAGGGCAGGGCAGGGCTGGGGTGGTCATGCCTCCGAGGCCCTTGTGAGTCCCCTATCCATCCAATCCCTAAACGTCGAGGAGCATCCCTTGTCCCAGTCCAGTCCCAGCCCCAGTCAGCGTCCCATGCTTTGCTCCCGCAGACAATGCTGGCTCGCTGCCTCACTGGCTGAATACCCTCAACGCCTCAGGGCATATCCAGACCGACCCGAGTTTTTGCTTCCCTCTATCTAGCGATATCCATGGATTGATGGCGGCCGGGAAACAAGAAAAGACGACGTCGTCAAAGTTTGGTTGCGCCAGCTCTGTTAGATGAATAGTCCAACGCTCCATGACATCAACGAGCTTCAAGGTTCGCAGCAAAAGACTACGCGAAAGGTCCGCTGCCTGCTTTGCCTGCTAGCTCCTCTATCCTCCAACCCACTATCCGCAATCGCGACGCCAACTCACAGGATCCATCACGCCCGCGAATCAGCCTCACCGCAGCACCCCTCAGCGTTCATCACCATGGCCTCAGCCGCCTCATCAGATGATGAATCTTGGACTTTGTTAACTGCAGCGCGCGTCGTCGTTCGCTCGTCGTCTCACAGTGCACACACACATACATCTCCGCCTCAGCCCCAGAACCCCATAGAGGGACGCATACGAAACTCCCCCGCTACGCCACCCCTTCTTTTTCTTCTCTCTCGAGGTGACCTTGTGCCTGTGCTTGTACCTGTGCCTGTACCTGTGCCTGTGCGCCTGTCTTCTCTGCCCACGCCTTGCAGCCCAGCCAAGTGGCCCTCGCGTGCACAAGTTCAAACATGGTTCAAACAAAAAAGCCGCTCGTCTTCGGGCAGAGGCTTGTCGACTCTCGACTCGTCCGCCTGAAGAGGAATTGACTTGGGCCCTAGACGTTGGCCAATCATGCCCTCGAGAAGCTGCATCTCGGCGCTCGGCTCTTCATGCGGCCGCCGTCCGACTCACAAAAAGTTGGAGCCTTGGAGCCTTTTCTCCTCCTTGGCGAGGCCGAACAAAAAAGTCGCCAGTTTTTTTTTTCGAATTGCCAATTTCCCATGTCCAACGGTCCTCGTGCGAGCCCTCGCTCCCGAGTCCCGGGATTGCTAATCACCAAACAGAAGAGTCGATCCCAGTGATTTTCGTCCGGGGCCCCCATCCAGCCTGCCAATTATCGATTCCTAGAAGAGAAATTGAAGAGAAGAAGAGAAAAAACTTCAGTCCCCTTTCGAGAGAGTGTGGACGGCTAAAACGCCCTTTGGCCTCCTGAGTATCACGATGGGCCCCTATCAGCCCATCCTGGGGCTACTGACTGCTACACTCCGTGCCTAAAGCGTTGCCTCTAGCAACATGTGCTGCACTTTCAACTCAAGCGGTGCAAGAAGAATGCGCATGTCGTGGAACCATTATCCAAGGTTACTCGTTCCATGGCCCTGTGGTGGTTGAGTTAGTTCCCTGTCAGACAGTCTCGCACATCTTCCTCACCAGCCACCCATCATATCCCCCAAACCAGCACAAGCGCGTTTCAGCACTCGCCCCCTCGCCGCAATCCCACGCGACGAATGACAGCCCCCATCCACGCCTCGTATTCCCATCCACATCCCCGTATCCTCCCTCCTAGGAGGTACAGGCGTACGGAGTACGACTCGATGCCAGGGTAGAAATCGCGTGCATTTTAAATTACCCTCGGACTCTACGGTGGGCCGCGCCCTCGCCAGTGCCCATATGCCGTATGCCAGATTTAGCCCTTCCGTCTGCACACTGCCGCTGGCTTGCTCTCGGGCTATTCTTCTGCGCTGGTGTTGATTTTTGTGGTTCGGTGGTAATTTCGACCTCGAGGCTGAGGAGGCTTGTGACGGTTCGCAGATTGCGCTGACTGTGTTGAGTATCTAGTGGCGCCTAGTTCGATGTATGGGATTGTCGTAGGATACTCTCCGTATGGTAAATGGTGTTAGGATACTGGGTTTCGGATATCTGACTGGGTAAGAGACTCGTACGGTGGCGCGTTGCTGTGTAGGTATGGCGTCTTGAGCATTTGTAGGATCGAGGTTCTGATTGGATGGTTGGTGGCTGCGACATCTCCTTTGAGACGTGGGTGCTCTGTAGAATGTTGAATAGCTGTCATTAACTTGCTTTCAATAACGAACAGATAACTCTTAAGAAAAGACCAATAGCAATACGCTATGTCAATATCATATATCTAGAGCTCCTGCGTTCACTGAGAACCGCGCCTACCCCAGGTATGCATCCACGGATCTCTTGTCGAGATCCCAACCTTTCATCCCAGAACGTAACCTCAACGTACACAGCACATTGAAAACATCAACTTACCAAACAATCCCCCCAAAACCCTATCCATATTAATTCAGTATAAGAACCCACAACTTCCCTAGTTAGTATACATAGGTTAGAATAGAAGCTCAGAAGTGCATGCTTTGCGTGTGTTCATAGATTATGACTAGGTAGCTAATACTATACTCTAGAGTGAAATCTCTTTCGCAGTTAAGTAGTTAGTAGCCCCTTTAGGGACAATGCATCAATCTTCCATGATTGAAAGGAAGGAAATATGATATACCAATCCCATAGCCCGCGAGCCCGCGAGCCCTAGAATCCCGCCACGATATCGCCCCCACCCCCACTCACCCACCTCATCCAAAAACCACCAAAAACCCCTTGCCCAAAAAGACCCCCCCCAAAAAAAAAAAAAACGTCTTCGCTCCCAGAATCGAACTAGGGACCTTTCGATGGCAGTATATAAACAATTACAGTCGAACGTGATAAACCAACTACACCAAGCGAAGGACATATATAATCCTATACTGCAGCCGTATAACATGGCTGCGCTTTTGAATTCGTTGGATTGCAAACCCCGTCTAAGCCATTTGAAGATTTTTTTTTCGGAAGGAATTGGGAAAATCTCCAACGCCTTGAGGGGTTGATTTGGGGGTTTTGCAAAATTAGATGGGTTATATTGATGGTTACTTGGTTAGACTGTTCTGGGGGGAAAAAAAATTAAAAATTTTTTGAATGGAGCGGCGGTGGCTTTTTGTGGGATTGGTTGGTTCGATTGGAGGTAAAAAGTGGGTAAAAAATTTTTTTTCTCTCGCTAGAGGGGTGTGGTGGTGGAGATCGAGGTGTCATGTATAGACAAACCACTGAGGTTGGAACATGATATTTACTCTGCGTTACTGAAATGGCGTAACACATGCGGCGTCTTATCTATAAGGTTCTTGAAATATTCAGCTCTGTTTACAAATGACCTACAAAACTTGGGCAAACGCAAGAAAATTTTGAAAAAGAAGACGTCGGCGGTGACACAATTATTCCACAAGTCTTAATTTCGGTCACCGGTCAAGATATTCTACATAGACTACTACAGCTTGTACCACTGTGGATCTAACGTCGCCCTCCATCTGACGTAGAGTAATCGGCGAAGCTTATCGTGACGGACCTGCGTTTTCGTTGATATACCACCATAGGTCCACCTGACCCCTCCATTACCAATCTAGGACATCCTACGGTAAGCAATATCTCCAGTAATGATGGAGTATCGATAGCTGATACTAATGGCTGGTTAAATCTTTACTGCAGGCCCAACGCCGATCTCTACACTCGTCCTATCTGCTGAATGCTCATAGATGATTGTGGTGGTGGCAATTTCTGCCACATACATCAGAGCCATGCAGAAGGAGGGTAGCCATCGCTCTCCTTAGATCTATCGTATCCGTCTTCTCTGCATCCTAGACCTGATGTTATTTCGTATTCGCCGTGGAATCCATACAGAGTTCCTCGCGTAGTCGCTATTTTTGGCTACACCATCGCGGAAGTTACAACCGACCACACCACATCTCACCACAGCTGGCGAGATTCAGCTTCGTTACATGCAAACTAAGATCGCGTAGCTCCGATAGTAGTTGTGACTGCTCAATAATCATCGATAGTATCGACGGTAAGTTGCATCGAACGTAAGGTCGAGAGGGTATCTGGTGGTGTTGAGCGCTCGCTACCAACCTCCAGCCCCCCAGCCCACCGATTATTCACGCACACCTGATGACGCCCCTTCCAGCCATCACCCAACACAATCAAGGTCTACATTGGAGATGTGCCGAAATTCAATTCGCTGCTTTAGCCCCCCCACCGAGAATCAGAACCCAGCGTGATGGATTTTGTCGAGGGCCGTTTTGTGGTGGCGGGGATCTACTTCAAGGGACTCCCGCCCCCGAATTTGATGTATCTTAGAACCCTAACGCCTTGCGAGGTCTTGACGCTTTGAACTTTTGTCTCTGCCTCTGTGCTCTCTGTGAACTAACACTATCGCTACACCGTACTACTTTGCCTTTGTATACTGATACCTTTCGTGAGACACAAACGAAGTCTCCATCGAAGCGAACCATCATGGAGCCCTGGACCCCCAGTCCAACACCACCACTGCCCAACCGGAACCCAGGCCGACATCCACACTCACATCCTCTGCCTCCACTTCCAGAGCCATTGGAAACACAAAGTCTGATCCCGGCGCCATTGTTCAGTAAACGGCTTCGGCTCCCTCCAAACGCAATTCCCGTCACGATCTACATACCACAGGCAGACCAGCAATCAAGTTCACCAACATCAACAGCATCAATCTCACCCAGATCATCAAGCTCAAGCATATCCTCGCCACCAACATCCCCAGCCTCATCAACATCCTCCCCATCTAGAAGAAGATCCACATCCTACACACCCACAACATCTCCCCAACTCCAAACCGCAATCCTAGTCCCCTGGCCTTCCTCAAGCACCTTCGCCAACTTTCCCTCGCCAACACCAGCACATTCCCTCCGCCGCAAACCGAGTCCGAAATCAGATACTCTGAGGGGTCTGCGGGCTAAGGAGTCGGATGCCTGTCTACAGCGCATCTACGATCAGCAAACGCTAGCGTATCTAGATGGCACCGTATTCGGTGGTATGAGAGGGCGAGGCAGGAGAAGAGACAGAAGAGCGACTATCCTGGGAACAGGGATGGAAGCTGTGGGTGAAGAGTGATTTCTATTTCCCTGAAAACTTTTGCGAAGAGAAGGATTTGAGTATTGTAAGTCTGCACTCCTTCACCGCGACTGATATATTCCGTATGCTAACCGTGGTTTGCAAATAGTTTAGTAAAGACAGAGTGTATGAATAATGAAGCGGCCGGAAAAGAGACGGAGTATGGAGTATGGAGTTTTCGATAAGAAGGGTTTCAATCTCTCTATATCATTCACCTAGTTTTTCGAAGGATCACAAGACCACCCAAACACAAGGAAACCTAAAGCGCATCGTAGTCCAGTGCGTAATCAACCCCACGACGACACATTACATCACGCAACAGTCATATACTCACGAAGTTCGAAATGGCCTTCTTATGAGTCATGACCGATCACACAAACCAACGACCAACGAAACCCCTTAACGATATCCAACTATTTCATGACGAAAGCGCGTGTTTCCCCCCCCCTTCAATTTCCATTTCTGTTCCCGTTTCCCACTCCCTTCTTCATTATTTCTATTTCCCGGCACACGAAGAAACGCAGCGCAGCGTAATCCCCACCAGAATGAAATCAATGAACGGAACCGAGGAAAGAACTAAAGACTCATTTCTTATTCCTATTTCCCGTTTTATGTTGTGATTCGATGGATAGGCAGGGTTGGGGTTGGTTGGGGATTTTTATATCTGTTTTTACGAATTTGATGTTTGGTTTGATAGTGACTATGGTATATTTGCTATTTTGGTTGTGGTTGACGGGTTATTCCTGATGGTGTTAATGATGATGATGATGTCTTGGTTGAATAACATTGATTCGTTGAAGTTATGATATGGCTCTGCTGTGACGTAAGTAATGTACTCATCATATCGGTGACTAGCACATTTTCAACATGTTTAGCACTATCAGCATATGCGGTCAAAATTAAAGATGTCAAGAAGATCCATGCATTACAAAATCCTATATAAACCAGGGTACCTGCCAAACAAGAAAAAAGGCAAGTTATGCCGCGCCGAACCAAGAATCGCAAAGCGAGTTCAATTGGGGGGACTCCTATCTATCCCCCTAGAGATACGTATATGCAGATCATGCATATGACATGCTAACGCTTAATTCGTGGTATCATCCATATCCATATATGCTGCTGAAGTAAAGTCGTTTCATGCCCGAACCAATTTCACGCCTACTAAGCCAGCTTGATCAGTCGACTTCTCCGGAAAATGCTCGTCTTCGAAGCGGAGGTGGTATCGATCCTTCAATATTACTCAAGGGGATTCCGTAATCATCCTCATCCCATTCGCCTTCGTCACTCGATTCCCATGAGCATGGGATTTTGTCCGGGGTCTCTCGCACGCGATATGTATTGAAACCAAAAGCACCATTAGAGATCTTTGCTGCGATACGGAGCATTAAAGAAACTAAGTGAGCAGGTGGACCCAAAATAAGTTCACAAGTTTTGCGGACTAGTGCTGCCGTAAATTGTTTGTTTGGGGCCCGATTAGGAGGACAGAAGAGATTTTGAGGATGAGGCATCGGGGAGAATGCGCGTCTTTGTGACGCCCCAGTGAGTCTCTTCATTCGAATCGTATCCGGGGGGGTAGGAACGTCTAGATATGGAGGCTCGAGGCTATCCTCCTCTGAGTCGCTAATTAGGGGTGGGGTCGAAGGTGGAGACGATAGGTGAATATCTATAGTCGGAGTAGTGGCGGGTTGCTCATCGTCAACAACTTCTTTTTTGTCTTCCTCGACATGTTCTGATGAGGGTGCTCGAAGAGTGGCTTCCGAAATTTGACGGCGATGACGGACGCGGCCTCTACTCTCCGGGCCTGATTCTTCCTCCTCTTGGTTTTGGGTCTGCGATCCGACTTCACCCAGCCAGGGGTTCAAAAGCTCCGCCTCCGCATCGATATAGGGAGGAGATGGGCTTCCTGGATTAGGATCTTCAAGAGAATGAAAAGAATCAACACTGGATAGGAGACTGAGAGCATCAGTGGACTGCTTGGACTTGTCTCTGCTCTGAAGAGGCTGAGGTTCGTTTTCCTCCTGCTTTGCCTCGTCGGGAGTCATAGACGATGATTGTAAAGATCCAGCGCGCAGGCTTGAAGGCATAGTTACGGACCGCAAGCTTTGGAAGGTCATGGCTCTTTCTCGTACTGAGGGAGAAGGTTTCGCTTTGGGTGGGGTTATGTCGTGAACGGTAGCAGGTGATTCCGGCAATAATTCGTTTGTATCGGTGCTGATGCTAGATCGATCGTCCTCTTCGTAGGAAGAAACCGTTCCAGAATCCGAGCCTTCGAGTACTGGCGTAGATGGCCTGGGACCGTCTTCTGGCACCCAAGTCTTATCCAATATCCACTTCTTTGCTTTGCCTGTAGGTTTCTTCGGCCGTCTACGAGGTGGTGTTTTCGGCCGCTCGGGTAGTTTGACTTCAAAGCCTCTTGTAAAGGGACACTGCGTCCTCTCATACTGCAAGACCTGGCCAAGTACTGTTTTGAATTCCTCAACCTTTGCCTTGTCCTCGTCCGATCCAAAGGGGAGTTCTATACGGTAATACGAATCTTGTCGAATGCGCAGTACAAACGTTGATTCTCCATCAACGCACCAACACTGGGATCGAGGGAAAATGGTGTGAAGCAGATTGCCCGAGTTCAGGAATGAGACGTTGGACGAGGTCACGCGATATATCTGTAGAACACCTGAGACGTGTCAGTGCCACTGCCTAACTCCAGGTCATGGCATGCTTACCAACTGCTAGAGTGCGCTCTGTGAAAGACCGCCACGGGATGGAGCCAGGAGTATCGAGGTCATCACCGGCGCTCGGTCGTTGCGGGGTCGACGTACGCCGGGCTGGTGTCGAAGCGGTGAAGGACACGATCTTGGAGGACGTGTGGGTGAACAACGTCTCTATGCCATCGGCACTGCTACTGGCCGTTGAAGCGGGCTTGGGTCTATTGGCTATCTTCGCGGGCAGCGTGAACGAGCGGCGGAGGTTGGGATTGGAGGATGCAGGCGGTGCATCATCTGGGGTTCTGGAAGCGGCCGGCGACGACATGGTAGAGCGTTCATTTGACCATTGTCGTAGCGTGTCGATCAGTGGTCGTGTCGCCTGTGGGAGTACAGACGTCGAAGGGTTTTGTGCTGGTGAGCGGCGAAGAGTTGTGAGTGTAATGTGTGAAGGCTGGGGTCGCCGGTTAACGTTCATGCMCCTGCCGCTGCCAAGCTAGTCCTCTGGGGTTTCACGATGGATCGGCGCAAGGGAGTCAGGAATTCACTGCTTCAAGTTGAGTGATATGGCGTGGTATTTCCACACCATTAAGAAGGAAAATATGCTTCACCAGTATCCATTTCCCGCAAGCAAAGCGTGAGGGAAGCGCATGTAAACATTGACTCGGGCTAAACACGTCCAAGGCGCCTCAGGCACTAAAGTCACGACAGGCTCGTCATGATTGGCTGGAGCTTCGAGCTTCGCTTCTGATACGTCATTGGTCCTTGTCCCGCTTCCCATCTCACCCTCTGTCGACGTGAATCTGATGGCCTTTCAGCTACAGCTTCAGCTCACGACTTCTCAACAGCAACAACCCTTTCGTCGGAAGAAGGGCATTTAGCCATGTCTAATTTTGACCCCAATGCCATTTTACGTGGTGCTCAGCTCACCCTCGTCGGTGGTGGGTTCCTCACAATCTTCTGTAGTTAGACGTGCTAATATCGAATCCAAAGTGCACCGAGCCCTCCAAAATCCTGGTCTGTTCACATCGACTCATTACCGCCAGGCTGCAATAGCAGTTGCAGCCGGGATCGCAATTCGTGTCATCGTAGCCATACCTGTACGTAACCCGTCATACTACCGCTTTGCGAACATTACGAGGGATCGATGTGATGTGAGCATCTTGACTCCGAATAACGGTACCTCACGGATCACTGTTAGCCACCATGGAAAAGATAGAGGTCTATGCGAACGTACCGGATACCCGCTGTTATCACTCACTCTACATATACTATGACAGCAGAAGGCTGACAGGAAGACTACAGATAATTGGGGTTAGAGTGCTACTGTGGTTCATCTCTGTCTTTGTCAATATGGACCATGCACAGTGGGATGACGATGTTTCAAAGGGTCTCCACTTTCTAGAGCACTCTGTCCTTCAGGTCCCATTCTTCCTTATGACCCTGATGCGTTACATTACCCCAACATTAGATCAGATGTACGTCTCCATTGACAGATGTACAGGTATCTGCTGATTCATTGTCCAGGTTCATGGATTCGCTTCGTTGGGTAGACCAAACGTATATACAAAAGCATAAGGCAGAGGATCCGCACAATCTTCGTGCTCTCTACTATCCCAATTTGCAGATGTATGCCACGCACGCACCAGCCGGAGAGAACAAGAAGTCATCACTAAAGAAAGCATTGACTCTCTTCTTCGTAAGATACGGTCGGAAGGCGGCCATCTCCTTGGCTGTTGTGTCGCTCTCCTACATACCCTACGTTGGACGCTTCGTTCTTCCAGCGGCTAGTTTCTACACCTTTCAAGGCGCCGTGGGGCCGGAACCGGCGCTGGTAATTTTTGGTACCTCTTTAATATTGCCACGTAGATATCTCGTCACCTTCCTCCAGTCATACTTCTCTTCCAGGACACTCATGCGTGAATTGGTTGGTCTACCCTGCTCCCAAGCATGCGTTCTCATTCTGATGATTTACAGCTGGAACCATACTTCTCGCGCGTGCGTTACTCAAAAGAAGAGAAAAAAGTCTGGTTTAAAGATCGAGCTGGGGTACTATTTGGATTTGGCCTTGGCTTCTTCGTCTTCGTCAAAATTCCTCTTGTTGGTGTTTTGATATACGGCTTAGCAGAAGCATCCACTGCCTATTTGATCACCAAAGTTACAGATCCGCCGCCGCCGCCCGCTGAGGCTGAACAATTCAAGCAAGAGTCATTGAGGTGGAAGAACAAGCATGAGTTTCTCAATCTGCCCTGGCAGATGCTTGATGCATACAACATTGAGCTGCATGAGCCGAAGCCGCAGTCTGATGTTCGACAGACGCCACGAAAGCAATTTACTTAAAAGCCTGGGTCCGATATGTCGGCTGGATGGACCATTTATCACACTAGATTCTTGGGTATTGCGGAGAAAACATGCACATGGACAAATAGCAGCTTTCTCATGACCAATTTATTAGCTCTGCTCACGCGGAAGCGACGGTACAGTGGGAGGAGCGGCTTGTCATAGCCTTCTGGCGCTGCACGATGATGGTGATTCGTATATGCGTGGAAGTACCCCGCAATGAACGGCGGGGTTGGACCTCTCCTCGTGCGTGTAGCTTCGGAAGCTTACGCTACGTAACAGCTCTAGTTTATCTCTACAAGGGTAGCTTATCTTGCTGCATGTACCCCGACTTACCAACTTAGGGCAGCTTCTGCCCTCCACGGGAGCTAGACAATGACATTATCAAGGTTTGGATAACGGAAGGGTTCCGCCACTGTGATCTTTATATCCATTGAGCCCCCACTCATCCGCTATTGCGCATTCCTGTCCTCTCAATGATATCCGCTGCTATTGCCTACAATCATTTGGTATAATCTTTCACTATGGGTAAACAGGAGCTTCGTTATGCTGCTAAGGTCTCACTGGACAAGCCTGCTGCTGAACAGTCATGTCTACACGTAAGTCATATCATTCTTGCGAGGCTTCATCTAACTTGATTCTTCAGAATCGCTGGCATCCAGATGGTGAGTCCGTATCTTTCTCAATTGTACTTTTTGTCAAAGCTGATTACGTAGTTCCCTCCTATGGCACCATTAAGAATGGAGAAGTAGTCAAGATTGAATGCGTCGATTGGACTGGCGGCCAGATTGGGAACAATGATTCGGCTGACGATGTTCGGGATGTTGATTTAACGAAGATCCATTACCTTACCGGACCATTTGACGTTGAAACTGCGGAACCGGGAGACGTCCTTGTTGTGGAGATACAGGACGTACAACCACTCCAGGATCAACCTTGGGGATTTACTGGAGTATTCTCGAAGGAAAATGGGGGTGGGTTCTTAGACGAGATCTATCCAAAGCCGTAAGATACTCTTCTGCTCGAATTTGTGGTCACGATTGACACTGGGCCAGTGCAAAAGCAATATGGGACTTTGAAGGCATATTCTGCTCTTCACGTCACATCCCCGGTGTGCGTTTCGCGGGCCTCATCCATCCAGGCATCCTTGGCTGCGCGCCTTCGCCAGAGATTCTTGCTACATGGAATAAGCGTGAAGGGGAGCTTATTGATGCATGCTCGCACATGTCTCGTGTAGTTGCGGAACCTCCACAGCCAAAGAGTGTCCACGCAGGAAGCGCCTCGGATGAGCTCAAAGAAAGGGTCGGCAAGGAAGGTGCTAGGACCATTCCAGGCAGACCGGAACATGGGGGGAATTGCGATATCAAGAACCTGTCGCGTGGAAGTAAGGTTTATCTACCAGTCCACGTCAAGGGGGCGAAATTCAGCGTGGGAGATTTACATTTCAGCCAAGGCGATGGTGAAATTTCGTTCTGTGGAGCAATTGAAATGGCCGGCGTCATTACCATCAAGTTTACTGTCATGAAGGGTGGTATTGAGCAGTTGGGGATGAAATCGCCGATCTACATCCCTGGACCAGTGGAACCACAGTTTGGACCTGGACGCTACATTTACTTCGAGGGATTTTCAGTTGATGAACACGGAAAACAGCACTATATGGATACAACGGTCGCGTACCGACAAACCAGTTTGAGGGTTATCGAGTATCTTCGAAGATATGGTGAGTCTCCCGTGAAGCATGGTATTCCACGAAGCACAATTTCCTCTGAAGTGTGATACCGATTTTTTACTGATTCATGACAGGTTACAACGACTACCAGATCTACCTTCTTCTTTCATGTGCCCCGGTGCAGGGTCATGTAGCTGGGATTGTCGATATCCCGAACGCATGCACTACCATGGGTCTCCCTATGGACATTTTTGAATTCGATATCTCCCCTCATGTCCCTGCAAAGAAGCTGGATTTAGGCTCCTGTGCGTTTGCTAGTAGTTGAGGATAAATCAGGACCTTCGCAAGGTCGGGTGGATAGAAGAACGGATCTGGAAGGATCGGGAGTTGAAAATATATGGATACTTACGGGAGCTATGTTAGTAACCCACAGCCTAAGGAAATAGGAAACAATTCAATTATACAGTATTTCTCCAGCTACTCGGGGTTCTGGTCTAGTTCTCTTTGGTGAGGATATCGTACCTCGTATCGTTGACCAAATCTGAAACTGGCAAGCCTAGCCGACCCCGGCTTAGGCGGCGTGGACTCAACTGATCGGCGCTTAAGAACTGTGACCAACATCATCTTTAGCTTTTCACCTGCTTCTCTATTCCAATCAATTCATTGTGTGTGCTTGATTTCCCGGATCGCAAGCTTCGTTTTGAATGTTTAGTTGCAACCTTTGTGGAGCTCTCGTAGGGGGATTTGATATCGATGAGACTCCATCCGAGTCTCGCGGGTGGGTGAAGTTCGTTCGAACCATTTATGTCCTTGATGGCGAGTGGCTTCGACCTGTACTATCTGGAGAAGGATATATGCGCGGGCCAAACGAGCCCGTAATTGTTCCAAAGCACGCTCACCTGTCCCATGACGATTTAGATTACGACCATGAAAGCGACATCCAACCTATCCCGTATCCTGGGTTCATGCCTGAGAGCGTGGTGAATACCGTACTTGGCTTTATCTTTCACAGCGCCTGTTATAAGGTTTTGGAGTACGCCTGCTATCCAGATTCTGTCGACTGCGAAGCTCTTACTCTTTTTCTTCGATCTTTTGGCCTTATGCGACGCGAGTTTGTCATTAACTGGGGCCATCTTTATGGAGGATTGTACGTCACTCCAGACTCTTCCTTTCGCGATATATACACCCGTCACTATGCCGGCCATCCGCCTGGAACAGCGATTCATCAACTAGACCCTCTCTGCATCATGGCACTCACCGCCGACCTCACTCAGCTCTGTCACCGCAAAAGCATTGGAGTGGATGGAGCCACTTTGTCGACACAGAAGTTGGAGCTCTCTCATCGAGCCACGGATGAATGCTTCGAACTGATTCCCATTGAATTGTTGGAAATTATGCTCATGTATCTTCCCTCCGAGGACGTGCTCAATGCTCGAATCGCATCCCGAGTTCTCGCCAGAGTTGAACTAAGTCAAGCTTTTTGGAGGTCTCGGTTTGCGCGTGGAAACGAGTTTGACTTCATTATCGAACCTTGGCTTCATAAACACAAATTCGTCGAAGACCCGCTATTTGCTGATCCAAAGCTTGTATATGTCGCTGTGAGGAAACTGACCAGCCACCCTTCTTTGCTCAATCGAATGCGACTGTGGGAGTTATTACAGCCGCTTTCCAATACTCTCCACTCGTTTTCTCTCCACAAGAAAATCCGCGAAAGTGTGGAGCCGTTCGGCAATCCTTTGGCTTCTATCTGGCAGAACGAGCTCGATCCTGAGGATACTTCTAGATGGGATTGCGCGCACGGCGAACTTCTAAATAGTGATACCCAGCCCTTTCACTGGGGATGCATGCCGCTCTTTAAGCGATCGATCTCGTTGAAAAGGCGGATCTCAGAACTCAAAGTGTCATTACTTGAATTTCATGGTACGACATACATCACAGGTCTCAGAGCGACGTATCCCAATGGGGATATAGCGTCATTGGGCTATGTTCTTCCAGATAGAGAGGTCGGAATACCCATTGAAGGGTTTTTGTGTGGCTTTGAAGTAGCCGTTGGCGAGAGGGGAATCCATGCAATGGCTGCTGTTATGACAGAAAAGAAGTCACGCATGGTAGGCGATGTATCGGACACCTTGAAACTCAGAAGACTTGGACAGCAACATGAAGTAACTGCTCTAAAGGCTTATTTTGATGTGAGTAGCCTCTTTTCACAAAGATCCCAATGCCACTGACTATTTGCTCAGGGAATGAAAATGGTGTACCTTGGAGTGCCTTCCTACATTCACAATCCATTGGGACCTTATTCACTATGGCCAAGAGCTCGAGCTGCAGCAGCTACCACAGAGATAGAAGATTCTTGATACCAGGCTGACAGCTATACGATTTTGCTTGGATATGGGGTCCACTTACCCATATCTTGACCGAGTGTGGGCGAGGCTCGTGCTGGGGAATCGTCTATCCATTCAGTCCTTTTGACTAGCGAACATTTTTATGACCCCTAATCATGATGGCATAGTTGGAACTCGATCCACCAATAGTAATAGTAATAATAACATATGCCCGGATATCTGTTGGCGAAAGGATTTTGAATTCCTTCAAGGACAGCCAGGAGAGTAACAGATGCAATGTGTTTGCTTATCCAGGCTGTACGAAACAGGCTTAAGCTTTGCCGAGAAATATATATGAATGCAAAGAGCGACTTCCTGGTTGGCAGCAGCCGATATTAAATGCTATGGAGCCGTGTAATTGCGGCTTGCGTAACCTGGATTCGGGCCGCTCTTGCTCCACCAAGAAGGGGAGAAAAAGAATGGATGCAATCCACAAAAATGTAGGATCAATTGGATGGCGCCTACGAATGCGCTGCGGAGTATGACTCGAGGCGAGTTGTGCTCGAGTAAGATTGATGTACCGCAAGCGCATAGGGGCGGAATGCAGTTTAGCCCAATAATGATCGTTGCAAACGTGAAACAGCGGGATGATCTACGTGTTTGGCGCGCTGTGTTGCGGCGGAGGCAGCGGCGGCGGCTTCCTGCCCTGCCCCGAACTGGGGCCGTTGCATGTGCGTGCATCAAAGGGAAAGCTAGAGCCTCTCAATGACAACATGCACTTCTCAACGCCGCCTCCGCTTCCCCAACCTTTTCTTCTCCTAGAGTAGGGCCTTCGAACAATGACCGCAGTTGGGGTATCATCACTACCCGATCTTCGAAGGTGATATCACAGCTGCGTTTCCGGCGCCTTCGTTATCCTCGAACTTGCTTGGACTACCAACCATGCTTGCAGGACCACCACGCATCGTCTCCGCCCTCACCATCCTTCTCGTCCTCTCCTTAGGATGGTGGTATGTACGCCTTACTCAAAATCCCCCGCTTCAGGGTCTAGTGACGGACACCGCGCCACCTCCAATACCCCGGCCTAAAGGCGACCCGCTCGATTTCGGCATCCCACTGAGGTTCACCGAGGGTGAGGCCAAACCTCCAGGCTCAAACTACACCCATATCCTAGTCGTGCCGAAGACGATGAAAGAGGATATAGGATGGATGCACAAGGAAATACCCGAGATTCCATTGATCATATACGAAGTGGACAATCCCAATGCAGAAAACAAAATCCCACAGAACAAGGGCAGAGAAGCCATGGTGTGTACTCCAACGCGACGGATGCCTAGTACTTGTATACTGACTCTGTGGTTCTATAGGTCTATTTGACGTATATCATCGACCACTATGATGATCTTCCCGATACAGTCCTTTTCATGCACTCCCATCGCCATGCCTGGCACAACAACCAACTAATGGGTCTTGATTCCCTGCAGATCATAAAGCGTCTAAACCACGACCGCGTGGCTCGCCTGGGCTACATGAATCTTCGGTGCCATCATGAACCGGGCTGCCCGGATTGGATACACATGGACCGCCCGGGCGGCGACTTTGACTTCTTTCATAAACCAGAGGAAATCTACTGGCGTCGGCACATCTGGGAAGAGGTTCACCCCGGGGCGCCCATCCCTCCCACCATATCTAGCATATGCTGTGCCCAATTTGCAGTCTCTCGACAACGCATCCGGGAGGTACCCATTGAGCGCTTCATTCACTACCGCCAATGGCTTATGACGACAACCATGGACGACCAATTTTCCGGGCGTATCTTTGAATACATTTGGCACTACATCTTCACAGGCCACGAAGTCTTATGTCCCGCAATGAACACCTGTTACTGCGACGGATACGGTATCTGCTTTGGGGGACGTCAAAAATACGCGGATTATTTCGAAATGCAGGATAATCGCAATCAATTGTTTGAGGAGCTCGATCAGTACAATCAGGAACAGGACAAGGCTAAAGAGGAAGGCAGAACGATTTCGTGGAATGAGACGCAGATAGCTAGGATCAATCTCTTGACAGACGAAATCAATGCCAAAGATAAGGTCCTGGAAAAGTTGAGGAATGAGGCTCTAGCTAGGGGAGAGAGCCCCGAGAGTAGAAAGGAGGAGACTGAGAACTGGGACTCTACGAACATTTGGGACTATGCCCCCAAGGGCGATTAGCTATGACATTGGTTTTTTTTTGGAGTTTTGGCGCTGGCGGTATGGCCTCGGATATCCCTCATTTCTTATGGATCTGGCCTCTTAGAAGCACTGTAAGATTTGTTATTTGGTGTTTGAGGACACCTTCAGATGCGGGTGCGCGACCCACACTTTCGGGTAATGAAAGTAATGTGATCCAATAATGACTTTGGGATGCCTACGGGGTAAAAGCATGAGTTAACATAAGGCTTAGTTAGATACGATATAAAGATGAACTCAAATGCGAAAGAATATTGGCATTTTCTGAATGGTGCACTCAATACCCTTCGATCGCCTGTACCCTATGAGCTTGTACGGCGAGGGCTCCTTCCCCCTCTACCATTGTAGCTAACTACTTTGCTCGGTGGTTTCGCTCAAACCCATTCAACTAGCAATTTGTAACATCATAACCATGTCTTCTTCAGCAGCCCCTCATGCTCCTTCATAGTTTACGCCTTGATAACAAGCGTTCCTCAATGGCTCCGTTGATACGGTAAACGGGGTGGCTGGGGTGCCGCTTGGCCCAACCTCGGCTGCGCCGTTCGCGCAATGCCCCAAGCCAACCTCACCTTCACTTTCAGTACGGGTCGTTATCCATGAAGAAAAGAGATGGAATGGACTGATTGACACCAAAATCCACCCATTATTCCTCATTTAGTGACTGCCAAATGAGCAATTACTACCAGTTTTCGCCGTAAGACGCGTCTTCTCAGCAATAGGAAACGTAGTTCTCTTGGTAATGGGACAATAACAGTCAACATAAGAGGCGGAATTAGCGTTTGTTCTCTTTCACTGAACAGTAAACCTGCGTCTGAGGTGGTTCTGGCGGTGTAGAAGAAGAGCTCGTTGATAAAAAGTCGAATTGGTGCGCGTTTGTATTTCCACCACTGTCAACAACTGCAATCGCGTCCGCAACAATCCTCTCGCTATACACGTGGTTTGTTTTAGCTTTTGAGGTTACACTCTCTCAGGATATGACATTGGTTCTTGAAAGTACTATTGGGAAGGAATCTGCAGGGAAATGGACAAATCGAGATCTCCAGATTCTTCGTCCACACCGTCCCCGCATATCAGCCTTGTTCCTCAGCAACGCCAGCGCCAACCACCCCGAGTAGTTGCATGGCCTCCGGAGTACCCACGATCCCATTCTCAAAACTGGAACCATCCCGAAGGCCTTACAAAAGAGAGGCACGCTCTTGAAGCAATCAAGGTAAGCGCCTAAATGAGGCTAAAATCAATTGCACAGTCACTGATAGCAATAGACTGAATGGCAGCGGCAATCCGGGCAAGGAGCCTTAATACATTCAAGCAGTAAACAGACACTTATCATAGATCTATCGGATTTTGAGATCTATAAAGCTCCCGGCACTTACCGATTCGAGTACGAACTAGCACCGTTACATCACCTAGACGTCAAAGCCAAAAACCTCTGCCTTGATGGGGTCCTTTCATTCGGAGAATTTCGATACTATGTCGAGCTCGTAGATGTTGATGATTACTCTATCGAGGGATATGACGATGATGAAGATCCAACGACGACCATCTATGTGCAGAGCCGAAGAGCAAAGATGGATAGAGATTTCGACATTTGGTACAAATTAAGTACTACGTGTGCGCCGTCTTATAAATGCCACCTGTACCCATTCCAATGGATAGCCAATTTCGCCAAGCACGTAATGGATTTTCTTACCGCTCACACTGGGCAGTCCGTCGGTTTAAGACATTTCCGATCTGCATTCCATTCTTGGCTCTCTAAGCGGTTTCCCATCGATGACAGGTTCCACAAGTGGCGAAACTGCTTTAGAGGCACGGATTACCGAATCGCCGTCAATGCTTATATTGATTTTTTGTATAACCAAGCATATAATCTTGGGGATACACTACTTAGTCATTCTGTGTGGGCGGAATGCTTAAGAGGGTTTCAGACCTGCATCGTGAAACAGCCCATCATATGTGATAGAACAATCACAACGCCATTGGTATTCGACTGTTTCCAACAGATGTATTTTGGCAAATTCCTACAAGTTACACGCTCATCGAGTTCAGTGCTACGGAGAAGCAACCGTAGGAAAAAGCTGCTTGGTTTCGCTGAGGACTTGCCGATATCTCAAGGAAAACAACGACAAGTGATAACTTCTTTACAAATTCAGCGTGGGAGTGTTCGTTCATTCAACGCCGGGGATGTGGTCGGTGTCAATCGTGATGAGGGCGGGGTCTGGAATACGGCTGAGCACGAATGGGTAGCGTACATCCAGAAGACAGAGTCATTGGATGGGGGTATTCAGCGCTTATACGTACTTTGGCTATATAGAGCCTCCGACACCACAGTATCGACCATGGTTTACCCTATCGAGAAGGAGCTCTTCATGTCTGATAATTGCAACTGCACTGAAGGCAAGCTATTCTCCACAGACGTTACCCGAAGGTACTCAGTTGATTGGCACCCGGAAAGTCTAGAAACGAGCAACGATTTTCTAATCCGGCAAAAGTACTTGACTGGAGATAGTGCATTCACGACGTTGAAAGGAACAGATTTTGAATGCGATTGTGGAAAACCTAAAGTAAACAGCCATGAGAAATATCGTCGGGGCGACAGCGTTTATCTGTCAAAGAAGCTTAATGGCCGCACAATCTTGGAGCCCGTTATTATTGATTATATCAGGATGTCAACGAATGAGGCAAGGGTCCGGAGGTTGCCTCGATACCAACGAGACTACTCCTTTCTGCCTAACAAATTTTGTCAACGGGACATTGCTCCAAATGAGCTAGTATGGTCGGACTTGCCAGAAGACATTTTTACAGTTTCCACAAAGAGGCTAGACCGAAAGTGCAGCATAAGATATTTTCCAATTGCAGATGTATCGCGTAACAAAGTTCCCTTACCCTACAACCAAGGAGGTCTAGGAGACTTCTGGTTCTTATCTCTAATATTAACGAGCATCAATGGCACTCATTGCCTTCAAGAACTTACCGGCCCTCCAATTGCTCTCAGACAGGGGTATGATCCTCACATTACTCCATCGTGGAAACCTCTACCAGGCCTCAGCATATTCTCCGGCGGCGGCAATTTTGATCGTGGCCTAGAAGATGGAGGGGCGGTGGATTTTACCACAGCCATAGATATCTCAAAGGAAGCTGTTCATACCCAAAAGGCAAATTCACGGAACAAGGACTTAAATGTCTTCTGGGGCTCCGTTGACGACTACCTTAAAGCCATGCTAAGTGGGGAGCAAAGAGAACAAAAAGTACTACAACCAGGAGAGATCCGCTTTATTTCTGCCGGTAGCCCCTGCCCTGGATTCTCGAGGATGCAGCCAAATTGGCAGTCAGAGCAGTCACTACGAAATGCTTCTCACATCACCACTCTTTGTTCTTTTGTAGATGTACTCAGGCCTGAGTACGCATTATTAGAGAACGTGGTATCTATGGCTCAAGTCAGAAAGGGGTTTGAGGAAGAATTGGTTTTCTCACAGATGATTGGATGCCTGGTGGCGATGGGTTACCAAGTGCAGCAATTCTTGATGGATGCGTGGAGCTATGGAAGCTCACAGAAGCGGTCACGTCTTTTCATTTCTATCGCTGCACCTGGAATGGTACCTATGGAACAACCTAAACATACTCATAGCCATCCACCAGGTATTGGCGCCATCAGCTTAGGGAAACTACCGAATGGACAATCCTTCGGGTGTCGAGAAGACTATCCAACGCCATTTGAGGGTATCTCTGTTGGACAATCCACCGCCGACCTCCCTAATATTGGATCTGGACTCGGCCAGACGTGTATACCTTTCCCGGATCACAGGGTCACATACCCATTGAACAGGTACGACCGGGCTTTGATGAAGCGCATACCTACTAGTGCTCCAGAACAAGGGTATGTAGAGGCGTTGAGGTTGGGATTGGTGCCACCAACTTTGCAAAAGAGCAAGAAGGATCCGGGTAAAGCCTTCCAACGTATCCCAAAAGACGGACGATTTCCCACAATCACAACAGTTGTCAGTCCGCAAGATTCAAGGTGCGGTTGCATATTGCACTGGGAACAACCTCGGACAATATCTGTCCATGAGGCCAGGCGCGCACAGGGAGTTCCAGACGGAGAGGTCATAATCGGCTCTCCACAGGAACAGTGGCGAATAATTGGCAATGGTGTCGATCGTTGTCCCGCCCTGGCTTCGGGACTATCGGTTAGAAAAGCGTGGGAATCCTCAAACGAGCAGCTGCTTTCGCAATCAACGACAAAGACCTTGACAGTCGAAGTAATATCGAACAACTTTCAGCAGCCGAGCATAGGCATCAAGCACCCTAAGGTTGTGATTCCAAAGAAGCCATCAATCATTCCAAATTATAGTGACCAGCATGACGCGGTCAGTGAGAAGGACTCCAGAGTCAATAGCAGACTTGTAATGGTCAATGGAGGCTTCGCAAGTGGCAGTTACACAGTTTCCCGCCAAAGCTCTCTGTCCATTCATAGCACTCCTCTCAATGGCTTGATGACTACCAATGGCTTTTTGCATATCAAAGGCAAGAGAAAGAGATCAGAAAGCAATTCGGAAGACTCGAAGTCTAAGAGAATTCGAACGATCGATACAAATTGAGGCTGTCTCCATCTGGAAAGACTGGCAATTACGGAGAGCAGCCGTAAATGCGATGAAGTTGTTACATCTAGCTAGATTATCTCCGATAGAGATGACTACAAACAAGGCTTAAAGTGAGCCGGAAATCATGTAAAGCAGCGAATTTCGCGAACAACGTGCAGTGATTGTGCTAGGTCTTTCTAGGCCGATGTTCACTACACGCCTCGAGACAAACAATGTCTAGAACCTAGTTGAAAAGAACATCTCCCATGGCCATAGACAATCAACCATGCAAGCATTTCATAGCAAACATCACACAATACAAACCATTTATTCTAGTTTGCGGGTGAAGTGATGGTAACGGTTACCTAATCCAGCTTAGTGCGCCTGCACCGAAAACAGTAGTTAGCGACCCAGAACCGATCCTCGCTACAAAAAAGAAAAATTGATCAAGCCAATCTTTGAACCACAAAAGTCTCAGTAGGTGGGAATCCTAACAATGGAGTTCACAAAAGTCAATGAGATTGAGATCCCGGCTGCTTTCGATGCGCATGTGCATTTGAGGGATGGAGAGATGTCGCAATTGGTTACGCCTACGATTCGCCAAGGTGGGGTTAATCAGGTGTATGTCATGGTGAGTATGGGTGGATGATTTATCTTTTTGAATGCTTTATTGGGGTGTGTTTGCCCGCGACATGATAGATTGGTCCAGCATGAATGTTTTATGGAGATGTTTTATGTTTTCTGTGGCAATGGCTGATTGATAGTATCTAGCCAAATCTGGTTCCACCGGTTACCACCGTCAAGCAATGTCTCGAATACCGGGATCGATTACAAGCCATTGAGCCGAATGTCGACTATCTCATGTCCCTCTATCTGCATGAGTCAATCACGCCAGAAGTCATTCGCGAAGCTAAAAAGGCTGGAGTCACGGGAGTCAAATCGTACCCAGCGGGTGTGACTACCGTACGTCTAGACCCGTGATTCTATTTACCAACAACAAAACTAAGTGGAAAAATACAGAACTCATCATCCGGTGTCATATCCTACGACGCCTTCTACCCGGTCTTCGCAGAAATGGAAAAGCAGGACATGATTCTAAACCTGCACGGCGAGGTCCCCTCAACCCCAGCACACACGCACGCCTCATCCACAAAGGACTCGACCGCCATCACCATTCTAAACGCAGAACCCGCATTCCTACCAACACTCAAAGCGCTGCACACCAAATTTCCAAAACTCCGCATCATCCTCGAACACTGTAGTACCGCCGCCGCACTTGAGGCGGTCCGCGCCTGCGGCCCAAGCGTAGCTGGGACCATCACTGCGCATCATCTCAGTCTCGTTATTGATGATTGGGCGGGCGACCCTTTTTGCTTCTGTAAGCCCGTGGCAAAGACGCCTGAGGATCGTGATGCGTTGCTCAGAGCTGTGGTGAATAGCCAGGGCCGATTCTTCCTCGGCACGGATTCGGCGCCACATGATAGCAAGAAGAAGAGGGGTGAGGATAAGATTGCGGCGGGAGTGTTCACGCAGACGAATGCTGTGGGGTTGGTGCTTGATGCTTTGGAAACTGCGGTGGAGAGGGGCGTTGTTCAGGAGGGTGATGTTAGTAAGGAGGTTTTGGAGGGCTTCTTTGGAGGTTGGGGAAGGAAGTTTTATGGCGTGGAGGAACCTAAGGGGGAGAAGGTTTTGTTGAAGAGGGGCCAGGGGGAGATTTTGAAGGTGTTGAAGAAGGAGGGATTGGGGGTTGAGGTTGTGCCGTTTAGAAGGGGCGAGAAGACTTGGAGTGTTTCCTGGGCATGAGCCTCTTTATATAAAAGTCCAGCAGACCATTTCCTCTGTTACGGTGGGTGCATAATAATCACGAAAAGCAACAAATAGTATTAAGCTAGGCTCATTGTAAGGGTCAAATCTATGCCAAGTTTCTAAAGTTACTTTTCCATGTAGTGAGTGCCCCACCGTACCTTGCTATTATGGTTTAGATTACGTCTCAATATACTCATCATTATCTCCAGAAACTACAAATAAAACCCGTCAATTCCCCCATTAAACCCTCCACCATTCATCCAGCAAGTTCATGTTGCTGTGACCTCTCCCCCTCCAACTCAGACCTTTCCCCGCCCGTTGTATCGCCATACTTATTATCATACCCCGCGTAGACCTGAGTATTATCTGTACCATGGATATATCCTGCTGCTTGACTTTGTTCCAAATTTTGCTCCGATATTCGCCTCTTACGACGCCTGCTATACAGAAACCATGCTAGTGCTACGATGCCAGCCACTGCGACTGCACTTCCTACGCCTATTCCTGCACCTGCTCCGGCGGAAAGTCCTTTGGAGGAAGGAGAGGAACTAGCAGCAGCCTGGCTCGACTCAGGATTCCCACTCGATGTCGTAGCGGAAGACGAAAGGGTAGCATCGGACGTAAACGCACTCGTCGTCGCCGTCGTCGAAGCAGCATCCGTACTCGACACCTCCGTACTCGTCGGCGACAAAATAGCCGCACTATCAACCTTCCACCAAGTCGCCGACACAGTCGAACCCTCAGTGTTATTACTGTCCACCTCGCCAGTCTCCGGGTCGACAAAGTATCCTTGTCCATTATCACAGCAATCTGTATTGTCCGCGCCGCAGCAGAAGATGTTGTTTCCGCAGTCAGCTAGGGCTACACCTGCGCTCGATATACCATCTAAAGCGTAAATCAACACTGATTAGCTTATGTTCCCCTGATTCGACTTCGCAGACACCACACACATCTTTGTATCTATGCAGAAACGAACAGGACCGAGAATAAAATATATCAAACATACCCGTACACATCAACGAACAACCCGACCAATCCTTCCTAGCACAATACTGTCTCGCAATCCCCTGGGACCCAGCACAAAGCAAGTTCGTCCCGCATTTCTCGTGCTCGAAACAGCAGTTGTTTGTCCCGTTTCCGCAGGAGAGGAGTTCGGGACCGTTGTAGTATATTGAGTCTCGTGCTAGGACGCCTGTGTTCGTGTCAGTGAAGTCAAGTTGGGTGAATGGGGGCTGGAAGGGGTGGAATAGACGGAATAGGGGGTTTGGTAAGTACCGTCGCGAGCGTAGCAATCTGCTTTGACTAATGTGCCTAGGAGGAGAGGAAAAGTTACTATGTATTTGGACCGTATCGACGGCGAGATTGGGTTTCCCATAGCGGCCGTCCGGTGCGAAGTATGTATGGACAGCGTAACTTGCCGGACTCAAAAAGAACCCAAGAGGAAAGCCTCTCTTTGGCTGTCAAACCCTCCTCGAAACGAACTAAACAGAAGGGGCAATTCAAAAGAAGCCCACAAGGCTGACAGATCAAGAAACACAAGAACCAAGAACCAAGGCGTCGCGCAACACAACCTCAGCCAGAGACTACCGATATCGCCCAAGTCCGAGACTTGCAACATGCAAAAGTAGGGATTGTGATATTGAATTGCGGGAACGACCGCCTTTTTAATACCTATAGCCAAGGGGTAAACACCTTCCCGCGCCTCTTCTCTTCTCTTCTATTCCGCCCCCATACCAACCATCCATTTGCCTTCTCTACCTCCTCACCCACAGCCCCTCCACCACGATCCACGAAAACGCCACAACGGCACGCATAACTCCCAACGGACCCGACCACCCAATCACTGCATTAAAAATCTCAGCCTGATGTACGAACCCGCATAACCATTCCGCACTGATTGCGTATCCATTTTGCTTTTTTCCAAACAAGATAGGGGTTCTCTCTCTCTCTCTCGGCGTGGCCTATCTATCTATTGGCGGTGTAGTACCATCTATAAGATACGAAACCTTTAAAAATCAGAGTTTTGTAAAAGCGGACTAAAACGAAGCTACATATACATACATACCTAGTATATGGAATATTCCTCTCTATTGGTGTTTCCGATAGCTTGATAGGTAGCTCTGACGAAAATTGAGCACCCGAGTGCCATTTACTTTCACTCTTACTTCTACTTACCGAATTACAGTCACATTTCAAATCATCGGGGGGTTTTTTTTTTGGCCCAGCCCCTAGATAGGCCCTGAGGTTAGATCTACTTCTCTCCTGCACGGCTCCTGATCCTGATCCTGTGCTACAGTGGTAATAGATATACTCAGACGTACTTATTCAAAACGAGAGGCGTATCAACATACGCTACGCACACGACGCCACACAGCACACAATCGGGGAAAAGACCCCAATCTTTAGAGTCCTACATCAGATTCACAAAGCACAAACAGTCATCATAAAGACAAGTCATTGAACGAACCAATTCTATTGGAACTCTGATATGTTGATGATGATGCATGCATGGCGCCACATAAAAACCTTTCTCGAGGGGAATTGGCCGCAAAAAAGAGGCAAATTGAAAACGCCCTCCTTATGAAAAGAATCCTCGCCCAACAGCCAGCCAGCCAGTTCCTGGAAAGGGAGAGAGAGAGAGCCCATATACCTTTTCTATGTAATACCAGGCTAAAGGAGAGGGCGTTCGGGAAAATATACACCGGCCATGCTGTACAGGACCCTAAATGACATATGAAAAGTGTGCGAATGCTCGCATGAATCGTGTCGCTGCAGTGGGAAACCATTTCTCGTTCTTCGTAATGTATTGGGGTTGTAGACCTGACACCTGAGTAGTGCAGTTGGGAAGTTGACTTCGTCTGGAGAATTTGGCTAGAGAACTTTATAAGCTTTAGCTTATGAACGAGACGTGCTCACGGCAAGGTGACGTTAAATTTCCATTGACCTGAAACGCGTTAATAAACCTAGCCTGAGTCTGCGTAGAGTGGGCTTGACACATACCATCCTTCAGATTTTGAGCCGTGTCATTGAGGAGAATGATGCGTCGTTTGCTGCAGTAAGAAGTTTTGTCCATCATTTCCACCTTGAGCCCCTGCAACTGGTCGATGGGTTTCTCAAACATCTCACTCAGGTTCTCGACAGCCATCTCCAAGTCCTTTTGATTGTCCTCAAAGATCTCGGTGAGATTGTTTCGTGCGAGGTAATAGGCAAACGCATAAGTCCACTTGAGAGTTTGTCGGCACTGCTGAAGCGCCTGCGATGCCGACTCCAAGAACTGGACTTCTATCCAAGACATACCAGTCGTGTTCTGCAACTGAGTCATCTTCTTCTCGGTCTTCAAGTATATATCTTTGTCAAGTTTTGCGGACTGTTCGTGGTTCGCATATCTGTTGTAGTAATGAAGGTATCGCTCAAGTGACTGTCGTGACCGGGCCTGAGCATCTCGTGCTTCTGATCCGCTCTTTTCTTCATACCGGTTGCAATTGTACCAACTTGTGCCATGCTCAGACCACACACCCATACACATCCAGCAGAATTCATGCCTACACTTTCTACAAGTCATGTGGTTGCAACCGCCATTCTTCTCGATAGTAGAGTGGCACTTAGGACACTCCTTTGTGTTAGCGGAGATCCAGTTCGCAGTCTCGGAATCGTCTTCGCATTTCTTGAGCCACTTCTTGACCAGAGAGCAAGGGGCAGGTTGATGGTCGTTCAACGAGCACCCGAAGCAGAAGTAATGCCCGCAGTCGCAGTGTACAGTCGGTACAATCCTTATGAGATCTCTGTCCTTCACCCCGCACTCGACAGCATATACACAATTTGGCGCGGGACACCAGCGGAGGTTTTCTTTATCGTCAACGTAGGTTCGCGTGAGCAACTCGTGGTATCTAAATTGTAAGCATTGGAACCATCAACGGCACATGGCTACTAACCGGTCTTTGATCTTTCCAGCGACCAACATGTCCAGCGTTTTTGAATCCACTATTCTGTTGCAGCCGTCACCAGGGCACCTGATTCGCGCGGCCTCGCCTTCGTCCTTGATCTTAGTCTGCAGATACTGCTTGTAGCAACCCACGCAAAAGCGGTGGCCACACTTCATAGCAAACGTGTCTAGATCCGTATCCTCACAGCATATGTCGCAGATGAAGCCTGGAGCTTTCTCCAGTCTCGGGGGATGGGTCGCAGCTTCCTCACCCAGGCCCGCACCCTCGAGGACCTCCTCTGTCTTCTCCATATATTGATCGATTAACTTCTCTTTGTTCCATCGGAGGTATCGAAGGAGAATTGCGGTGGCTTCGGGAGGTTGTCCGAGGATGCTTGAGACTTCGTTGATCTGTTTGTCCTGGTGGGACTGTATCTGTTCAGGATTGAAGACCGTAAAGTCGACTTCATAGGCCTGTTTGCTAGGGATGATGTCCTTGTCCTGCGACTCAAAGCCCACGTCGTCCTGATCAAGCTCGAATTCGGAATCTGGTGCGGTATTAGTTGAAGCGTAACGCAAGTCTCGGTAATGTGTCCTCACCTTCGCCCAGGCTCATTTCACTGTCCTGGTCTTCCATGAATTCGTCCTCGCTCACTAGGGAGCTGTTGAAGTCGTCATCGGAATCCATGTTGACGGAAGACGTCGTGGCGGGTGTCGCTGGCAGGGCAGCTTGGATGGACGTCTCTGGAGTCGTCTTCTTCCTTGGACCCTCTGGAGCACCGAGTCTATCTACAAGGTCCGACGCTTTACGTTTGCGTACTGTAGGAGGCGTTGTGATTGTGTATAAGCCGAGCCTCGCCTTAGATGACGAGACCAGGCTGCGAGCAAAAGGGTGGGGTCTAGTTGGATGCAGCGGCGTTTGAGGCACGCGGACAAGTGGTCGGGTGTTTTTGCAGGCAACACAACAGAGCGAATCTCCGGTCGGGAAAGTGATGGTCAGCTTAGGAAAAGAGTCACAGGTCACAGGCGCTCAGGGCTGGTGTGGTGCATGCCCCGTTCCGAAGCGGCGAGGTAGGGTCGACGCCAGGGTTAGTAAGCAAACGACTATCATCTTATCGACGCCAATCCGCCCGCGTCCGCACCGCCACAGGAGGTGGTTAGTGGTGAATGTCGCCGCGAGTGCGTCCAGACGGGATGTGCATATTGAGAGCACCGCCACTTTTCATCAGCAAACTTCTTCACTTATTTGCGGTATTGTCTTGCTATGACGTGGCTATTCTCGCTTCCATCAAACGCTTGGGCACTTTTTAACAGCCAAAATGACTTGCCATTGTGCCGGTATTGACTTCAATGGCCGAGATTATCCTCCAAGATGAGCAATGCCAACCAAAGCATAATGCAGATTTGAAGAACTTAATTTCATTTCCTTTTTGAATATCGCTCCTCCACATGCCTTTGGATATCAATACATAGATGTAACGCTCTAGAAAAGTCCACTTTGCTATTCGGGGAAAGGCCATCTGGTCCTCTACTCCGAATCATCTTCATCGTCGTCGTCATCATCATCGTCATCGTCCTCTTCGCTTTCCTCCTCAGAAGACTGGTTGAGGAAATCAATCAGTTGCTGCGTCTTTTCCCTAACCTTCCTCATGTCCTCATCGCTACTAGATTTGCCGTCTTCCCACCATTGTATCATTCCATCATCCTCAATGACATCCATTTCGACGAGTTTGGTCGCTGCGTTCAGTAAGATTGTATCCCCGCTTTCCCTGCGTGTGAGCTCCGTCTGCAGCAGCACCATGTAATCCACTTGGTCCACCTTGCTCGCTTTGCTCTTATCAAATATACTTCGCTCAATTAGCTCTTTATGAGACCCAAACACCTGCGCAACCGCCTCCCTCACGCCAGTTCCTGATTTGACCAACTGCGTTATCCTTTTCACGAAAGACACTACGATCGCCCGCCGGACTTGGTGGTCAGATGCATTGGTGCTCATTCGAAGTGCGGTAAGTTCAAGCTGGATGTTTGCAGATTCATGGCCTTCGCATAGTGAATCGTAAATACTTGCCGAGGCATCGTGATCAAAATTGGCGGCATGCTCGTTGGCGTAGCTATCCTGGGACTCGATTGAGACAAAGCTGCCTGCTGCTGATCGATTTTGATTATAAGACACGTCAAAGTCGTCTTCTGATTCCGAGTTTAGGGTAGAAATTGATTCTGCAGAAAGGGATAGGTCTGCAAGATTGTACACTACTTTGTGTTAGATGGAGTCTGGGATGAGATGTGAATATGGACTTACTAGGCCCTCGCGGTACAAGTCCATCTACCACCTCATCCTCGTCGTCCTCGTCAGAGTCCTGGAACTCAAAACCATCGCCGCTGTTCCCGACGATGGTAACATCAGGTTCTCCCTTGACAAGGTCTTCTCCATGCTCTCGTTTCCTCTTCGCCCTAGTGATCCTGTGTTCGCTCCTGACCGTAACGCCTTCGCTAATGCTCACACCATAAGAGATGAGGGCACCAGGCTCGATTACGCAATTCTTCCCTAATGCAGCTTCATTGGCAATAATTGTCTTTCGAACCGTGCACCCATCCCCAATGCTAGCGTAGTCCCATACGTATGCATTTTCGATGGTAACGCCGCGTCCAATGTAACAGTGTCGCCCTATGATACTGTTAGTGATGACGCTACCGTCCCCGACGCTTGTGCCATGGCCGATGACTGATTTTGGATTTATCACACAATCCCGAGCTAACACCACTCCCTCCTCTTTGTAAATGTTACCCTTTTGTAATCTATAAGACTGGCTCTGGAGAAGATTGCTATCGGGACATAGAGGGTAGGCCCAACGCGATACGATATCTTTGCTGACTGCGTCATAATTGTGCAAGTTCCGTACTCGTGCAGCGTAATGGTCGGTGACTATATGTGTGTGGATGGTTTTGCCGTTGAGCTCATAGTCCTTGAGGACGCTATGCAAGAAACCTTTCCTGGGGGCTTGGAAGTCGAAATTGTCGCTCCACAGGGCCAGTACATCGGGTGTGCAAATATCGATACCACAATCAATGAGATCCTGCCGTATTTCAAGCTCTTGGTGGCCGGAGAGCAGCTCGGGATCGACAGAAAGAGTATGTGTCTGCTCTTTGTTCGGCATTTGCTCAAAATGAAGGCACCGGTCCTTGGAGGGGTCGATCACAAATATTGGACTAGTTCCCTGTGCCTTTGTGCGGTGGGATCTACCGGCCTCTCTAAGTACCATAGTCATGATGGCATTCTTGTCCTTTGCGCGCCGCGCGCGATGAGCGGCCAAGGCCGATTCAAGAGGCAAATTGCTGACAACGTCTCCGTATACCAGAAGGAAGTCGCCAACTAAGAGACTCCGTGTATCCAAGTCACGCATAGCATCTCCTATCGAATGTGAGGTCGATTGTATCAGCTCTAATTTGGCGAATGGAGAGGATCGGGTACTCCATTTGGAGGCGCTGAAAGTATGTTAGCCAGGGCCTTCCTGGGCCACGTACAGCGCACAAAAGGGCCAGCTCACTTGATATATTCCTCGACTTGCTCCTTATGTGCCCCACAGTAAACGAATATCTCCTCGACCCCGGCATTGGCGAGGAACTCAAATGTATACTCGATGAGCGGGGTATTCGCGAGGGGTAGCAAACACTGTAATTTTCTCAGACTGACATTCCTATGGCTTGATTTGGGGATATACATACCCTCGGGCGCTCGAGGGTGAAGGGGTTGAAGCGGGTCTCGAAAGGGTCCGCAAGTATCTACGACGTTTAGTCATGTTTGGTGTAATGGACAGAAGTGTGCTCACCACGGCCTGGAGGGGCTCGTCGCGTTCCTCCTCGCCCTTGTTGGGTTTATCATTGCCCTGGCTCTTCTTGCCTTTCGGGGGCATATTTTCGCAGAGGTGTGGTGCGGGGTTGACGTCGGGTCGAGGAGTGATTCTGTATCTAGGTGCGGCTGGTGTTTGGTGGCACGCAGGATGCAGGACGCAAGACGAATAATTGTGATGAGTCAGGCAGGCAGGCACAGCGCGTCACAAGCAGAGTCTTGCACACGAATTAAGGTTTTGTGGGGCGGCTAGCGGCTGCTTCGGGTGCCCGCAGCTCGGATCAAACATTGATGTGGGCTTCCTGGCTTTCACGTGTGATGGGGAGGTTCTAGACCTCTCTGTCAACCTCATGGCAAATAGCTTATTACAACGACAATCCAACAGACCCCAGGCGATCAGATAAACAGCTAATTTCTTTGCTACGGGCGCAGATTCGTGGCAAGATGCCATTCCAAACAGGAGATTCTGAAGGTCCTAAACTAATGAATAATTAGGAAAAGTCTCGGCATGACAAGACGTCTATGCAACTGTCTTCTCACCTTGCCAATGGGTACCAGAAATGATAGTGCATGGCCACGGCAGCGCCCTAAGATTGTCAGGACGTACAAATGCTTGCTCCCAATATTTTTGGCAGAGCCTATTATTCGATCATTCTCATCAAGCAAGCTGGGAAACAGTGTCCGTCAACCAAGGACCACTTATTTAATACGTATAGAACACGACAGAATAAAACTGCTGGCAACTCATTACAATGGCGGCCTCATACAAATTATGACATGAACGAATTGGTTGTCTCAATACCGTGTCCTACCGAAATGTCTCTATAGCAGTCGTTGGTAAAAATGTCAATTTCCAGTCTACAACATGAAGATTCATGTAAGCCAATAACCAATCATATAAACTTCGTGACATCTACGGCATCATCAGAGCCGGATGCTAAGGAACTCCTTGCGCCCAGCCGACCGTAGGATCGTGATAAGGGAACAGGCGCTGCTAACGTTGAATGCAATATTCATCTTAAAACTGCTTTCACGGGTCAACGCGGTATCTCCACATTCAGCACTCCCGATGCTAATATAATGGAATAAATCGAGGCTCCTCTAGCTCAAATACAGCAACTCGTCGTCTGGCACTGGCTTCTACGGTCGTACAAAGTGCAGAGTGGCGAACCAACCTCATTGCCCTTGTACAATCATCTTGGTCGTTGCATAGGGTTCATAGGTTGTGTTTGCATGGGCGCGCCATACATTTGCTGCTGTTGTTGCTGGCGTTTTGCGGGATTATTGACGTCGTCACCTCCGGAAATATCCGACAACTGTCTCCTGTGGCCGGCCGCTTGTTGTTGCTGTCTGGCTTGTAGCTGCATCTGCGGAGATGTATTGTAGGGAATGTTCCCCTGCATTGCATTTACTGCATAGGGTCCTGGGTGGCCCTGTACAGCTTGCAAGTATTCGTCGGTAACATTGCTGCCAACCGGGGAAACGCCAGGGATCTGGTTCGGAGAGTTCCAGTTACTTGTCGTTGCTGGGGACTTCGCCGGGGATTCCTCCTCTTTCAAGACTTGCCTTGTTGTGGCCAAGGGTTGTGGAGCTACCATGGGATCAACATGCGCGCCGGGTTTTTTGAGGTGCACCAGGTGCTTTTCGAGCATCTGAAGGAGGCCTTCTTTTGTGAATGGCTTGGGAAGCACATCATTCATACCTGGATCTGTTAGCGCGGGCTCTACATATATTTACACCGCATCAACATACCGTGTTGGAAGTACATGGAGATGTCATCGCTTCTAATGTTTGAGGTCATTGCAATGATGGGCGTATTGTCAAATTGCCGGACCAAGTGACAAGCGGAAACGCCGTCCAGATTCGGCATAATGATGTCCATAAGGATCAGGTCGTATTTGGCTCCTGCATTCATCTTATTGACTGCTTCTAAGCCATCAAGCTTTAGGGGGTTAGTAATTATCAGACGTGTTTGCAGTATCAGGATTACTTACCGCACTGTCGATCGCGCAATGGAATGCGTACAAAAACTTGCTTCCGATGCGTCGGCAGGTGGGGTCGTCTTCGACCAAAAGGATCTGGGGCGGCCGGACCCAACCAGGGTCCACTTGCGTACTCTTTTTCCTCGTTTCCGCAAACCTTGGATCAGCTGGGTCGGCAGCTTTGCTGGGCATTGGATAAGGGATATTGTTAATGTGCTCACTGTACATGGGATCAATCCCATTCGTTTGCCCTACGGGATAAACCAAGTTGTCTAGATCGCCCATTCGCACCGACGTAGAAGAGCTCGCCGATGCGGGACCTCCGCCGCGACTCGTTGGGCGGGTCACTCCTCTTAAGAACTCTGGCGGAGGTGTAGTCAATGTACCGTTCATCCTCATGGTTATCTCGTTCATATGCTCCAGATTCCTGGGGTTGAGCATGACGTCTGCGTTAGTCTCGCTCAACAATTTTGAAGCATGCTGGAGAGGGGATGCCGGAATGTCATCTTCAAGTGGCGTAACTTGGCTGTTTTGGGCTTCGACGTTTCCATTCTGCGCCTGGCTGGTAGGCTGTGGGAAGGGGTTGCCAATCCTGCTGTCGCGCCGTCGCTGAGCATCCACATTGTGCAAGAAGGTCATGACATTCTGCATGACATGCTCGTGATTAACGACCGTCTTTTGAAGGCCAATGACTTCCTGGAGCAACATGGAATGGTGTATGCTGAGCTCGGTGTAACGTTCTTGGAGTGATTGAAGCTGCGCTTGAGTCGCCATGAGCTGGGTGTTCATCAGGTCCATCTGCTGAGAAGGAATGATCATCTCGTCGGATTGCTGGTTAGCCTTGCGCGGCGCTGGCGCTTTTCGTCGAATATTGTCTAGCGCATCCTTGTTGTTCATCTTGAAGTCTGGATGTTTGAATTCCCAGGCCTAGAGCCTCTGTCAGTGGATTACAGACAGGTTGGGCTGTACAAAATACTCACTCCTGCGCCATATGGAGATTGGCCATTCTCCTCGTTGTTGTGCCGTACTTTGTGGAAATCGTACTTATTCAACTGTCGAACAAAACTGGCAAAATTGCTATGCTTGAAATGCTTGGGTAGTATGTGTTTGGTGAACTTCTCGTTCTACACGGCTGTCAGCGCCGACAAGCTTTTCGTGGTTCCAATTCCGAGCAGCAACGCACCTCTAGTACAACGAAGCTATCACCTTCGTTCCCCCATCGTACAACACTCTCGTCCGACCCGTTTTCAAGCATCCTTGAATCAAGTTAGCACATGGGCTCGACGCGTGGACAGTCGGGGTAGGTCATCGGGGGCATACTTGTATAGTTTGCGAACCTGCGACAATGGTTAGAAAATGTTCAACGAGCGCCGGCGGTATGGACATGAAAGAACTTACAAAGTCGCTCGAATTGCTCGCGCCGGAGCCTCCACCCTGATTGGATTCCATGATGAGCTTCGAGGTTGGTCACGACAGCTAATCAATGATGGAGACCTCCCGCCCACCCCCAGTTCAAGATGGCAGTTCCAGCGTGCAGTTACACACGGCCAGGCTAGCGAAGAGAGGGATTGAACATGCGCACTGCGGGCGAGGATGAAAGGATAGTGAGGGCAGCTCTACGATGGTAGAGAGCTGAGGGGCGCACGGATAGTTTTGGGTGCGCAGGGACGAGGGGTGCGGTGTCTTGAGGCGAAATGCAGCGGTCCGGCGCAAAGGCCCATGTACTTGTAGAGAATGAGCGAGGTGGGACTGGGGATGACGAAGACCCGCGGTAGTGGCAGAGGCAGTGGCCGCGGCAGTGGGAATGGTTGGCCAGAGTCAGTGGCGATGGAGGGAGGTGTGAGGCGATAAGAATGGGCGATGGGCCGGGTGGTAGGGTGATGCGAAGAGACAGGATGGAGGAGGGAAGGAAAAAGAAGAAGCAGAAGCAGAAGCAGAAGCAGAAGTAGATTGAAGAATGGCGCCGACGAGTAAAGACGCACAAGCAGAAAAGGCAGAGGAGGCAGAGGCAGCGCAGAGGCAGCGCAAAGGCAGGATGGGCTGGCACCGCTGGGAAAGTGACAGGCAGAGGGGGTCTAGCGTGGATTAGAGGGAATAGTGGGATTAGGGACGGTAAGGTGTGAATGACCGCTAGGCTGGTTGAGATGAGTTAGCTCTCCAGGAATGGGTGCGCGGACGTCATGTCGAGTCTTTGGCTGAATCGCAGGGTTTGAGCGGGCGCGCGAACCTGCAGGAGGAGGCCAGGAAGAGACCAGGAGACCAGGAAGGGGCCAGTTGACAAGTCCACCAAGCCGAGTAGAGAACAGACGAACAGACGAACAGACGAACAGACGAACAGACGAACAGACGAACAGACGAACAGACGAACAGACGAACAGCAGACGAGCAGAAGGAGCCGGGAGGAGACGAGCAAGCCTAATGTCCACGGGTGCCAGAAGGGAGCAAGCCAACCAGCCAGCCAGCCAGCCATCCAGCGACCGGCTTTGAGACGAGACGAGCAAGGTGCAAGCCCCCCCAAGGAAAAAAAAAAAGCCCACTCACACACCCCCGCGCGAAGCCCAGGAGAGCAAAGGCCCGGCAAACAGACAGACAGGACAGGCGCAGAGACGTTCACAGGACGCAGAGACGCAGAGACGCAGCACCGGCGGGCAAAGAGTGGGCTCGGTGGGCGCCGCTAAGAGGAGCCAAGAGGGGGAGACGACCCCCCCGGAAACAAGTGCAAGTGCGAGAAGAGCACCCAGAGCACCCAGAGCACCCACCGCCCGCGCGCTTTTGGTAGGTAATAATGGCAGATCTGATGGCAGAGGCAGAAGCAAGGCTCTGAGGATCGTGGATGAAGCGGGCCGAGCACCATCCCATCTCATCCCATCCCATCCCATCCCATCCCATCAAACTGTAAATTCCGGGAATTGGATAGATGCTGGATACGGATCAATCGGTCAGTCAAACCTAGGACTGGCAAGTCAACATCAACATCTACATCTACATCTACATTGACGTCAAATTTGCTACGTCTACTCCGTACATGCACTGCAACAGTCAACTCAACAAACTCAACATGGGCGTCGCCGTCTTCGCATACTGCGTACATGTGGTCCTCTCTATCAGGTCTGCTTCCCATGTCCAGCAGGCAAAACCCTAGCAGTCCTCGACAATATCAGCAGCCCGCTATTCCTGTTCGCCCGTCCCCATTCCCCGTCCACCCTCCAGCGGACGGGGGTTTGCTTGACATGTATGTATGCGGGTTCTCTCGGGATACGCTCTACAGCGAAGCCTGCGCGCCAGCCAAAGAAAGATTGGCTGCAGCTTGTCCCTCTCCGTCTACAAAGAAGCTCAACCATCTGCCTCCCTCCTTACGGCCTGCATGTGCCTACGCTGCTCTCGCGAGCACGAGCACGAGCACAAGCGCAAGCAGAGCATCTCCGTCTCATCTTCGTCCAAGGCAAGCAGCGAGCGAGCAAGCGAGTGAGTGGACGCCCGCGGGCTACGGCACAGATCGGCTGGCCTGTTTCGCTCTGCCTTGAAATCTTCACCTCTTTTTCCGGATCGGGGCGCACAAAAGAAACCCTCGGACTGCTCATCAATTGCCCCCCCCAATTATTATTACAGACTGGCGCTCGGCCAAGCTACTTGCTCGAAATTTGATCGCTGCCGCCTCATATCCCGCAATTTGCACGCGCAGCGCCGTGTACCTAAAAATTCCCACTCGGCGGCGGTCATGCTTCCGAGTCTCCCAAACTCCCATGCCATGTCCCCATGTCATTACGGCCCCAACAGGTTACTCCTCAATAATGTACTCCGTACCGAGTACTCTGCGCGATGGATCGCAGAGCACTCGCGTACCTGAGAGCGCTTCGCTGCATCGACCGTGGTGGAAGTCCACTACTGGTCAGTAATAGCTAGTAGTAGCAGCGGGGGGCGGTAGTAAATTATCAGTGAGAGAGAAAAGGAGTAAAGGCAGCGCCAATGGTTTTTTCGGGCGCTTCCACACAACGGCGGGCAATAATGGCGATAATGACAATGACAATGACGACGGTGCTGACGGTGAGTCTATTGCCAGGAATACTCCGAAGTCGAAGGAAGCCGCTCCCTCATGGTGTGTGTGTGTGTGTGTGTGTGTGTGGAATGTAATAGTACTCCCGTGTTGCTCAGGCCAAGCACCTTCATGGCGCCGCCTCGTCACGCAGCCGGTGAGATGGTGAGCAGAGAAGAGTTACTCCGTACACCATTACTGTGCAGAGAGTGTGGCAGAACTTCGTTCACATTCACATTCACGTTCACAGTGCACAGGCCTCATCCCTTCCCTTTCCCAGACCAAGCGCCCACTTTGAGCCATGGCCCGCAGATCTTGATCCGCGCAGCCGGCATCGTCCAATTGATGCAATCCCCCCGGCACACCACAACACCACAACTGCCACAGGCGTCAGGCTGTCAAATACGTCCTTGGTCTACTCCGTCCATCACTACCGTTGCCCTCTATTTGCGCCCATCCTTCCGAGCTCTTGTCTCTCTCTTTCCTCTGCACCCCTGGTCTAATTCTCCTCCTCCTCCGCCGCCATGTTTGCCGCTCGCCGTCTTTCGTTGGCAAGGCCATTGGCAGCGCGCCGCCTGGCTGCCCCATTTCACTCATCCGCTCCCGCCTATGTGCAGGTCGGTGACAAGATTCCCAATGTCGAGCTCATGGAGGGCTCGCCCGGAAACAAGGTCAACTTGGCCAGCGAGTTGAAGGGGAAGGGGCTAATCATTGGTGAGATGCCAACAAAGACACCAAAACTCCAATAGCACCGTTGTAAAAAGAAACATCACCTGACGGATTGACCGCATGCAGGAGTCCCCGCTGCCTTCTCTCCCGCATGCTCAGAGAGGTACGTAAAGCCATGGTTAAACCTCCCTGCCCAATGGGGGAGACCATGCAGCTGTTTGCGAGACTATTCATCAAAGTGCCCATCTAAACCTTTTCCACCCGCTTGGCAGGGTCACGTTCCTGGATCCGAACGCCATCATCTACTGCTCCCGCTGACCTATCCTCATCTGATATTAGTCACATACCCGGCTACATCAACTCTAGCAAGCTCAAAGATGCTGGTTCAGTCTTTGTCGTCTCCGTGAACGATGCATTCGTGTATGTTTGACTTCTTCTTCTCTAGCACTGGGCACGTCCAATTACGGCCTACCATTAATGATCACCCAAACTCTATTCCTGCTTCCATACATCACTTTTTCCTCAGTTTGTATCATGTCCGGCTATAATATCCATGGCATGTCGTCCGAGTAAAATCCTTGGCATCTGCCGGTAGTCGGCTCGGTTTAGCAACCGTTATCCATCTACAAGACCTGGTCTCAGAATATCACTTTTTTCAGTCGGCGTGACAACTGACCAGCTATAGCATGAAAGCATGGGGCAAGACTTTGGACCCCTCTGGCAATAGCGGCGTAAGTGACCTGTTCTCATGATACACGCTCTCCAGTCCTTATTGGAAGGGTCTCTTGTCAACTGCCCCTTCCAGTAGAACTCTCATTGACCTCCGCTCCTAGGTCCGCTTCCTTGCAGACCCTGACCTGAGCTTCACCAAGGCTCTCGATCTCTCCTTTGATGGTGCTGCCATCTTCGGCGGTGATCGTGGCAAGAGGTATGCCCTAGTCGTTGAAGACGGCGTGGTCAAGGAAGCACATGTGGAGCCTGATAACACAGGTCTAAATGGTACGTCTCGGGCGGGTCTCGCCTCAAACAGAAGTCTTCCCCTCCCAGATTCTGGTGTGCTAATTGAATTTGCTTAGTATCTGCTGTTGCAAAGGTACTGGGCGCTTAATTCAGGCAAGCAGCAAACCAATGCAGTCCTGGATAGTGTAAGATTAGCATGACACGATTCAAGGCGCTTTATTAGGGGGGAAACTCAACATTTCCCAAAGGCACAACGTTGCGGAAAAATACAGGAGAAACCTCACATTTGTCTCGAGAAGAAAAAATTAAGAATGCAAAATTACTTCACAGGGTTTCTACAGCTAGGCACATATCTGACCCGAACGAAATGGAACGGTTCCCTCTACCCCACGTGATATTCCATTCAAACACCCAACCCTCAAGACCTCACAATCCCACAAAGAAACATCTCCACGGCTCTACCACGCCCACTTCCTCCAAACCCAGCTCCAGCATTCACCCCAACTCCCACGTCTCCAAGTCCCATATCCTAAGAAACCCCATCAAGAACGACCAAGCACGCATACACACCCACAACCAAGCATCCTAACTCTCCCTTATACCCTTCCTCCCCCATCCCTCCCCCTCACCTCTCTCCCGAGATCTAAAACAAAGCACCCACCCACGGGAACTTATACCCAACAAGAGTAAAGTCTACGTGACACGAACACCGACACGACCCACTTCACACCACACCACACCACCCGACTAAAACACAGGGCCAACGATCCGCGATCCGTGATCTGCGATCCGCGATCCGCCAACGGGCTAACGCCTAACGGCTCCCAGCCTCCGATGGAAACAGAAACAGAAACATGAGACCGGAGATAGAAGATAGAAGATTTTCTGATTGATTCTGTGTTGCTGGGTTTTACCGCGGGCCTGATTCTGAGGCTGTGTCTCGGGAAGGGGGTCGGGAAAGGGTTAAGGCCCCGGGAAGGAGTTTCTGGGTTTTGGTTTTGGTTTTGGGATGGGGATGGGGATGGTTGGTGCGGAGTGTGATGGGGTGGGATGGGCTTGGATAGGTGGTTACTATTGATTGAAGAGTATACCTTTGAAAAGTTCAAGGAATGCCGGCCCGGGAATATGGTTTGTCTTATGCGGGAAGTGAGTATAGCGGGAGGGATTAGCTTGATGGATGGTATGGGGGTTTCGCGTGTCATGCATATCATCACATCAAAATAAGAGATTGCTGGGTTCGTGTACAAGCATTTGTTTGAATTGTTTTTAAGGTAGCTGTCGCTAGTTTATGAGTTTCCGGTAGACGAGTGGACAAATCTCAATCCTTCATCTTCATCCTATCGTCGAAATCTTTGGTTATTTTAGTCATTTGTTCTGTTTGGAAATGCGTGCCGACTTTCGTCTCTCGATGCCGGATCCCAAATCGCGCATATTCTCACTGCCGGTCCCTGGGGTGCGGTTATTTTGCGGGCCGACGCTTCGGCCGCGAACAATCGCACCACTAGTTCCTAGATCGCAAGTACTTTCGCATTCTACTTGCTCTTTTTCTTTTTCATCACTTGAGGGACAACTCGTCTCTCCTGGTCTATCAGTCATAGTTAGTCCTCGTCCATCTCAGTATCGTCTGATTCATCATCTGAAGAGCTCGAGTCTCCATACTCATTGACGACCTTAGTACTGCCATCCGACATTTTTTGGAACACCAATCGTGAGAGTCCTTGTCTCACTCTGAGTGCATTGAGCCTTCCGTGAAAACTATTAGGAGCGGGAACGGTGTATCCTCCAATGCGCTGGGGTGCCCGGCCCGAAGGTCCTGGGGCTTCTTGGTAGTCTTTGCGGCCCGCTTGATCGATTTGCGCTCTACTGGAGGACTTATCAGAGTCGTCCACTTCTTTTTGCTCGATGGTTGATCCTTTGAGTAAGGTAGTCGCCGAGTCCACCCCGTCATTAGCCTTTTTTAAAGGGTCTTTATGAGGTTGGAGCCTTGCCGGGCGAGCTACCAATCGGGTAGAGCTCATTCCTAGAAGATCCACAGAGTCCATAGAACGGAGAGGCTTTTCCTGAGTCTGTGGATCGGTATCTGGTTTGACGAAGAACATATCCGTTCCAATTGTGGAAGTCCACTCGCAGCTAAGGAGCTGGCCATTGTACATGATGAGCGGATTCTTCGTATCTAACCCAATGACTTGCATTGCACCAGCGTCTGCATCGTCCTTGTTGGAGGATTCGGCGTTGTCCTCTTCCATCTCGCGCATTGCGTTTGCTTGCCTGAGTCTGGTCTGTAACCGAGTTGGATGGCCACTGAGGGGTCCTCGATTCAAGCTCGAGGCCTCTGTTCCGGCAATGTCGGGGGCGTTGGACAGGTCAACGGTAATGTAGAAGTCCTCGGTCTCATTTTCGTCGTACTCGTACTCCCATTCGTCATCGTCAGCGTCCGCCATCCTTAAGATGCTGTGATATCGGTGATTCACAGACCAAGAACGGCAGGCACCCTGGCGTGGTTGCTAGTTGTCAGAGGTATGTTGATGTGTTGTACGCGAAAGAGAGTTCTGTGCTGCACAACGTGATACGTCATGAGCCATCTTTAGGGCCTTGGCATTCCCATCATCACCTTTGCCCATTCTTTGGCCGCATCTTTTACTACCAGGGCGCAAAAGAAAAGAAAAATTAACTTTCCCCTGCAGGAGCAATGCAGAACTGAAGTTGGATACGGGAATATGCCAAGCTCATCTGCATCTAAATAAGCCGCATCTGGAGAAACCCCACCAAACCACATCAGACGTTAGCCGCGACGTGTGCCAAGCCTTACGTTTCAGTGAACAGCTCCTCCACCGGCAACTACATAGTGTTAATGCTCTTTGCCCGGGTTGACTTCTCCAACATCCAACCCATGTCTTGACCCCATCCTCACACCGCGCAGCATCTCGTTTTGCATTGATACAAAATCAGTCTAGGTTACGCCACCTTTCCCCATCGGTTGGCGGGGCTCTGGGGAGATACCAGTAAGTGCTCCCGCTGGATTCCGGAGCGCGAATGGCGAATCGAAGTCGGCCAGCATTCTCAATCACTGCATATTGTTCCGCCACTTCCGCATCGAGACTCCGACGGCTTCCACTATCTTCTTCTGCACGCTTATTCGGAGTTTTTCCCCATTCTACCACAGCTACTTTGTCAGCTTCGGGAAACTCGGGTCGTCATGATGTCTCCAATACCCAAAGATGCAGTGCTCTCTAATAATTAGTCACAAAGCTAATAGATACAGTGCCCATCATTCCCTACTTGCAGAATGGAGGAGGCCAGGTGCCCCTTCGGGGATATGTCCCCCCAATATCTCCATCTGCCGCTGCTTCCTCCGAACTTCTTCCTACATACCCTCCGGTAGCGGTACACGATTCTGAGTTTCAAGATACCCATAAAGTTACGACAGACGCTTTCCAAAGGGAGAGTGAGGCCGAACCAACCGTCGAGATTTCTATAGAGCACCAATCGCATGACCAATCCACTGACGAAACGCCTGCCTCGTCCGTCGCCCTGAACGATTCAGATACCCAGATGAGGGGCCGGAAGCCCGCAATAGCTGCGGCCAGTACATTCCTTAGCCTGTTCACATTCTCCCAGGTATATCAAAGGGCGCTGTTTCCAAGGATTACACCACCCTCTGAAAGAGCCGAGAATGAAAGCTGGGTCGCCTCATCTCATTCCTGGGTTGATAGGAAGGTGTGTAACTGGTTTGGTTTCTGCGGTTTGGCGCACCTCAATAGATCAGGGTGGACGACACCAAGAAAGCATGTAGAGCATCAAGCGCCTTTGAAGGAGAAAGATATGTACGAGGATAGAAGTGGATTCAAAGAATCCTGGCAAAACATCTCATCTAATCCTGAAGAATGGTCGGATGAAGAAAGAAATCTCCGTGAGATACCAGACTATGTCTTGGAGTATGCACCATACATCCATCTCTATTCTGGGGAGGAATTCTGGCCTTGTGATGTGACTGAGCATCTTATTCACACAACTCCACACCTGAACTACACCGCACTTCGAGCCACATCCGATCATCCCAACCTCACCGATCTCAATAGTCTCAATAGCTGGGGGCGGTTTGTCTATTTACAGAGTGATGACAATGTTGAAGACCGCCCTGACTGGTTAGGGGGCGAGACAAATATACCCAATACACCCGATGGCTCCGACCGGCCAAAGCACGGAGGTTCAAATTCCAGAAAAGGTGGAAAGTTCGTAGAAGATGTAAAAGGTGAGAAAGAGGATTGGTTTAATGTCGGAATTGGAGACACAAAAGACAAGGGTGGGATTCGACCACCTCCTGGCGCAACAACCGGGCCAGTACCAATTCCTACTGATACGCCTGAAGGTGAAGAACTTGTCGATGACAAGAATTGGAGACCTGAATTGCACCGCCGTATGAAAGGCAAGAAGGTTGTTGGTGGGCGAAGCGATGCACCCGTGGCACTCGTTGTAGTAGAGAAAGACAACGGTGTCGTTGACGCATTCTGGTTCTTCTTCTACAGCTATAACCTGGGCAACACCGTCTTCAATGTACGTTTTGGTAATCACGTCGGCGATTGGGAACATACCCTGGTTAGATTCCAGCACGGAGAACCAAAGGGCATCTTCTTTAGCGAGCATAGTTTTGGGGACGCCTACAGGTTCGATGCCGTGGAGAAGTACGGCAAAAGAGTAAGTGTTCCCTAGCAGAATGGTGTTTGACTGGACTAACCACATGCAGCCTGTGGGATACTCTGCTACTGGAACTCACGCAATGTATGGAACGCCCGGCGAGCACCCATACGTCTTGCCTGGTGGCATTCTTCACGATGTTACAGATAAGGGGCCGCTATGGGATCCAACGCTAAACCTCCTAGCTTACACATATGATTATCGACGAGACATTTTGCGAAGCTCGAATATCACACCAACTGCACCGATCGGATGGTTCTATTTCATGGGTCACTGGGGTGACAAGGTCTACCCTCTGAGTGACCCACGCCAGTATCGATTCCTGGGACAATATCACTATGTCAACGGACCCTTGGGCCCCAGATTCAAGAACTTGGGAAGGAAGGAAATCTGCCAGGGCAATGACGAGTGCAGGCTGTCCAGCTGGGTCGGCCCGAAGCGAGGAGATCGCGTCAAGCGATTTCCCGACATTGGCGAAGGGGAGGAAATGAGCGTGGAGGATGTACGGCGGTTTGTCGGGCCGGAACCTCATCCGGCATGAAGGATGAAGGCAAGCCTGTTATGAGCGACGATATTCTAGTACACTCGTTTGGTTTTACTTTTTGAATATTAGGCGCGAAAGGGATTGGGATAGGGGAGTCCACGTTTGGGGAGGCGTTGATCGGTTGTGGCATTTGACCAATCAGCCTCTTGGGGGCCGACGCAGCAGACTGTACAGTGTAACATATCATGTATGCACCTCGTGGAAGATGTGATGGGCGTCAAGCCATCAATCAATTCATGTGACCGCCAAAGATTTTTGCTTTTCCCTTTCAATTTAAGATTGTGCATGTATGACCCAGTCAGAGATGTTGACGGAGGGTTGAGCAAATGATGCGCAGTGCGAGGCTATGAGCTGGTGCATGCAGGGCTGAGAAGCTGGCAGGGTGTATGAATGGGATTGCCGGATTGGGCGGGATGTGCGGAATCATCACTCAGCGCAAAGCCAGGGCCACCAGGGCTGATGGGATGGATGGCCACCTTGGTACAGGGGAGCGCTGACATGGATGCCACGTATGAATCAGAGGGCAGAGGGGAGAGGGATAGAGGGAGAGGAGGAAAGAGGTGGCGGGATTGGATTGGGTCCGGGGGAGGCTTAGGGCAGGGCTGGTTGAAAAGCAAAAGCGTTGGATCATCAACTCATCAGCACCCTCCAAGGTAAGGGGGAGGGATGGCAAACCTTCCCTAAGAGGCCGACGCGGGCTTTGGCCTAAAAGCCCGTAAGTTATTAACGGAAACGGACGGGGGCATCAAGGGCCATTTGTTCCTTTTTAACCCGAGACAGGGTTTGGGTCTGGGTTGTGCTGATGAATCGAAGCAAAGTATGAGTAAAAACCTGAAAAGAAAAGAAAAATCTTCAAGAAGGGTTTGCGAATGCTGGATTGGATTCCACATGGTGCATGGGATGGTTGCAGGGAGGGGAACGGTGTAGGTAGCTGATATCTAAGGGAATGGGACGAAAGAGGGCTAGACGCGTGGGAGACACTGGGAGAGGAAGACTGACCCGCCAACCGCGCCCTCGTGATAAAGCTCCTATCTATACCTACGTGTGGTCCCATTGATCTGATCTGATGAGCTTATCGGCGTGCCTCATCACGCCTTCCCAACAGTCATTCATACATCCATACCCCGGCCGCTTCGGGAGTCAAACTATCACCCACTGCTACTGCCACATCCTACAAAGTTTCAAACTATTATTTCCACATTCCCCCCCCCCCTCTCCTTTCAAGGTCGCGGCGCGCTGCCCGAGAGAATCCAGTGCTCTGGCGTTCCCTTCTGCCCCGCCCTTCTGTTCCGCGGATTGCAGCTCGTGACCCCTGTGGGCGTGTGGGCCTTAAAACGTCATCCCTTTTCCGTCTAGCGCCCTCCCGTGTGACATCGACATTGTCGAGCTCCTCCTCCATAGTCGTGGCGGTCATACCATTCCAGCCCATTTCACCCTTCGTCCCCTCCCCCCCGACCTCGACACGCCTTTTCACCGCCGCCCACCACACCACAACATACAACCGACCCCGGCGAGGCATGAAGCATCCGACCTAGTAATTGCGCCGCGCTGAACTCGCTCTGACGAGAGAGAGACGCCGGTCTGCATCTTACTGCGTCCAGCTTCCCTGATTCCTCTGCAGATCCCCTCGTGTAACCTCCGCCTCACGACATATCTTCACCACCAACCGCTGCCATTGCACCGCTTCCCCCTTTCCAACAACCTTCCTCAATCATGGCTTTCCGCCAGCACCACCGTCCTCAGCCCTCGCGGCAGCTCTCCTTCCATTCACCAGAACGCCCAGCCGAAGTCGGAGCCTCCTCCCCCCAGCGGAAGCGTACTCTAGAACAGTCAGAGGAATGGGTCCTCTTCTCTCCTGTAGCCCCCTCAACGACCGCTCGAACACATACCACTTCGACCGAACGGACGCCGCGAACAGCTGGCCTGTCGCGTTTCAGTGACTTTGGTTCGCTTGACACTGCTGCGCAATCTGAACAAGATGGGGATGACATCACCGAAGGCGAGGAACTCGACAGCTTGGACGATGGCCTGCATGCTTTCCATGAACCCTCAGAATATGGCGCTCCTGCAAGCAAGCTGCAGCAAAGTGGCGATACAGTTCTTCCGACGCACGATGGACTGGGTACTTTTCAACCCGATGCGACGATGCAAGAACATTTATGGCAGTTTGAGCGGCAATCACCCCGTCGACGGCATGCTCGACGGCGATCAAGCGTACAGCGCCGCTTCGATGCGCTAGATGAAGCAGAAGAGGTCAACCAAGAGCAAGAAAGGAGACAAAGAATAGAGAAGTGGCGATTAGACCAGAGCCGAGCTCTTCTGGAAGAGATTGAGAGAGAGACAAGGCGGAGGCGTAGAATGAGCATTGTCAGTGCTGCACGGAGTCGAACGAGCAGTGCGCAACAGGATGACCAAAGTACGAATGCTCCTCAAGTGGCCCAGGGCGCTTCGGATGTCCAAAGCGTATCATCAGACGAAAGCACAGAAAATCTTTCCTTCTGGCAACGACTAACAAGGAGGGTCATTCGTGATCTAATGGGCATCGATGAAGACACACTATCCGTGATCTTCGGAGAATCTCTACCCGAGGAGGCGACATCCGTTCCAGAGCAGAAAGCAAGTACAGATATGGATCGGAATATATCACTGCAGACACTCGATGTATCTGCATTTCCCGGCGAACCTTGGGAGCATAGACTACTTGAACGGGTGGCCCGTGAACTTGGGATACTGGTCCACCAACTATCTGAGCATCCGGGCGCATTCTCAACCTATCAACGTGCACAAGAGGCACCCGCATACGTCGGTCTATCTGGCCGTCCCACCTCAGCCGGGACGGTAGATGCTACTTCGACTCCTTTGGCTTCCTCTCTCCAATCTGCGCCTTCCCCAAGCACCGCTACCCCGCACTTTACCCCTACTTTCCTGACCCAGCAACCATCCAATTCCTATAGCGAAGCGTCATTATGGGGCATCGAAGAAGAGCCAGAAGTAGATCCCTTGGACTCGTTCCGTTCACCTCCCGCACATGCAGCCAACACAGCCGAGGAACTCGCTCGTGAGCGGGAGTACTGGGAACGCGAGCTGGACGTCAAGATGGTCTTCAACTTTTTGCTAAAGCGCTTCTCTTCTAGACGAGCAAGCATTTCCTCTCAACGAACGTCGAGCATGAGTGGGCAACGAGAACAAGCTTCAGATAACGAAGCTACATCCGCCCGCCGCGCCGCCATAATCCGACAGCATCACCCTTTAGTTTCCCGAAACGCTGACCGTCTTCCCACGTCATCATCCCCTGCAATTCGAGAAAATCGAAAGAAGGAAACACTGCTCCGACAACATTTCAACCATCAGACTTCCCTCAGGGGCCAAGCTCTTCGAAGCAGCTCATCTTGTGCCAGTCAGAGCACAAAGAAGAGTAAGCGAAGTGCCGGAAGCGGACGAAACTACTGGGACATTGGCGGCAGTGTGGGAAGCGGTAGTGTACTGGCAGCCGAGGTTTAGACGCATTCACATGATGATACGATAGATGAGCGACGATGAATCTTGTTGGAATTTTCATCAAATTTCAAGAACCCACACTCTAATTTCGAGGTATCTTTGGTGTGCTCTCCTAAACACGCTTTATAGCCGTCTAAATCCTCTTTTCGGCTGAATTCCAAGCTTAATGCATGAAGGCATGGCGTTAACATCAACATCACATCACATCCCACTGGGCATTAGATTGGGCGAATTTTTATATCCATTACCCATAGCGAGTTTCGCGGCTTGTTTAGAAGTTTTTTCCCTCTTCCCTTCATATACAGAAACTCATATCGGAGACAAGATGAACTGGCAAACACTACGCAGCATTAACCCCTTTTCTTCATGACTCTCGTTCTTCTTTACATTGGGTTGGTTGGGATTTCGAGAACTAAAGATACCAGACCGTTTTCCATTCATTCATTCAATTTTTCTTTTTGGTGCAAATGGAACGGAGTCTTTTCCTTTCTTTTTTTTGGAAATGGATGCCATGGATGCCATGGATATTGAGTGAAATGGTGTATTATCAATCTCTTCTCTGTTTCTGGTATATATTTATCTCTAAGTGATTATAAATATTATACTTGTGTATACAATATGATTTGAAGTCTTTGATAGTGTGTATGGATATGTATGTGTGGGAATCTAGATTGCGGTATAGGAGGTGGAGATTAGGTTTGAAAAGGATGAATTCTTCCGTGCCGTGTAGTGTAAATGCGTGTCGGTCGGATTGGGTGTGTCGTGGTTTCGGGCTCGATTCAAAGTTCTTTAGGTGTACTATGATATTAGAGTTGTGATGGATGCGGGGTCTTGGGAGTAGGGTTGGGGCTATAGGTTCAACGTTAGAGTTGTGTTTAGGGTTTCATAGGGGATGAACGGAACGGTTAGGGTTACATTGTACCGTTTGAGCTTTCGAGGTTGGAAATAGGTTTGATGTACTGAATGTTTGCGGTCCTGCTCGCAAAACCTTTATCAACCAGGTTATGTGGAGTAGATCAAACACAGTATTGATGACCATCTTGACATAAGATGAATTTTCCGATGCGAGTTTCGCATGGTTGTGCGAACTCTGATAAATGTTCTCGCACGACAGACCTGCATGTATGGAAGATTAGTTCGACGTCTGCGAGGCTGATTCGTGGGGCCTAAAAAAACAGCCGTTTTTTGGGGGCCAAAATTGAAGGTGCATATGCATATAGTGCAGACTTTTGCGATGCTCACGAACTAGGCACCGGCGAACAACAGTCTTGTGTTACTTCTTGATTTATCTTCCGCTGGTGTACTCCTGCTCGGAAGACTTTTGATAATTGGACGGCAGTGGAAGTATCGCAGAGGTCTTGGGCTTGACCTTCGGATAGCTTCTTCCAGGCAGCTCCGGACCAATCCCTATTTCGGCTTCACGCTGCGCACGATACATGACTTGTATATCATTGGTTATTCGTGGATGTTCGGCCATGAGATACATTCATCTCGAAACGTATTGAGGAGCCAGCCCTGTACAACAAGATTACAAACTCGACGTTTCGGCAATCATGGAAGTCGCAGGTCTGATCGTAGGCGTACCCGGCCTGTTCAGCGTGTGTATGGATATAATGGAACGGATTAATGCGTATAAAGATTACGGGCGTGAGTCGCGGAGCAACATCGCTCAATTGGAGGCAGACCAGCACAGGCTCAAGAGATGGACTAACGACGTTGGCTTGTCTGACGACAAGTGGATCGAATCACCGAACCATCCGCTGCATACCTACGAACTTTGGACGGCTGTTCAAGGCGTTCTTGTGAGCGCACGCGAAGTCTTTGAAGCATCTGAGGCTACTCGATCGAAATTGCGGAGCAAGCACGAGAAGAATAGTGATCCGATTAGTCCTGTCCTCGGAATCACTCGAAAGATGACTTTCCCTGAAGAGAAAGAGAAGGCACCAACACCAGCACCGTTATCGGTACGGGGTGGGATCAGCTGGGCTTTGAAACGAAAAGGCGCATTCATTAATCAAGTAGATACATTTCATAAGCACGTTGATATGCTCCACGATCTCATACCCCTCCGGCGAATTGAACAAGAGTCCGTGGAATATGGTGGCCTTGACCAAGAAGGAAATGATCAAGATCTTCTAGAAGTAACTGGAGTGCAGAAAGAAATCCAAGCCATTCTGGACGACATGCAACGTAGGGCCAAGCTAGAATGGTTGGCCAGAGTCAAAACATGGCTTGATGTATCCACATTCGACGACCGGTATAATATAAGCCTCCACTTCGACAAGCAAGTTTCGTCACGCCTTGACGGGACTTGTGAATGGATCCTCTCCAATTCCACTTTCTCTGCCTGGATGGAAAACAAGGTGACCGATGTTGCCAACTTGTTGTGGCTTCATGGACCGGCTGGCTTTGGTAAGACGGTGCTTTGTACCATGATAGTAGAGCATCTCAAACGAAAAGAATCGCCCGTCGCGTATTTCTTCGCTTCTCCCCACGCACACGCCGGTGGTGACCCCAATTTCATCATCCGATTCTGGATCGCGCAAATCGTCCATACCGATGATGATGCCCTAGAGTTAGTCAGAGGTTCTGCGGAGAAAGGACTAGGTGTATCGAGAGCATCCGAGTCAGAGATCTGGTCGATTTTCAGGGCCCTTATTTCTCACTCACGCAATTACACTTTCTTGCTTGATGGGCTTGATGAGTATCAGAGATCGGAGGACAATCGGGCAGAGTTCTTGCGTAATCTAAAAGATGCAATCAGCAAGTCGTCAGTGAGAGTCCTAATCTCAAGCAGAGACGAGACGGACATCAAGACCGAATTATCTCTGGAAACCCCCGACGGATCTGGGTGGCTATGCTCGTGGTGTCGTATAACAGCCGATGATGTTCAACATGACCTGGCGCTCTACTCCAAGAGTGTTGTGGACAAAAAACTGCCTAAAAAGAAAGATCAAGTTAGGGAAGATTTAGCTGGACAAATTGCCGCCAAGTGTGAAGGGATGTTCCTATGGATAAAACTGCAGCAAGACCAGTTGCGAGGCGGTAAGAGTGCGAAACAACTTCAAGATATCGTTAAGAATATGCCGTCTGGTCTCGTCAGCACATACGAGAGAAACTGGAGGTCGATACGAAGTCGGCCTCCTGAGGAACGAGACCGAGCCTTGGCTATCCTACGATGGGCAACATTCGCATTTCGTCCAATGTCTGTTGCTGAGATCACCGAGGCGCTTGTTATTACCTATGACGATGATGAGCATAGTGCAAATCCGGACTGGGATGAGTTGCCTGATGCCCTTGACGAAGAATACGTCAACGATGAGATCGTTGATATTTGTGCATCACTTGTAGAGACTAGGTCACAGAAAGCAGCGGAAGAATACGGCTCCCGAACGGTCCACCTGACGCATGCGACTGTCAGAGAGTTTCTCATTTCCACTTCAGCTGAAAATCTGGCAGCGGCTTCGGCGGACCATCTTCTTGATGAGCGCCACGGATCCAGCCCATCCGAGCATCACACCTATATCGCAACCATATGCGTCTCCATTCTTGATCATGACGAGATCTGGGAAACTGCGGAGCCCGAGAAGTCTGAGAAGTCTGCAGACAGTAGACCTGGAGAACGTTTCCGTCACTATGCCGCCAAGTACTGGAGTAATCATGTGAATGCATCTTCAAAGGGAGAGGAGTTGGTCACATTGGTGAATAATTTCCTTCGTCCTGGAAGTTCGAATTTCATCCATTGGCGTACTTATATCGAGGGTCTTGAAGAGGAAGCAGACGAAAAGGAAGAGAAATTAAAAGGCAAGGCCCTTCCGCTGTATTTCGCGGCATTACATGGCGTCGCCACGAGTATGCCGTTCTTATACAAGGAAGACCCATCTCAGCTCAACGCGATTGGAGGCAAGTACGGCACCGCTCTGCAAGCAGCTTCTTCAGCGGGACACAAGGCAGCATTTGACTTATTGATTGAGTGGGGGGCCGATCCTAATATCGAAGCAGGTGCTTTTGGGGTCGCCATGAATGCTGCCATAAGAACGAGAGATAAGGATATGGTAAAGAAATTGATCAGCAAGAATGCCGACCTTGAACGCACAGATTTCGCTGATCGAACAGCCCTCTATACTGCCGCATCAATCGGTGAGGTCGAAATATTGAAAATGTTGCTCGATGCCGGCGCCAAATTGGATGCAAAGAACGTTAGCGGCAGGACACCTATCAATGTGGCGATTGAGAACAGTTACGAAGAGGTGGTGAAGATTTTGATGGAGCGAGGAGCAAATATTTCAATTCCAACCCTTGAAGGCTGGGAACCGATCCATATGGCATGCCACGTTGGATCCCTTGAGCTGGTAAAACTATTACTAGACAAGGGTGCCAGCCCTACAGTGACCATAAATTCTGGAGAAACTCCATTGTACACTGCGGCTATTGGAGGGCACCGCGATATTTGTGCGTTGTTACTTGACCGGGTCAATGACCACACATATATCGACATACAAAGCTCCGACGGCTGGTCTCCCCTCGCCGCAGCATGCACAAAGGAATCGGTTGAGCTTGTGGAACTTCTCTTGGAACGAGGAGCAGACATACACAAGGCTGCACCGAATGGGCATTTACCGATCAGCCTAGCATCTAGCCGCAACAAAGTGGAAGTACTAGAAATGCTCCTGAAGCGAGGGGCGAAGATCGACGAGACAGACAGCAAAGGATGGACTCCGCTCAACTTAGCAGCTGATGCTGGAGCTTTGGAAGTGGTGAAGATTTTAGTAGGTCGAGGTGCCGGTGTCAACACGTCAACCACTGCGGGATGGTCTCCCCTTTCATCTGCAGCTGACTCAGGCCATACTGAAATTGTAGACATGTTCCTACAACGAGGCGCAGATATTACTAGGCGAGTCAACGGAGGTTGGACTGCACTGCACCTCGCAAGTTTGAAAGGCTACACGAGGGTAGTTGAACTTCTTTTGAAAGCAAACTCAGATGTTCGCGTGCGAACAGACGACAACTGGACACCACTCCACATGGCCTGCACCAGAGGCCACCTTGAGGTTGTCAAACTTCTACTAGAGCGAGACGTTGATATTGTGGCTACGACTAATCTGGGATGGTCTCCATTGCTACTCACCGCGAACAATGGGAAAATGGAGATCCTCAAGCTGTTGGTAGAGCATGGCGCAGATATCCAGCAGTCAAATGATGAAAAGGTTACACCACTGAACGCAGCATGCAGGAACGGCCATGTTGAAGTAGTGAAGTATCTCATAGATCACGGAGCAGAAATCACCAAAGCAAAATCCGAGGGACGTACTCCACTGTTCGCCGCGGTACTCGGTGGTTCCGTCGAGATAGTGGAAATGTTTTTGGACCGAGGGGCAGACATTGAGGAGACCGATGATCTAGGATCCACACCACTCTACGTGGCAACGTTCAGGAGCCATGTCAAGCTCGTGAAGTTCTTGTTAGAGAAAGGGGCGAACCGTACCGCACCAAACATTAATGGCAGAACGCCATTACACGCAGCCGTCATAGCTGAATCACCTGAGATTGCCAAAATGTTACTTGACGCAGGAGCTGAAGTTGGGTATTCGGGTATATTTGGTCAACCGGCCCTTTGTATGGCCGCCGAAGCCTCAAATATCGAACTTACCAAACTTCTTCTTGCGCACGGCTCTCGAGCTAATGATTCATGTGGAGTCTATGGCTCTGTTTGGATGCATTTTGCTTACTGTGCAAGTGTTGAGGGCCTGGAACTAATATTCGCTGATTACGATCCCAAGGAGAAGATTGTTGACTCTCAAGGAAGAACGCCGGCTACTTTCGCCGTTGGAGCAGGCAAATTGGACAACTTCAAATCACTCGTCAATCTAGGCATGGACTGGGATGTTGTAGATGAAAAGGGGGACACTATGGTTCATTGGGCAGCCTCAGGGGGCTCAGTGCCCGTGCTCAATGAGGTGATAGATAGGCATCATACTTCTCCCCAACCTAACGCTTTCTGGAGTCCACTGCACTGGGCTTGTAGAAAAGGAAATCTCGAGGTCGTAGAGCGCCTGCTTGAGTTGGGCTTCAAGGATGACGTTGATACCACTCCACGTTTCGAGAGACAATGGAGCCCCTTAGCCATTGGTATATATCACGGCCAATCCGAGATGGTCGAAAAGTTATCAGAAGCTTCAAAAGCTCTTCTACAGAAAGAAGGCGACGGAACGGAACAACAGAAACCCGGTGTATGTCACGGATCATACTTATGCAATGGTTGCTACCAAGTAAGTCATAATAGTCGAGTAATGCGCGGTACAAATTTTGCTAATGATTTCGGCAGGAAATATACGGGCCACGTTGGTTCTGTAAGGAATGCTACAATTTCGATTATTGTTTCATGTGCTATCCCCTCCTGAAACATGTACATGAGGGCCACTCTTGGCAGCGGTTTGATCAGATACACTCATCTCCTTATAAGTTGGAGGACTATAGTTGATGATAGCATTCCCACGGCCAGAGGACCACCTAGCGTCAGAATCAAAGTATAAAAATTATCGATTAGAAGGAAACATTAGCATATCTAAACATCTACGGAGAGTTCTTGATCTCGATGTTCCTAGAGAATTGTCTCCATTTGATATTCATCTCATCCAGATTCTTTGCCGCAGTAGTATTCTCCAGCATATAAATGTCTGTAAGCGTCACACCATCCAAATAAGAATTCTCGTTCAGTCCAGCCATCTTGCCGAAATCACTTCCGAATGACCGAGCACGCACATTCTTGACTGTTGTATCAAAGATTGGACCGGATCCGTTACCATTCTGGACGAAAAGAGCCAACCACGTCCCTGTGCCGCCGGGTTTTCCGCTGAGTCTTTCGAGGTCCATGTTCTCGAATCGCACATTCCGGGTAGCAGAAGTGCCGAAGAGGTGATGGATCCCAAGGCCTACACCTGCGTGATATACGACTCCATTCTTAAAAGTGACGTTGTTTTGTTCCTGGTAAACACCCTGTCCGACCTTGAAACCATAACATCGTGTCCAAGCCAAACAATCATCGAACACAACATTGCGTAGCTCTCTAGGTGGATATGGGAAGGGGACCGTGGTCCCGACATCATCCGGCCATGTTTTTGTCGAGAAGCTGTCGTCGTTGGCGATAGCTATCGCCCGTTTGACCAAAACGTTCGTTGATTCCACTATATCGATTCCATCATTTTGCTTTCCGTCTAGATGATCAAGAATTTTGAGGTTTGTGAGTGTCACGCCCTCGCTTTGAATTGGCACCACTGCCCAGAATGAGGCATCTCGGATCAATATACCATCTGCTTTGAAATTTTTTGTCCCTACAGGGACTAAGATCTCTGCGATGAGCTTTGGTTGCGTGTTAGCTGCCAGGTAGCCCCGACCATCGATAGTGCCGCGACCATATACTTTGATGTCCGTAGAATCAAATTCGGTATAGATCCACCATGTCCCATCGCCAAGATCTGACTTTGTCCATAGCACCTCGTAGTCTTCCTTTTTGACCGTGTTGCGCAGAACTGAACCGCCGGCGAGATATAGGGACGTCCGGCTCCGAAGTACCAGGTTACTAATTAGGTATAATCCAGCTGGTACGTAGACGATACTTCCTGGAGTTTTACCAGCGGCATCCATTGCTTTCTGAATCCCGTCTGTGATACCTGCGCCAGTATTGTCAGCGCCATAGTCGAGGACATTGTAGATGCCGTTCCCTTTTGGAGCAGGCACATCTTTCTCCATCGGATCGATCATGATGACGAGTTCCTTCAAGCCATTGACCTTCACTATCAGGTAGTGCGCCTTTTTGAGCGAGAATATCAGCTCATTGTCTTTGACTTCCCATTCGATGGGCAGCTGCCCTGGGGAGATCACCACGTCTTCTGGAGAAATCTTCTTGCCTGATCGATCGATGACTCGGAATTCAGTCTTAGGTCCTTCGTCCATGGACAATTGGACGTAATCGTAGCCAGCATAGTTGACTGTTTTCGCATAGGTGCCGTTCACCTTCAAGGAGTAAAGGTTCGACTTGTTGTATACTGAAGGACGATCATAGTCTACCCAGGCGGCCGAAATAAATGGCAAAGAAGTCAGCGCCAAAGCCAAAACCGACCGAAGTAGGACCATCGTGGGCGCCGAAAAGTTGTTGGAACACGAAAATGACGAAGCTACAAGCCAATATATACAGCCTCGTCGTATTGCTATTTTTGTATAATCCTAGTCGTCAATACGAATATTGCGCCTACAAGAGTGCCTTGCAAAGACACGGGGTTTCCATGTTCGAGTGCCAACACTCTTAGTGTACGCAAACGGGGATACCCGGATCGAGATTGAGTTGGCGTGGTATCCAGTGTAATGCGCCCTTCTAGGACGCAGACCAAGGGTCGTATTATCTGCCTTCTATCGTATTCAGGGGTATACAAGGGTAGTCGCAGGAAGAAATAGAGTCCCGAGCCAATCGTTGTGTACCATAGCTTTAGCGATTAAAATGAAGGGCAGTGCAAACAGCCTTGTTTACAGGGATGCTCATCTGAGCTTCCAAAGACGTCATGTCAACGCCTCGCCGCACGATTCCTATATTGGAGAGGGACGATGCATGCCTATGGGTCGCCTGATCTCAGCCTTGCCTAGGTCTAGGCGACATACCCTATCTGGCAATTTGACGAATTAATAGGCGCAACTTGAATTCAATCGGAAACCTGCAATTAGATAGTCTTGTTGCAAGTTTGCATTGAAATGTAGAGCGACTTCATGTCTCACAAGTGGTTAAGGATATTCAGTGATGCTGATACTGATTTCTCGCAATCAAGATATTCTCTACCACTCCCACACAGTATCTTCATATACAAGCGGGTACAATGAATCTGAAACGCCGTGAAGATAAAAGTGGATCTCGTATTCGCACTTCCGACCCAGCCGTAGATCTGGTCAGGTTATTTGTTATTTTTCTATGTTGACAAGATCGCGCATGACGTTGACCTGAACGATCTCCCATCGAAATGAAGAAGCCGGAAAGCCAGTGGTTGCCGTTGTAATGCCTGGAAGTTATTGGGGATATGTAAAGTTGCCGAATCCGGAAAAAAATGTGATGGTTAGATTGATGATGAAAACCGTGGTGGCTAATAAAGCACATAGTATTATTCCTCGTCTCCAGTCAGGCGTGTTCTACGTCGGACGCAAAGGTTGATGGTTGTGGTTGGCTTACTCAATGTCCAGCGAGTATTTGGCCAAGGATTGACGTATTTCGAGTGACTGTCCATTGTTCTTCTGTAATATTGAACGTTCCTTGTCATGGCCTTTCCCTTGCGTGGGCTCACATTTTGCAGAACTAATGCGAGGGTGGGCAAAGCTACGTGGATATAGAGAGCTTGAAGAGTCGAAGGTGTCAATGAACGTTATGAGCACGTAGATAAGTGCCCATAGGCCGAGGGTGGAGATTATATCATTGTCGAGATGTTGAACAACACGGCGCATTGACCGTGATCTCTTAATATGAACCCAACTGTTGCATGGATACTATTGTGCTAATTAAACCCATGTGAGGGCCGGAAATAGTAATGTCATAGTTGCAAACTGAGGAAGGACCGAAAGCCATGACAATTGCACAAACAAGGGGAAACGGCGATTAGCCCATGATTTATACGTATCGTACGAAGAGCGAATGAGCTTTGTGGATGAAAAAGTGTATAGAAATCTATGCCATGAGAGAAGACGCAGCTATGATATGAAACTCGCCACACATTCAAAAACACCGATACAGAAGTCTCGACATGAGTGAAAGAGACGCCAATTTTCGTCGTGCTTTGCTAGAGATCGTCTTACCCTTGCGCGAACACCAAGCCGTTCTATATGTCATTTGACCGAACGTATCAAGAAAGCTCCTGATACCAAGCTCCCTGAAGCGTGCACCACTTCGTATGCCCCAATTATTTCCTACAGGTTGGTGCAAGTCGTCGTGAAAAACTTTTGAGGAATACGAACATCCTCGCTCAACCTTGGTGCTCCTCTATCCTTCAGCGTTTGAACACGGTTCATCTGTGATTGACCATTCCTTTAGGCAAGCTTTCATGCATGCGGCAGCTGAAGCCGCTGCATATTCCTGCCAGACCTTGTCCTTGTGACTATCCGCGTAGTCACAGACACCTTTGATGATGATAGTAGGAATGTTATTCCACACTCCAGCACCCTCCATCTCAAAACCTAAGACATCTTCTTCGCAAGCAATGCTATCCCGCTCCAACCCCGACTTCATGACTGTGTCACCGGATGCCATGGAGCCGAAGTGAATCTGAGGTATTTGCCCACTCGAAGACCCCCTTGACTGTCTTTCCATGCTTTCTGTTACGACTCCGGGCATTCTAGCGCATAGTAGCCGCTGTCGTGTGACCAATTTACTATCCTCGCAACCAAGCTGAGCGCAAGACGACCGAGCTGCAAGGGCACAATGGGAACCCTCCGGTTTTTCGCTCGCATTGCAGTTCTCACAAATCACTGGGCTATGATGCCTGTGACGGTAGCCCGGCTCATAAAGCTTGTCCTTTTCTACACCAGGATATCTTACTTCTTGCCTCTCGTGATGTTCTCGTAGATAAGCCAATGTGTGTTTCGCGAGCCGCTTACGACCATGAAGTCCTTGCAGCTTATTCATGAATGATCGAATTTCGTTGTTTGGTCGTCCAAGGCCGTCTTCCGTGGTGGCTTTCCTCTTAAACTTAGTTGGGTAACGGCGTCCATAATCGAATGGGACAACTCGTGTGCTGATGATAACATCTCCGAGTAATATCTCCTTTCCACCCGTCCCGGGGACTCCTCCACATATTCCCACAACAAGGCTAAGCTTTATATTAGGAAAACTGTACCGGATATGGCTTGCAGCACCCGCAGCCCCTGCTTTACCTATACCAGGCATATGTACCAAGACAACATTATGTCCAACTATCCGACCCATCGTGTAAGCATTTGGATCGCCACGGGCCTTCCCGAGGTCTATCCCTCTGTCTGATAAATGACCATCGAAGACAGCTTCCACAGCATCAGATTCTTTTTGTAAAGCACAAATCAGTGCTATTTCGAAAAGTCCACGATGGAGACCATGGGCTGTTGCTTCTGTTTTCACAGTGCTGGAATCTACATATGCGGACTTGGGGTCAAGTTCATGTGTTTTTGGCTGTGGTGTCGATCTCTCTCTGATGGATTGCTCCGACGATTGTTGTTGGGAGGTCATACTTCTTGAGGCCTCGTTGTCTTGTGTACTTGATGAATCGAGGCTGGACCCGATCGCACTGTCACGGTCCCGGGTTTCCATTTTCTCTAAATCCGTTGGGAGAGCTGCGTTTATGGGATCTCCAAAGTCTTTCCAGTACCAGTGGGACTTCTCATTGTAGCCGAATACCACTGCTCCACGGTCATCTAATTCTCCGGGTTTCTTCTTGGACAGCATCTCAAGCGTCTCTGGAGGCAAAAGAACTTGAACAAGATCACAGTGCTTCTGAGAAATACTCGTTGTACATTGACATGGATCGAAAATTTTGTCTGCATCATGCCACTCCACGTCATCGCTGAGTTTTATAGGGCTCGCGTCTTTATCGCCATACTTATTTATAATATCTTTCAGGTCGGAGCAGGACGCCGCAAGATAGTATTTCGATTTTGGCAATTCAGTCCAATGGGCACATAGTTTAGTAGTTTCCGCTGGTCGAATGATGTTTCCAAAACCGTGTCCAAATAGCGTGATTGCTTGTATAGCCCGTGTGAAATCGACCCAGCTTTTACCAATCGGTTCAAGCTCAGCTACATGGGGGTATATAGGGTCTTGCTCGGTGGCTAAATCCTTAAAGTGCCATCCCTCGAGGTACTTCCGTGCCGTAGGCTTCATTTTCCGGCCATTTGAGGTAGTGATATTGATCTGATGATCTATGATCTGTTCAAGAACATTATAGAAATGCTCAACTCGATTTTTAACGCGAAGATAACTCTTCTTCCTCGGTATCGAATCCGGTCGTGTCACTAGGCCTTCTTCTTCTTCATATAGCTCGTCATCGTTTGGATAGATTTCTAGGCTCCGATTCGTTCTGTCTAGGAGCACAAAAATAGCAGAGTCGGTTCGGAACGGCTCAGGTGCCTCAACCATCCTCTGTGAATCAAAACAGAAAGCAGATTTGAACTTATCGGTTCTGTTGTGTTCTAGAGATGCACGGAGGAGGTGTAGAAGAGCACTTGTACCGTTCACCAACCAACCTCGCTTGTCACCTTCATCCCACAGAACTACGTATTTTTCCGAAAGCCACCGTAGTCTCCCCACATACCCACTACGTGCCATATGCAACGGTCTCTCTTTATTGCCGAGACCAAACGTGGAGCCATCCGTTATAATGTTTCCAACCGATACGGCGGCCTTTTCAAGAACGCAGCCCGCAGAGGGTCTCGGGAGATAACACCTCTCTATAGGGTATCTGGCATCAGAAGTCCCTACAAAAAGTTTTAATTAATAAGTGTAAGTACTGCCCTAAGCTCATAAAGATCTTACCTGCATAATTTCTGGCCTCTGAGCACCACCCAACCACATGTTGAAAGTTTTTCAAATCTAGTGCGTTAATATTTTCCACGCAGCAGGCAGTGTTGTCCGTGTAAGACATTCGGGTTCCGTCCTTGTTATATAGCAAATGCCATATTAACAGATTTTTGACGACCCTCGTTGGGACTAACATAGTCGAAAAGCCTTTGACGAAAAGCTTACCGTCGAAGGTATTCACGCGTTGCGTCCCAACAAGTCCAGCCATCATGTTAAGTGGGATATCAAGGCCTGTTTTATGTTCAGCTCGGCGTGGTATCGGATATCCAGTAACGATAAGCGGATTCTTGAACAAGTTGTGCCAACATTGGCCCTTGACAGATCCGATATTCTTTACTTTTTCCTGCACGATGAAATTAATCTTGACAAGAAGATTGGTTCTAGGCACGACTTCAGAGCCCTGCTGTGAATCATCACGAACGCGAATGTCGCTAATACATGGTGTGCAATAAGCTACAGCGAACGCCTCTGAGGAGGTGCGAAGAGCAGCACCAAGCCATGACAGCTGCTCTCCGACTTCTGCAACAGAGTATGCTGTACCGAGAACCTCAGTTAAAAGTTCTGCATCTTGGATCCATGCAGTAAGACTCGTGCTATCGGGCAAACAGCCTAGAAAAACGTCAGGATCAAGGCCAAACAATATCTCGAAAACTCACGAGTGTGACGAAGACCGGGTCCACCACGAACTACATCTCCTATTAAACCAATAACGTACTCCCCAGAGAATGGCCATGTCTGACGCATATATTGTGTAGATGTCAGTGCCTGTGCATCCTCGGTGGATCCGGTTAAGGTAATTGCTATTCCGATTGCCTCTGCTGCGTCCTCCCTATACCCTTGGGTTTTTAAAAATGACAAGGGCTCCCAATCGACGCAAAAAGTTATTCTGTACACATTGGTAGGTCTCTTTGCGCTGATGTAAGAAGATGTCGGTAGGTAATCAATTATCTTTTGCCTGATAGCTCCCATCGTATCCGAACTTGCTGGATCTAGAAGGAGCTCTCTATGCAAAGTCCCAAGAAGCCAATCGTATGCCGGATTATTTATAGTGAGATTTCTGAAACTTGGCATGTCTGGCGTCGCTTCTGCTGCTACTGTGGGGCTTTCAATAGTATCGATGATGTTAGTATCAAACTGGACCTCGACTTGTGGCTCGCACTTCCGATCCCAAAGACTCATGACTTCATCCACGGACATTCCACTACGATCACTGAATTGAGTACTTTCAAGACTCTCGTTATCTTGTTCATGCATGTCTTTGAATTGTTCGACTATTCTCCTACAAAACATGGTAATTAGAACAAAGTTGGGGGTTACTTAAATAATAATGAAGGGGGAGTCGATTGCGAGATACCGAACTTACCTTCGATTCTTGTGGACAAAAGCCATGACTTTGCCATGGGTTGGAGTTTGCCCATTGTGGCCAAACTTAAAGGCGAAAGCTTTGAGTAGATCAGGAAGGATCTCGAAAATTCTATCCATTGTATAGCTTTGAGGTAATTTGGAGCGAGTCTTGTTGAATAAATCATCCGCAATTTCAGCGACATAGCCTTCTTTTCTCGGATCATTGAGACTGGATGCATTCGAGTATATTGTCTCAAGATCGTCCGTGTCAAATTCTTCCTGCGTTTGTAGAACCATGGAAGTGTTGGGCGTCTCATGCGGCCGTTCAACTTCCTCTGCTTCAAGCTTTTCCTGGCACTCTTGGTCTTCAAGATTCCATGCGTGGTCCATTTTGTGTTGCAATATGGATGCATATCCCGAATCCGTATGTGGACCTGCCTGTAAAGTTTCGGAGTTACCAACGCTTCGTCCAATAGGATCGTTTGTGTCGGAACTGGCTCCATTCGCAATCAATAACTTCTTGACAGTTTCGTGTCCATTTTGTATCGCCCATACTAACGGGGTGCGGCCCTTCGAATCCTTCGAGTCGATTTCGACTTTACCCGTATCAATTAGTAGCTGAACTACTTCCACTTTCCCATTCCCTGCTGCCTGTGACAGCGGCGTTCGCCCATCTTGATCCCTTGCGTCAGGCATAGTGTTTCCTGCCTCTAAACCAAGAGTCAATAGTTCTTTACTACCAAACTCCGCTAAATATGAAAGCGTGGTCCTACGGCTTGAGAACATGAAATGTCGTCCGAAGGCTCCTTTGTTATCAGCCTCCTTGTACATGCTGCTTATCGTGTCATGGTGGGAAATTCCCCAAGCTTGCCTCTTTTCATGAACCTCCACAAATGCTAGAACAGCTTCTAAACTCCCCATGGCAATAGCGGCGAAAAGAGGAGTGCCATATCGCTCACCTTCTAGTTCCAGACATCGATGAGCCAGTGGATGGATCTTGATAAGATTTGCCATATTGAATTCGGCTAATAAATATAGAAGACTGACGCGGTCTGTATGCTTATATTTTCCTGGTCGTTCGAAAAGAGCCTCTAGCTTAATCCATTGGGGAAGTGGGAAGCTATCGATGAAGAAAGATTGAGAGCAGCCATTTGCTTGTGCTGCATCTGAGTGATTAAAGATGTTGTGTACAGCGTATTCAAGGAAAGGAAACAGTTCGATGATAGCTTTGCGCTCTGGGAGATCGAAGGATATCAATCGGTTTGTGTTCAAGATGTATGCAAGGCAGCACTGTTTTAGTCGGTCGTGGCTTTTGCCTGGAAAATTAAATTTGAGCTCAGGACAGATATCGAGGAGATAAAATTCCTTCGATAGAAATTCTCTCACCGACTCGTGAATGAATTGGACCTTTTGTACCTTTTGGGTTTGTATTTCAGCGAGGCCTCCAGACGAATTAATGATAAATCGTTTCATGGTATCCTGAGAAATTTCTGATTTGTCCCACTTCGATATGCCCGCATCATCAGCTTCGAGTCCGGAAAGAATGGCGAAGTATAATTGCTCAGGGCGCAGAGGTTGTTCCGCGAACAAGATCCACTGGATGCATAGCAACTGGGTGTCTTTGGAATGTGCGTTGCGGGTTAGAATATCGTGGAAAAGCTGATGTACTTCGTAGGGTATTTCTTGTAGCTTCCGCTGAAGAGCGTGTACCCGGCCACTATCATACTCTTTATTGAGGATACTGACAACTGGGATAGTCCACATGAAAACGCCTCCAGAATTTTCTTGGATTTTTGCTCGGATGCTCTGAGCTGTTTGGCTTTTTCCGATTTTTAGGTTGGTCTCTAGAAAATTGGAGATATCTTGTAAATGCCCTTCTTGTCCATCTAGCACAAGCTCTAGTCCTTTGCGGATAACGATATATGGATAGTGCCTGATCGAGAAACAGACATGGAAACGGATGTTCTTAGATACAATAAGGTCGCCAACTTGTTCAAAGAACACTATCATGTCTCGGATCTGCTCTTCTTCGCACTCGTCTAGTGCATCGATAAAACAGATTACTGGGGATTTGCCTAGGCGCTCTATAGCTCGGGCTAGGAGCGCTTTCAAAGACTCAACGTTCCACTGGTGATTTATGCTTGGATTCGACAGGACATGCGAGTCTAGCACCGTTTGTAGCTCCGGAATCCTTTCGAGGATTTGAAGTAACAGAGATCGATATGCCCCAAGTGTAGACTTTTCTAGGTCTTCGCCTAGTGCGTTGAAAAAGAATGAAATCACAGTTCTGTCCCTCATCGTCTCGTACGCGTTCAGCAACGCGAACTTCATCAATGTCGACTTTCCTGACCCGGGCTTTCCTTTGACCCACAAGAAACCATGGTGATTATCCAGTTTGGTTTCGTCTTGCCACGCGAGATACTTAGAATGCTTCAACAGCCATTGGCAGGTCCTGGGGTGAGCGTTCTTGATTGACATCTGACGCGCGTCGATCTGATCAAACCGTAAGGAATTTAGAAGCGCGTCTCTTTGCTTAATGAATGGTTGTCCTGGTTCTGGGTTGCGGAACTGAGTTACGGATGCAACGTCAGAGGTCAACACGCGCTGCCTATAGCAGTTGAGCACAAAATTACCTTATGGAGGACTCAATAACTTACTCTACAGTATTATTTCCGGAGCTGACAGAGAATCCCGTTCTCCTTCGCTTGACATGAGGCTCTAGGGAGGGGTAGGAGCTACTGACTGCTGTCGTATTAGAACCAACACTGCACTGGGGAGATTGTGCTTACTGTTTTCATTGTAATTGTCCTCGTCCATGTGGCGCTTTCTTGCCATATTTATTGCTGGTATCACCGATAGCAATTCGGTAGCGTATGCTGCTGCGGTCCCTGCGGCATATGCCTGCCACCGTTTGTTCTTGTGCGAGTCGGCGTAGTCACAGATGCCTCGAATCATAAGGCATGGACAAGTATTCATCAAACCCGCTGCTTCCATTTCGAAGCAAAGCACGCCTCCCAACTCTGCGCTGACTCTATCCCTCTCAGTAGCATTCTTCATCACCTGGTTCCCTGAGGCAATAGTCCCATAGTGTACTAGCACCTCTTTTCCCTTGTCACGTTCCAGTCGAGTCATACATTGACTATGGTTGCACTGTTCACATGTCTGCGCCCCTTCATGGTCGTAAGCTGCTTTGAAAAGAATGTCGGGACCGGTGCTGGCTCGCTGGAACCCGGGTATACGCTCGAATCTTGAAACATATTCGGAGAGCGTGCTTCTGCCAAGAAGTTCGCTCGATCGTACTATAGATACCGCTTCAAGTAGTTTCTGTGGAGGGGAGTCCAATGTCCCCGTCCGCTGGAATCCGCTCAATGTCGCTTTTCCCGCGTCGTACTGCACGACTCCGCCAGTAGTATTATGCGGCTGGCTAACAACAACGTCACCAAGACGAATGTCCCAGTCTGGGCTCGGAACACCTCCTCCAATGCCCACCATAAGCCAGAACTGAATCCCTCTGAACGCTCCTTTCGTCTGCGCGGCCACGACCGCCGCGGGGTTATTGCCAATCCTACCGGCTGGTAGGCACACAATCACAACATTGTGACCTTGTATCGACCCTAACTTGTACAGGTTTTCGTCGTTGTCGCTGAGATCGAGGTAAGGCTTATCATGCTCTTCGTCTAGCATCGCTCGAGCCGCCGCCAACTCTAGCGGGAGTGCGCACACCCACCCTACGGTGTAGTCTTCTCGACGTAGCTGTCGCGCCATTCGCAGTTGTTATGGGAGGTCGAAGCATAGAAAGGAATGTTTCTGAGAGACTAGAAAGTGGTGATCAGGCCAGGCAGCATGTTCAGGAGATTGAATCATTTTTCAGCCTTGCGACTCGCCTGCAGGTGCTTCAAGCCTGAGGTACAGATGGCACAGTCATGCACAGCCACAACCTGGATGAAAACAACTCGGTGGCTTGCGGGACATCTCGATTCATAATAGGTATCGGGATCAGGGTGGTGCTATCTTTGAGATTGAAGAAAGTCCCGCGATATGGCCAATCCTACAATAGACTAGGTCAAAAGATATCTCAAGCTACTCGTTAGAGACTATCCTTGATCGATAGTATCTATGGGTAGGACCAGGTTATATCTCACTCATAGATCTAGAGCAGTGGAAGACGGTCGTGCTGAAGTCCAGTACATGGGTCACTTGATGCGCGGCTAGGACATCGTCGGACTTGGGAAAGGCCCATAGAACCTAAAGTCACTCGACTATCCAAAAGAATATTGATAGGCAATACTTTAAGATGTTGGGTGGGTGCGTACAGACTTCCGTGATTCCACGAGGTTCCTAGGCCCAGTATTGATGGTACCTTGCCCTACTATCAAGCCTTACCTGGTTAGCAATATCGGCACAGTCGCTAGCATTCTACTCTCCTCGTGCTTGGAAGACATCTCGAGAGGCACTAAGATCAGCAATGCCATCAAATGGGATTATTAGCTAGATGACCAGACATACAGGTTCAGCCTGATTTCCTTGCGAAAACAACCAATCTGTTGTCTATCTTGCCAATGATATCTAGCTACATAAATCTAAGATTATGCGCTCTGTCAGACGTAGCCATTGCTTCAGACGGTCTGCTACCAAAAAAGCCTCACCAGGCCGCAGTTTGGTATTTGAAAAGGGTTTGCGCCCCGTAAACTAGGTCGATAAGATCGAACTTCTTCACTCTGAGCAGCCATTACACACCTGTACTCTGGTCCGCAATCTCCGAGTCGCTAATAGATAAACGCAGTCGATGTGTTATCAATCAAATCGACTCTATATCCTTCTCAGCCTCTTCTAAATCAAGCACAAAATAGCGCTAGAAGTCTGAAAAAAGGTGGCGTCTAATTTACTAATCCCCACAGCACCGATTTAAAAGGGTTCAGTGAAGTAGTAGGAGTTACCGTTTTAAGTTATTCATCATATAATGGCCTTATCCATACAGGCCCCCTTTCCATCACTTAGAATTAATGCAGATTTACTGTAATACGATTTCAACCACCTAGTTCTCTTGCTTGCACCCGCCTAGCTAGTGCTATGTATGTTGAAAATCCTAGAACTCTCTATGTTGGTCAGGGATGCTTGACTAGGTAGTGGATTGTCCTGGCTTCGCAAAAGCTGGCTAGGCCTCTCCGTCTGACATCAAATAATCTACAACATTCATCCATGGAGAATAGCTCTATCACCCGTAGTCCACAGAATTTTTATGTCCCACTTCTTGATCTTCCACAGACCGTCATCACTGCCCCTGACAAGGTCTATCAAGTACAAGCACGCTGCGGTATATGAAGTATCCTCTGGTTTAAACGCATCGTTTGGTCGGATATGATAGGCAATCATGTGAGCGGACATAGATGCCGTATCCGCACCGTCCTTCAGTTCAATGCGGATGTTGCTGGTGATGTGTGTAGTTACTACGTCGAAGACCCTGGAAAAGAAGTCGCTAATCGCAGTCCAGCCTTCAAGGGTAATCGGGCCAGCAATTACGGTCATGCTCTCATTCTTCAAGCATGCTGATTCGAATAACTCCTTGTTATTACTGTCGATACCAAGAACGCAGCGGTGAAGGGTGTCCGCGATGGCTTCCCGTGGATCGAGTGCAGTGAGTGAGGCTTTGTCGGCCATTGTGAGGATTTTGAAAAGTATAAATGCTGTAATGAATATGTTCATTCTGTAGCGGCTAAGCTCTATAAATGTTTCTATCCGAACCGGAGTATGTAGTGGGGTCTTGCTGGGTTGACATGGATTTACCGGATTTAACAGATCGCAATGAAGAAGAGTAGGAGTTACCGGAGTTATAAAACGGGACTAATGGTTTATACAAACACCAATTATACTAGAATGGATTCTTATGTATTCGCTGTCTTTAGTTTTGTGAATCGTCTCCAGCTTTAGCAGGTTCCGCCTCCCTCACAATACGAAATCTCAAACAATGCAGATGAACTCCTCTTGAAACGACTTTACATTTGGTGATGATAGATCCGATCAGAAAAAAAAAGGCTTAAATGGACTCAGGATAACGATGAAAACTTGAGCCACATATCGAAGACCTTTAGGGGGTTAGCTTTGGTGGTTGTACATATATGGACCTTACCCTTAGAGAGGTAAAGCACATCATTGGGGCGTGCGCTGGAGAGCTTCTGTCTACATTTTCTTGATAATGGATGTTATCTTAAAGTTATAAGGGATATATAATGCAAAAAGAAGAGTGTATTTGGGAACCTTTTCGCTAACTTTCAAGAATTTTCACCTATACGCCCCAACATTCACACCTAACACGAGTTAAGCGATCATCATAGACATAGACTCAACGAAAACATGGTAGTTACCTGTGAAATCCGCGATATCGGCTAATTAATTGATACGTTTATCTAAGATATTCACCAATCGCTCGTGGCCTTCCCCAAAACCCCGTCCCACGTCGAACGGCGGGAACGGCGACACGGTGCGATTTTCTCAGCTGCACGGCTATATTCTCTCGCTCAAGCTATGCTCAGCGGGATACAACTTTCGATCCTCCACCTTTACACACGCAGTGTACTTACCAATATAGAGCGGGAGGGCGGAAATGCGATCCACGTTTCTTCGTGTAATTCTTTACGAAGTTTACTGACCCATGCGGAACGGGAAATGCCAAATGGCTTTTCTGGATTGGGAATGTAAAGGTCTTGGTTCACGTATATCAATGCTCGATTGAATTCACGCGCTCTGAATAGCCTTGGTATGAGGCGTGTGTAGTGTTTCCAACAATATGATGATGGTGAGATGGGCATCAAGTCTGATCAATTTTGATCAATATCCAGATGGTAGATATAGCGAACTCGTTCATTCAATGTACTGTTGGCAATCTCGCTGGATATTCATGAGCATTCTAGTATCCGCTCTGTTCCTTCCTATTGTCGCCCCCAGCACCATCACTATTCTCATCATCTTTCCGATTCTTCGCTGCGCCCCCAGCTGCTTCCTGGATGCCCTTCTCATCACCTCTCAACTTCTCGAAATACGCTTTGATGTCTTCTGCTCCGACTGCTTGCCCACTCTCTGCAAACGGTTGCAGGAAGGTCTTCAGATTGTCCTTAAGATGTGCATATGCCATAGCACCCTGAATAGCACGTACTCTGTCCATGTTGCTGAAAGCCGCTTCACCGCGGTCGTAGATAGAGCCTGTACCTACTGAACCGGGATTATCATTGCCCTCTTCAGAGACTGGGGGCTCATAGGATTCCTCCTCCTCGATAAGTTGGGGATGTGGTTTCAAGAGGGGAAAGCAAGTTGCGCAGTGACAAATATGATCACGGAAATCCGATTTGAGGAATAGAGAAAAAGGTGTGGAACTCGCCGGCTCAGGAGGCAAAGTCGTCAATTTGCAGACTGATGAATCCGGCTTCTTGGGTGTGAGCGGCAGAGTCGTGGTCTCTGGGACCGTAGTCAGAGTTGTGACAGGGTCCTCGGACTTCTGGCGCTTTGGTGGAGCCATGGCCGGGGTTGCCGAAATTTCCGCCTCGTCCTCTTCCGCCTTTCGTTTCTTTGAAGTATTATTCAAGATATCCGCGGTTGAAGTAATGTCTTCCTGGATCTTTGTGGTATTCAGGGTAGCATCAACATAAACCGGTGGGAGAAATCCAGGTGCACCGGCATAGCGTTTGATCCAAGGCTGGGTGGACACGCACTTATGACAGATAAAGTACTCGAAGTCGTCTTCGTCCGGAAAACCGGGAGGAAGTGGTGTGTCCTCTTCGTCATCATCGCCATCGTCGGCAGCTAAATCATTCCCGTCAATAGCGTTATTTGCAGCGATAGCAGTCACAATCGATGGTCTTCGTGCATCAGAATGTCCGTTCACGTCCTCCTCCGACCTAGAGAAGCTAATTTCCCTAATGATTCCACTTGGTCCCTTGTTGGCTGGCGTGGAGGTATCGTCTTTCTTAGCCTGCGACTTCTTCTGGTCGATCATCCTCTTGTACTCTTCCCGGGTAAGACCAACGACGCACTCTGGATGCCACCAATCTTCGCCGCAACCTCCACCCTCGGCTGTTCCTAGTCCGAGACATTGGAACATTGTCCCCTTCTCCTGGTGAGGGTCATATTCCTCATTACAGCCACAGAATATGTTCCGGAAATTCTGATTGTATTTGTTGTTCGCTGCCGGCTCTTCCCCAGTGACATCACCCTTCTGGCCTGATGTTGAATTCAAACGAAGTGTACATGGACTCGTTTCTGGAAGTCGCGAAGATCCACAATCGCAAACGAAATTTCGTTTTCCGAAAAGCTCAACGAGGGTGTGCTCACCGTGGCAAGATATGGAGCATGAATAACATACTCCCGCGGCGCGGTACGGATCAGAAGAGTTATCGGGAGGAGGATTGCAGGTTAAGCACGAAAAGAGGCTTTGACGAATGGGTCCGAGGTCGCGCGTGCATGTGTCGAATTGCTAGTACCTGTCAGCTATTGACCTGATGATTTTATTAGTTACTAACATATGGAAGAGCCTCGCGGGCTTCAGCCTCTAAGCTGAGTTGTTCCTTGATGAACCTGTACCATCAAGATTAGTATGAAATGCAAGGCAACTTAAAAGATGCACTACTCACTCTGCCGCGGTTTGCGAATTCTCAGAAGCCTGGGATATACTATTGGAGCGCACCTTCGCCTGAGATAAATTCGAGGATTGAGAGTCGGCCATGCTAAGACACACGTCTAACGAGCTAGGCGAGTTTAAAGAAGAGGGTCCGTATAGTTCTCTAGTCAAAAGAACTATGTTGCAAATGAAAATAGTGATTGAGAAGTATTATCGAGGTGCGGATAGTTATTGCGGTCTCCGTTGCGGTCCTCGCACTTGACGCTAAACCCAATTTGACCGTAATTGGAAAGCGCGTCGCGTGTTCTTGGCGCGTCACACTAGTTCTCTCCGTGTCGAGGGGTTGCTTCTCCTTCTCATCTACTTTACACATTCTTCGTTAGTTCACTCAGATTACCGTCGCATACACAATCACGCCAAAAGAAGAAGGTACTTTTTGAAAATGAGGTATGAAGAGAGCATTCCCGATCTCGAGAATTTCACCCAAATTCCCAGCCATTCTAACGGTCTCTAGTTCACCGCTGAGGTCGAACATGTCTTCAGCCAACCGCGGAGCTGGCCCCAGCAACAGGAGCAACAAGCGTACGAGAGAGGATGATGACCTCCCATCTTCGGCGGCGCATCCGCCATCAAGCCGTGAGTATACGTTTCTCGAGTGGTGAAGCAAACACTGACCCTTGTAGCAATGGCATCTTCCCCCCCAATGCTACCTCATGACGAGGATCAAGACATGGATATGCTCGACGAAGACATGATACCCGATGTTGATGACCTAGACGAGGAGGCGGAGGAAGCTGAAGGAATAGATCTCTTTGCAGACGATTTCGAAAGGGACTATCGAGCACGAGAGAACGATGCATACGAAGGCGCAGACATAGACGACGAGGAGTACGAGGAGCTCGATCCTGCGGCAAGGCGCGACCTGGAACGTCGTCTTAATGCCCGTGATCGTGAGGCAAAGAGTCGCATGCCTGCAGCCTTTCTTCCGGAAGAGGATGTAGACTTCGCAGAACTCACTAAAATACGTAGAACACGACGTCGTTATGACGAAGAGCAGGATGATATGGATATGGATGAGGATATTATGAATGAGGAATTGACACTCGAAGCGCTTGCTGACGTGAAGGCTTCGACATTAACAGACTGGGTCGCCCAGCCAGCTGTTGCTCGGACAATTGCTCGCGAGTTCAAGTCATTCTTAACCGAGTATACGGACGAAAACGGAACCTCAGTCTACGGAACCCGGATTCGTACGCTTGGTGAGATTAATGCTGAATCTCTAGAAGTCTCGTTTGATCACCTTGCCGAAACTAAGGCCACTTTGGCCTATTGGCTCGCAAATACCCCAACTGAGATGCTGAAGATCTTCGACCAAGTGGCGATGGAAGTCACATTGCTCCACTATCCAGATTATGAACGCATTCATTCCGAGATCCATGTCCGGATGACCGATTTACCTGTTCAGTATACTCTACGACAACTCAGGCAGACCCATCTCAATTGCTTGGTCCGTGTCAGTGGGGTTGTTACACGCCGAAGCGGTGTATTCCCACAGCTCAAATATGTCAAGTTTGACTGCAGCAAATGCGGCACCACCCTTGGGCCCTTCCACCAGGATTCGAATATCGAAGTAAAGATATCTTTCTGCCAAAATTGCCAGTCTCGTGGGCCGTTCACTGTGAACTCGGAGCGCACAGTATACCGAAATTATCAGAAACTTACATTGCAAGAGTCCCCTGGTACTGTTCCAGCTGGTCGACTGCCTCGTCAGCGAGAAGTCATTCTTCTATGGGACCTCATTGATTCTGCTAAGCCCGGAGAAGAAATTGAAGTGACTGGTATTTATCGCAATAACTATGATGCTGCACTAAACAACAAAAATGGCTTCCCTGTCTTTGCAACAGTACTCGAAGCTAATTATGTTGTCAAATCACACGATCAACTCGCTGGTTTCCGTCTGACCGAAGAGGACGAGCGCGAGATTCGCCAGCTGGCAAAGGACCCCAAGATTGTGGACAAGATCATCAATTCCGTGGCACCAAGCATTTATGGTCACACGGATATCAAGACTGCGGTTGCATTGTCCTTGTTCGGAGGCGTGAGCAAAGAGGCTCCTGGCCACCATACCATTCGTGGTGATATCAACGTTCTACTTCTTGGTGATCCCGGTACGGCCAAATCCCAAATTTTGAAGTACGTTGAGAAGACAGCCCATCGCGCTGTTTTCGCAACAGGCCAGGGAGCTTCCGCAGTCGGTCTGACAGCATCAGTCCGTCGAGATCCCATGACTAGCGAATGGACTTTGGAAGGAGGGGCGCTCGTGCTTGCGGACAAGGGCACCTGCTTAATCGACGAATTCGATAAAATGAATGACCAAGACCGTACTTCGATCCACGAAGCTATGGAACAGCAGACTATCTCCATCTCTAAGGCTGGTATTGTTACAACACTACAAGCTAGGTGTGCTGTCGTGGCCGCTGCCAATCCGATCGGTGGCCGTTATAATTCCACTATTCCCTTCTCTCAGAACGTGGAATTGACAGAACCGATCTTGTCACGTTTCGATATCCTCTGCGTTGTGAGGGACACAGTTGATCCCAGCGAAGATGAGCGGCTCGCGAAATTTGTAGTGAACTCCCATGGACGCGCACATCCACTCGTCAATTCAGCGTATGGATATACAAAACCCACACAGTCTGAAGGCAACGACCGCGACATGGAAGTCGACCAAGAGCAGGGTACCACCAGAGAGGGCGAGATCCCACAAGAATTGTTACGGAAATATATCCTTTATGCACGCGAGAAATGTAGACCTAGGCTATATCAGATCGACCAAGACAAGGTTGCCCGCTTGTTCGCTGATATGCGACGTGAGTCGCTTGCGACTGGAGCCTATCCTATCACTGTATGTTTGCTGTCTCATCCCTTTTGCATTTCATACTAACACTCCCTAGGTCCGTCATTTGGAAGCCATCATGCGTATTTCTGAGTCATTTTGTAAGATGCGCCTTTCAGAATATTGCTCAGCACAGGACATCGATCGCGCTATCGCTGTCGCGGTCGACTCGTTCGTAGGCTCCCAGAAGGTCAGCTGCAAGAAAGCTCTAGCGAGAGCATTCGCCAAGTATACACTCAACAGACCTGGTGCTATCAGATCCCAAGGTCGAGGTGGTCGACAAGGCACAAGAGCCGCAGCATAATCCCATAGTGTCAGCATGACAATTCTTATTATGATGGTAATGTATGGGCGTTGGATGGTTCCGCGTGGGTCAAGTGGGATTGAAAGGACTATAGAGAAGATATGAGCGTAACATCATTGAGCATCTGTTGGAGTAAGGGGCAAGCACACTAACGCGCCGAAATGGGTCTGGAGAATCGGTTTTCCACCGGTCTTTGTAGTTACGGTTACTGAAATGGAATCAATATATGATCGTCCTCAAAATGAATGTCGATGCTCTAGCGATAAAGAAAGTCTTGGTGGGAGCCCTTACAATTACACATATGAACAACAAAAGACAGACGGCAGATCTTTAAGAAGCTGGCGTGCATCAAATCCGAATAAGTGTATCGCCGGCCTTCGCCGCCGCTAATATCATTAAGCTACATTAGTCCACGACTGGCGTTGGATGAAGACTACCGTCACGATGAACGCACCAACAGCAGTACTCTTGACTTTTTGATGGTTCGATTCATGGTTAATCCTACTCTAGTACGGTCGGTTGCTCGGAAAGGAAAGGCTCTAATCAACTAGCGCTCCGAGAGTCAGTTCGCAAAGCCAACGTCTCCCAAGTCATCAAGATTATCCACATCTAAGCTTTAGATAGCACAATCGTCTCCATCTCAGTATTCCTCGATTGCCAGAGGCTCTGCACCCAGCTTCTTCGAATTGCTAGGCCAACCCTCCTTGCGCACGACTGTTACGGGTCTGCTTTGTTGACGATCGGGTCGGAACCACAGGGGGATTCTACAGCCGCCTCGACATCGCTTTGAGGATTTCTCACATTGAAACGAGATTAAAGCATGGATATTTCCGCAGATGACGAAGAGTATCGAAATCAATTTGGAGACATCTTAAGTCTGAACGGCCAATTCCCGTTTGATGTTGTGGACGCAAATTACACCATTGCCTCATCCGCTACCTTGGAAGGTACGGGACAACAAGGGGGTTTTGAGGCGGATTTGACGTGAGTACAGATCCAGTATCTCTATACTTTATGCATGACCATACAACCTTCTCCTCCTGATGGCTCGATCCCACAGTGCTTAGGATGAGGGCTTAGGGCAGAGACAACCAAGATAAGGACGCATAAAAAGAGCTTACCCTAAGTCCTTTCAACTCTAGCACTCTTGCATCACAGATTCTGTTGTGCCGATAAAGAACCTCTGAGTGCGGCCAGCCGAATCCTTGGTCAGATCAACTCTATGGGAGTGTTTCTTAGCGAACGGCATTATCGGCGCATACTTTGCTGAGGTTCACTATTTAAGCACACAATAACATCGTTCTTGTCAGGCCACTACTCACCTTAATTATCATTACGCACATTGGAAATTTTAAGCTGATGAGAGCGGCATTGTAGGGCACCACCTACCTTAGGCAGTTCCCTCATTGGATCTTCTTTAGGTCCTACTCCTGAAATTTTTGAGCAAGATGCTTTATGGGCTTCGCCTAATGACATTCCATCGATCTCTTTGCACGAATCTTTCCTAGATGCCAGTTGGCTAGATCTCGTTGGGGAAGCCGTTGTGCCCGATTCCTCACAATCTCAGCGCAGTACGCTTTGGCCATACGCAAGCGGTCAAAGTCTATCTTCTACAGGTTCAGCGGATCCCATAAGAGACGCAGAAGAGTATAGAGAAAAGAACAGGAAAAGAAGAAAGCGAATCCCTCCTCATTCGAAGGAGCTACTAGACCATTGCTTCGAGCAACACAAAGATAATCCGTACATACCAGAAGATGAGATGACTCAGCTAGTAAAGCAAACCGGGCTCACACTTAAGCAAATTCGGACGTATTTTTCTAATGCACGTGCAAGAAAACTACCAAGAAAGCCTAAAGATGCCAGTCTCGGAGGAAGCAGCATTCAACAGAATCCTATGGAGCGTTATCTCTCTAGTTCTCCAGAGGAAGAAGGTATAGCAGAAGAAACCGTCCGCCGGGCGGCAATGTCCATGGACTCACATGGTTCATTGCCTGGTGAGGCTGTGCCTGGAGAGATAGATGCCGTCTCAGTATCAGACATAAGCTTCAGCAGCAATTCGGAATCCAGTTCCTCACAGGCCAGTATTGATTCTGCAACTAGTCGGGGATCCCGTCAAGGTCGAAAGCGACGACGTGAACCGACGCAAACTGTTGACGAATCACTCATCCGTAAACCTCCTGATCCTTCACGTCTCTATCAATGCACATTTTGCCCGGTTGACTTTAGCCAAAAATTTGACTGGAAGCGGCACGAAGAATCTGTACACTTTCCGCAAAAGGAGTGGGTATGTGATCTTTTTTATGACATTGTTTATACATCATCCTATGCGTATGGAAGTTATTTTTACTTTCAAGCTTTGCATGTTTGTAACGGCAGGGTCTCGTGGGAGACAATAACAACAGCAGCCCAGAGTCTTACTAGGTGACCTTAACTCTGTCAATTGTAAGCATGCTTCGAGGATTCCAGAATACTGAGTTCTTATTTATAACTAGAACTTCGATCTAATTTGTCGGCTTTGGCGCACGTTTATCTTTCTTTAAAATTCCACACGCAGCGTTGTGTAGGCGATAGCATAGCAGAGAAGCCGTATCAGATTCCTTGGAGCGAGTTGGAGTTACATTCTAGACTATGATGCTGACTGTTCTGTTTTCGCAGATCTGCATGCCTAACGGACCAACGCTCGCGGATGTTAACGGTAAATCCATATGCGCCTTCTGCGAAGAAGATGCGACTAAAGACGACCATCTCGAGCGGCATAATTGTGCTGCTTGTACAGAAACGCCACGGACACAAAGAACCTTTCTGAGAAAGGATAAGCTTAAACAACACCTGGTTCAAGTTCATCGATGCAAAAGAACTCCAAAATCGATGCGAAACTGGTGGCAGCCTATAGAGCGTACTATTACAATCATCTGTGGCCTATGCGGCGCTGTGTTGCCGGATTGGCCAACGCGCGTGCATCACATCTCTACTCATTTCTCCAACGGCATCGGAATGGATATGTGGATACTCGATCGCCCAGGAGGTATCATCCCCGATATCCCACCAAGCGACGAAGTAGCCAAAAAGATAAATGGCGGACCCACAGCGAACGGGGCCTTTCAATGCAACGTCTGCACCGAACACTTCGACGAGGTCTCCCATGTCATATTCCACCACCGGCAGTTGCACAACCACTATTCGGATGACGACCGCATGTACATCCAACTCTTCCGATTCTGCGCAAAGAAAGGATTCACACCAAGCACATGGCGGGAATTCGGCCGCAAAGCGCAGAAGCGGCTGATATCACAGCGAGCGCAGCAGCAGCAAAGCAGCCGTGAATTCCCTTCGAATCCCGCCAGAACACCAACGCCTCCACCCATCCAAGGACGATGCGACACACCAACGGCCCAACCACCACTTGGCCGCTTCGTACCTCTTACTTCAATTACCGGAGTACCGAGTTCACGCCCTTCAGGTCGGATGATGGGTTCGGCGGGAAATGCCCCGGTGCGCGATTGCCTCTCCCTCCAGGCTAGGGCAGATCGACCATGGTGGAATCGCGTACAACAGCAAGACCGTGCTCAGCCTAGATATTTCGAACAACCTAGAGGCAGTTCGAGTAGAGGCCGTTAGTTCTGACAGGGGGCTATTCATGGAAGTGGATGGAAGCGGCTTGTTTATAGCGCCGGGACTTCAAACATAGGATAGAGCAATACGACATTAACGAGGAAATTGAAATTAGATATACGAAACGTAACGTTCGCTAGGATACGCTAAAATGACCCATGCCTACACACTTTCATCAGTATTTCAGCATGGTGAGAGGGCCGCGAAAGATCATGGCACACTGAAAATTCGCCAACCGCATAAGCAAAGTTATAAAAAACCAAAGGAGAGATATTTTCCTTTAACTCAGTATACATTAGAGAGAAGAAGCCATCATAGACTCCTAGATTTTTACTATTTAATCTCTCTTGCTTGATTTCACTTTTACGTAGTGTTAAAGTTAGAACACTTATAAGGACTAAATATCTGTTTCGAGTTGTTTCAGTGAGGCAGTGCGCTAGCTTTTTTGCATCCTTCACGTCCAGGTATGTCTCAACTAGATTTTTAGTAGTTTTGATTGAGAAAGGAATTGGAGCATTCGGTACGATGCTTATCATTTACAAGATGAGACGCTGCCTCAAAGGTATTTGTGAAACTCTCATGTATACTACAGTGAAAAAAACTACATGAACCTGGATTTGATACCCTAGTGTGTGCCCGCTGACTTGCTTCCGAAGTACGCTAAACGCCATGTCTGTCGTCAAAATGCCACCCAAGAAGAAGTTGATACAAAAGAAAGCATGATGGTAGTGGGGAGGGTTACATCATGGACATGGCATGTAGGTCAAACACGTCGTTCCTCCAGCCTCCCTCGTCCCATTCATCAACGCGCTCCCCGGCTCTAACACCCTCCTCTTCCCAGAGTTTCACCACACTGCCAGGTGCATATTTGCCCTTGAAAACTCCCTGTCCGGGTTCTGCAATTCCGACCCTTGTATACAAGTCTGGATCTTCGGCGGGCGTCAGCCTAGTCACAACAGCCTTCACAAACGTTCGTAAATCATCAGGATCTGAGATCCTAGTCGCCCTGAGCCTCTCTCTCGCGAACAGCAATTCCCGGTTTGCAGCGTGAATGGCATCTGCGATGCCAGTTGCCAGCTGCTTCTCCATGACTTTGCGGATAATGGGACGAAGCAGGGGCTTCAGCAGCCAGCCAAAGAAACTAAATTTAGATTTTCGAAGGGTGTATGTGAGTTTGTGAACATGCACTCGCACCGCTCGAAGTGTGAGAATCTGTTCCATACGCTCTTTCGCAATTTCGACATCAAGATGGATATCGATACCGCGCTCGTCAAGATGAAACGACGCAATTCCTTCATCTGCAAGGCGCAAGATGCCCGAGTGTGCTCGAAGGAGGAAACCAATCTCGTCGGCTCGGAGTGAGAGCCCATCTACCTTGATAGTCATTTTGGATGTTACGGTAGAGCTTGTCCGGAATCTAGCCTTGCGAATTTCGAAGTCGTTGTAGGTCTCAACACGGAAACGGAAGGGAAGGAATGAGGTATGATTGATCGTTTTTCCTGGTTCGATAATCAAATTTTCAAGGAGAAGATCAACTTCAGGAGTTGAGATTTCCAAGCGTGGAATGGGTACATATTGAATGGCTTGGATCAATAAAGGTCCAAATACGTTTATGGCGTCCGTGATAAGCTCATTGTTTGTATATGCATGCCTAGGCGAAAGTATGTTGAAGAGTCTGAAAGTGGTCTTGATCAATTTGGCCACATCTTGATCCTGGGTCACCGATTCGAACGTCCTCTGAGCTTGCTCAAAGAATTTGTCCACATCTTCACGCAGAGAAGAGTCAGTTCCAACTCCTCGTGTCTTTTTTCTGAGCTCCTGGAACTTTGCGTCTGCATTCTCAAGGAAATCTGGATCAGTGAGCAACTTTTGCAAAGAATTCCCAATGTCTGTCAGCAAGTCCTCAAATTCAGGATCTTTCCGAGAATGCTCTAGCACTTTGTGAAAACGATCTTCAAGCTTCCTCCATTCTTCTCGATCCCCGAAAGAGCTCAAAAAGGTCCAAAAATTCTTCACTGCTCTTTCCATTGCCGGATTGGGATCGACGTCTTTTTGCGCGGCTCCCATGGTGTCTTCGACTATGCGAGAGTATGTGAGTGCATATCGCTGAAGCAATAACGACAGAGTAGACACTGATTCCGAGTAATTCTGCTTGTGTCTCAAATTCGTAACGGTTTTCTTCAACCGGTATAGAAGGGTGTCGCCCTCATCGCCTCTGAGTTTATCCTCGAGGCTATGCTCCGCACCTTTCGCGACTTGAGTTACTCCAGAACCCACAACTTTGGCAACGTCATTCACTTCACCGTTCAATTCGTCCGCAGAGGGAGCGGGTCCAGCATCCGCGCCGGGCTTCTTCAAGGTCTGTTGCTCCGGTTCAGAAGGCTCGATCCTCTTCCCGGCTTCTTCTGCTACCTCTGACAATGTGAATGCGGTATCTTTGAAGACCTCCCGGCCTACTACGTTTAGGTCGGATAAGAAGATTCGGAAGTCGGAATTCGTCAAGAGTAAAGAACCAACAGTCTGCAGACTTCTATAGGCTATACCGCTGTCAGTGAATTATTCGGGTCATTCTCTGGGGAAAGAGTGGGAAAGGGCGCAAGGAAGTTGCCGTTTGTATTAGAAAGGATGGAGATATTCCAGAATCACATACCGGCTGCTGCATCTGCTTTGGCCTTCGATTTGGAGGCTCGATGAGTGAGATCGTCAACATCCACTGAAACCCTCGACTTGGACAAATACCAAATGAAATCTTGGATCTGATCTTCGCTGTTCTTGTTCTGTAACAAACTTATGAATTCATGGAGCCACTGTTTGGTAAATTTCACAAGCAGACGGCCAGAGTCGCTAAGGTCAGGATTGTCAGGGTTAAGGATATCTGCGGCTAGGAGGCTTCGAATGTTGATAATGACCTGCTCGTTCGAAGGCATGAACCCCTTGGAAAGGGCACGGAACATTTGATAGGAGTGCAGCTTCTGGTGAAGCTCTCTCTGCAGGACCGTGTCATCGCGATATTGCGGGAGCAACGGCCGCTGGTCATCGTCGCTGGACTTGAAGAGTCCGAAGCAAGACGACATGCTGGCGTCGTGGGAAGTGGGAATGGATGGAAATGTCAGAAGGTGAGGTGTAATGGTTCCATTGTCGTTGCAAATAGCATGCGTCAAGCTATCTCATCGTGACGCCGTGCGAGCGATAGCTAGCTCGCGATACGTCATCGAAAAGGAGGATGGTTGTTCCGGCGCCGGGTCCAGAAAGGGAGATTGACCCACTCTCCACGACCCCAGTCCCGCGTCCCCCACACTTCGCCAACGCAGACTCGCAGAGCCTCATCAGGTACGAGTGTCGCCTCGTCTCGACTTCCTGAGTTTTCGTGCGTTCCCCCTCGATGCGAGATATCTGCGATTTGAGAAGCCCCGAGAAGACTCCGAGCAGACGCAACTTTCTCAAACCGGAAAGGATGTTCGGACGGCCGCATCCAACTTTGTGGCTTCACAGCAGAAACGAAGCACCGGCGTATTTTCCGACGCGCTCCGCCGAAACAAAGTCATACACAGTCATCCGGAATCTTGGAGCTCTTGCAGTGAAACGAAAAGGTTACTCCGTATCTGTCAACAACTGCTGTGCAACCCAGAAGCCACCAGTCTGCTGTCATGGCGGGTGAATTGGCCCATGAGGGTGATGACTTTGTTTCAGGCATAAGAGATCAAGCATTTGGCTGCAATATACAGCCGTCAGCTGTACCAGGCAAAAGTTGATTGCATTCGATATGGGTGAACAGTCGAAGCTTTCGAAGCTTTCCCCGCATCCGCCAGCTCGGACACGCATAGATAGTGATCGCCCAGACAAAAAGTGGGCGCGAACCGCATTGGGGTCTTTTTAGCTGCAGGCCGATGGAATATTTCGGGAGCACAGTTGCAAAATATTAGCAATCGCACATTAGACGTCGAGCATCAATATTGGCCGTGGGTTGCAATCAGGGAGGAATTTATCCAGTCTAGAAAACAAATGCCGCTTGGCTGCTCAGCACGCAAGGATGAAAACGAGGGAATTCCTCACACCGCAAGTCGGGCCAAGTAGAGGTTTCACAAATCGGATGACAGCCAGAGGCAGTAGATGGCAGTAGATGAGCAAGAGGGCAAGCAGTCGGTGTGCAACGCATGCATCGGGGAGCATAGAGGGTTTCCCCCTCAGGCCGCGCGCGCTAGTTAGACATAGCACGGTAGCATCGTGGAGGCCATGTGGGTGGACAGCTTGGGAAGAGAAGCTGGCGCAGTCACATTTGTTTTTTGACACTTGAGGCCCAAGAAAGGCCGGAATAATAATGGTGGAGTGGAGGGGAATTCCGAGACGCCAGCCAGCCGTGAGACGCGGACCGAGCACAGGCGAGAGGGCAACGGACAAATCTGGACAGAGTGGAAGTTGCGGGCGCGATTCAAAAATCGTATGTTTTGTCGTCGCAGAAGGCCGCTTGCTGACTCCGGGGCCAGACGAAGACTACGACGAGGGACGGGGGAGTGAAAAATCGCTCGCCACGTCGATCGAGCAGCAGCCCTGCGGCCGGGTTCGATTGGACATGGCCCGCCAATATCAGCCTTCTGCCAGAGTAGCCAGAGCAGCGGGGGGTTACAGCACCCCCGTTACGGCGGCACCCCCCAGCAAGTATCGGGTGGCCGTGCGGATGGCGAAGGCAAGGGCCGCCGTAAGGGAAGAGAGGGGACTGGGGGGGTGTTGAGTCTTGTCTGTTGGAGACCTCTATGATCGGAACGGTCTGTTAGTTGACCTATGGTAGTGTGATTTGTGAGGTGCATGGTGTATTGTATGTATGTGGTATGTACCATGTAGTGCTGTCCCAATGGTTTCCCCCGCAGCAAGAATTCGCAACCTCGTCCTCTTTGGGCGGTGGTTGAGGAGTCCGTCTGGGAGAAGAGAGGCTACTGCTGGAGAGAGCTGGAGAAAGCTGGGTACTGAGGGCTGGCGCTGGACTGAGACTGGACTGTGGTGGGTTGGCCGCCGTCTCCAAAAACGTGGCGAAGATTCCGACTTGCTCCGAGAGACGCGGGGTCCGGGCTTGCTTGGCCGCAAGGGCATAGCACACCAGAACCCTAGGGCGGCGCGAACAGTCCGACTAGCGAGAGAGAAGCGCATCTGCAGGCACTGGCAAGGCACTGGCAGGGCTTCCCGCAGGCCCTCGCAGGCACTCGCAGCCTTCTCTTGCAGCGGGACCGCACGACTGGGGGGGTCCAGCGACCGTGGAACCGTGGCCAGGGCGGTCTACATTGCCCAACGTGGGAAATTTCTTGTGACATTTTCCGTATGAGACTCCACTCAATTGCTCCGCCGGCTCTCCTCCCCTCGATGCAACTCCCAGTCTCCCACGTCTGGCTCCCGCCCAACCTAACTCCTGACTCCTTTTCATGCGCCCCGATAGGTCATCTTTCCAAAACCCCCAACCCCAGTCCCGCCGGCCTTGTCTCTTCTTCCTTTTGCCATATGCCGTTGCCGCGTGCCTCATCCTCTTCCTACGGGCGTCAATGCTGAAAGTCAATCCCATAAAAGCAGGCCTCCGCTCGCCTTCCTCTCAATTCTTCAAAAAACTTCCTCCACTTCACGCCCACTCCCGTTTTTTGGCCTCTATTAATACCAACAACATGTCTCCTCCTTCAAGACCAGAACTCGGCCCCAGGTCCCTTAGCACTACGTGAGTCTCCCCCCCCGTCGTCCTTCTTCCCCCCACCAATTATTTTTTTTACCTTTTACTGACCAGCTTGTAGAAATGGTGACTACGACACATCAAACGCCCCAGAGGTCCGCAAATACCTCACCACCTATGGATTGACTCCACCGGCTGTCGAGAGCTTCGAGGTGCAGGCACAGCGATGTGAGTCAACCCTGCAATAAAATTTTTGGCATGGTCCAAATTCCACACAATACTGACCAATGCACCAGGTCTCCGTCTCCTTGCTATGAAGACAACCCCAATTGAGAAGTTCCAATATCTGGTTCACCTCAGGGCCACCAATGTCCACTTGTTCTACAGACTGCTGGCAGAGAACATCAAGGTGAGCCCCATTCCTCACTAGCTGCTGAGATGAGCATTTTGCTGACACTGAAGTAGGAGTTGACACCTCTCATCTACACCCCCACCGTCGGCGAGGCCTGCGTACGCTGGCACGAGATTTTCACACAACCGGAGGGAATGTACTTGTCATACTTCAACGACCGTGGCAACCTATACAACATCCTTGGCAACTGGCCTCACAAGGTTGAGATTACTGTGCTGACAGATGGTTCACGTATCCTTGGTCTCGGTGACCTTGGTGTGAACGGTATGGGCATCCCAGTCGGCAAGCTGGCCTTGTACACTGCTTGTGCCGGTATCCGCCCGGATGCTACTCTTCCTTTGACTATCGACTTGGGCACAAACAACAAGGCTCTCCGCGAGGACCCGCTCTATATGGGCGCCAGGGAGCCAAAGGTGACCCCCGAGCAAGAGAAGGAGTTCTTGGACGAGCTTATGGAGGCTCTTACACAGAGGTGGCCAGAGTAAGTTACCCACGCTTCGAATCCCCAGTTCAGGAAACTGATCGTGTGACAGAATCGTTATTCAGTTCGAGGATTTCAAGAACCCATTCCCTGCCATGGAGCGATACACAGATGTATACACCACATTCAACGACGACGTCCAGGGAACTGGTGCCGTCATTGTCGGTGGCTTTATCAACGCCGTGAAGGCCTCTGGTGTGCCCGCCAAGGACCACCGCGCTATCTTCCTCGGTGCTGGAAGTGCCGGTGTTGGTGTTGCTAAGCAGATCGTTGAGTATTTCGTCAAGGAGGGTGTGTCCGAGGAGGAGGCCCGCCGCAAATTCTGGTTCGTCGACTCAAATGGTCTCGTCACCTTAGACCGTGGCGACAAGCTCGCTGAGCACAAGGTCTACTTTGCCCGGGATGACAACAACGGCCGCCAGTACCAGTCCCTCACCCGCCTCATCGACTATGTCAAGCCTACCATTCTCATGGGTCTCTCGACCATTGGAGGTGCTTTCAACAGGGACATCCTCACCAGGATGGCCGACTTGAACGACAAGCCCATTATCTTCCCTCTTTCCAACCCCTCCTCCAAGTCGGAGTGCACTTTCGAAGAGGCTGTCCGATACACTGACGGCCGCTGCCTCTTTGCCTCCGGTTCTCCATTCCCCTCGCTCGAGCACAACGGAAAGCTCCTCACTCCTGGCCAGGGTAACAACATGTATGTGTTCCCAGGTATTGGTCTCGGTGCCATTCTCGCCAAGTCTACTTCCGTTACGCAAGACATGATCTACGCCTCCGCTGAGTCTCTGTCAACCTCCCTCAACAAGCAGGAGGTTGCTGATGGCTGGCTGTACCCCGATATCCGCCGAATCCGTGAGGTGTCCGTTGTTGTGACTCGCGGTGTCATCCGTGCTGCTCAGAAGAACGGTGTTGACCGTGCCATCGAGCTCAGGAACCTCAACGATGAGCAACTTGACGCCTACATCAAGGAGAGGATGTACGATCCTTTCCAGGAGAAGGAGCGCGTTGGTGACAAGGCAGCTCAGCTCCTTGCTACCGCTTCCGGCCTGAATGGCAACGGTGTTAGCGGCATCGTGAACGGCATCAACGCTGCTCACTTGTAGACGTTTCACCAGATTGAATCCCAACCTAGAAGTCGGAATGTTGGGTCGGGAATAATGCATTATGGCACACGCTTTTCGCCAATTTACCAGCTGCATGTTTCGGTCTCTACTGGCGCCTTTTTTATTTTTACTTTCCTTCCAATTTAGAAGACATAGAGTCGGCTTGGACCTGGAAAACTTTATTGGGAAGGATTCGATACCCTGTTACCTCTCTTCGTACAGTTATTTAACTGTCACCCTCTACGTAGCTTTACCTCCTTGGTGTTGTCTATGGACAACATCTACTCCTCCTCAAAGGGTTGGAATATAGATGATGATTAGATGCTGGAAATTGCTCCTTTGAATGCTTTGCAATTGTGAAAACATCGTGTTTGCTAAAAAATGCTCTCTACTCTTTGATTGTTTCTACGGCCAAAAATCTCAGTTACAAGCAATGGACGGTGCTGTTGACTCATAACCAAAAAGCGTATACCAATGATAAATTGGTAAGCACTGGTGAAAACGCTTAGAATTTCATCGGGGCATTTTTTCCTTTCTTTGGCCATAAGCCCTGATTACTCTCTAACCGCCAGTTCTCTTAGCAATCCACACAACAGATTGACTACCCAGGGCGAAAGACGACATCGGACAATTCTCGTGCTGCAGGATCACGAAACAGGAAAGCCTACACGCGGTAGGGAAACTCGCACCCCGGGCACTCCCGAAACTAAGCCACAGACGACAACTGGCATGAGAGCCAGAGCGGAATCACACACACTACTTCCTCTCCTCTTGCTGGCGACATCCCACGTATGGCTCCTGCTGCAAGGTAAGGTAAGGCAAGGAAGGGAGATGGCGATGCTGACCAGATCCATGGCCCAGACCAGGTCGGGTCGGGTCAGGGTTTGCTGGCTTACTACAGCACACATGTACACTCGCTCAGCTAGACCTGAGTCGCTAATCGCACTGCGTCGCACAGGTCGCACGGGGGGTTTATGTTCAGTAGGTAAGTCAGTACGTAGGCGTGGGGAGTCGGAACACCATCCCATCCATCTCACAACCACCACCAAAAACTCTCTCCTAGACCACAGAAGTCGCAACAAAAGTGGCCTGTTTCGCCCAGCAAACAGACCAAGACCAAGCCCAAGCCCTTAGCCTATCCCAGCCCATATGAAAGCGAATTACCAATGCCAAAAGAAAAGCCTAGACTTGCACATGCCCGCTCAGTTCGGGAACCTTTTTCTTTATTTCGGCCATGTAGTCGAGGATCCCCTCCCCCTCCCGCTCCCCACGCCATTTTTTGGCATGTGAGGGAAAATAGAAGAGGGGAAGAAGGGTGGGATATTAGCAACCCATTTCGTAGACGGGGCAAAAATTCGCAACATGCCCATCCCGTGTTCTTCCGATGTTGCTTGTGCCTAGATATGTTGATGTACTCAACCAACCTATGGAACTTTTTTTTTTTTTGCCGGGGTTTAGGGTTCTCGATGGTTGGATGGTGTCGAATCGGGTGGGTGAGTGAGGTGGGTTTTGATTGCGGGACCGCTTGTTCGCTCACACGGTGCGTGCCAGCTTGTTGGCATCATGCATACATACATACATACAGATGGGTCTTTGTCTTATCTAGCTGATTCATTCAGGGTCCGATTATCTTACATCAGTTTTTTGCTCTAGAATTTCTTGGGTTGAATCTACCCAGGGTTTATACGCCTGCGGGTTATATTGTTTGCGTGTGGCGCTTATCTGGTGTGGTTTTTTGTTGGATGGTTGAGAGATAAGTTGGCGTTACGGAGTTATGTTGTCTGACGTATGGATGCGTCTTTACTTGCTTGCTTGCTTGCTTGCCCCCTGCAATGTGTTCGGGGATTGTTTGGACTGTTGTTTGTTCGCATATCGGCACCAAGTGCCATGGTTTGCTTATTCTTGGAGGATGGGTTTTCCGGCCTTCTGGAACATTGCTGATCTGGGTGGAGGGTTGGGGGAGGCATTTTTCGTGAGCGCGGGGGATGATGTCGTGCTCATTTGTCAGGGCTGGATGTCTTGTCGTCCAGGTGGGATGATTCAATAACCCCATCCACCGGTCTACTGATTATATGTTTGAGTTTCGAAATAACTCAAGAGTTTGGAAACAGCTGGTTATGTGATTATTTTTTCATGGTTGCTTAGAGCAGGTATGCAGTAGGATGGCGGGTGTAGTCCTGCATTCGGCTTAGATTGCGCGCTTGTTGGCCTCTACTTATTCATACCATCTGTGCACCTATGGTTTAACTGAAGCTATAATTGGACCTTAGAATAAATTTACAGCTAATACAAATCGGTTTGCAGGGGGGCGTTAAAGCTCGTAGGTGACTTTACTTGTACCAAGCCAAGAATATTAATTATACCGAGGAGCTTGAACCCGGATTCCACTGAACACATACCTAGAGGGGCCGAGGGGATATTATATACTGATTGAAGATTTCTTCATTTACTGAGAGAGCATCTTCGTCATCAGGAAAGCTGTTAATAGCCTTGGGACTGCAATGGCAACAACCTAAATTCTAGCAGGATGGCGACTGTCATCTCTATACATTTATGTGGACTCTGACGTATACTGTAAGGAAAGTCAATCACGACTTTGATAAAAAGGCTTTCCTCCTCAAAATGATTGTTTAATTGAATCGTTCCTTGTCATTGGCCCCCCTCAATTCAAAGCCTGCAGCGTTAGTTCATCATATCGCGTCCAGCGACGCGCCTGTGCGACGGTGGGATAGAGATGATCTCTCACATCTTCACTTCCTCACCTCAACCTTTCACCCTTTTATTTCGTCTTCACCTTCGCTGATGCACTCTTTTCTCTGCACTTTTCCACACAAGACGATTCATTTCGTTCTTTTCTCCTACGCCATCTTTTTCTTAACACGGCTAAAGAAACTTCACCCTTTGAACGATACATAACGATGGCTAGCACTGAGAACTCCAGGCCACCGAAGACTGGTGCGAGCGGGGCGAGTTGGTCTGACAAAGAGCGAGTGAGTTAATGATGATAGTTTAAACAGCCAGCGGAAATTAACAACATTCAGATCGCCTACCTCCTCGTTCTCCTCGAAAATGCCGGAAAGATTGACTATGACGTACGTGAAGGTCTGTTCTTGTAGCGAATACTGTTTACTGACGGGCTCTTGTAGACTTTCATCCCCGCTGGTCGTTCCGTCATCTCCTGTCAGAGGATGGTGAAGAGACTCAAGGAGGCGCACAAGGACGATATCGCTGCCATTAAGTCCGGTCAATCTATCAATCGAGGCGGTGAAGGCACCCCCAAAACCCCCAAGACACCAAAGACGGTGAAGCGCAAGACTGCACCGACCGACGAGGACGGGAGTCCAAAGAAGCGTCGCAGGCCAAAGAAGCAGGATAGCCCCGAGGAACTCAGCCCTTTCATGTCGAAGGTGAAGGAGGAGCCTGATGTTGAGCTAGACTCGGAGCTTGATATCTAGGCCATCACGTCGACACTTCGGCTTGTGATTCTTCCCTTTGATCCCGCTTCATGGTCAGAGAAGGGCACATGTTCGGACTTTACACTACACTTTACTTCGTGCTTCCTGGCAAGGAGTTTCAAATCATGATTTTCGGTGCTGTCTATTTCCACGGGTGGTCCGTAACAAGGATGACCGTACGGAGAATAGGACAAATGAAAGGACCTTTTGATTATTGAAACACATTGAATGATTCCGATGTGTGAGAGTGAAAAGTGCTATACCAGACATGCAGTTATAGTAGCGGAATTTGCTTGGGGGAATGATAATCATTGTCGCTACAATGACTGTCTTTACTTTGGAAGCTTACGCAAGGTATGTTGCCGATTTTCGATATATGGATCCAGGTGGAGTCATCCTTCCTCCCGGAAATGACATCTACTTGCCAGAGCCTGCTACTACAAGAGTCAGGTGCGCTTTGTGGCGTCGAAATGCATTGGGTTTGTCTGCAACCATCCCTTGTGTAATGGCTGATTTGCGGAGGTAGACTAGTGCTCAATTTGAGACATGCCTCTAGTCCGGCTTGTAGCAAAGAAAGACCAGGCCCAAACAAAATTTAGCAGCAAATGTCCCATCAGGTAGGAATTGTCGCTGGCAAAGATGGAGATGTCCAAGCCTGAGGTCGCCACAAGGTGTGGCACTCAAAGCGTCGCTTGGGGCTTGTCAGGACCGGTTTGCGGCCTGTGAACCCCTGATGCCTGCTCGCTCTGCATCAGCAAGTCTCTTTCGCATTGAAACAATATATCCCTTCCCAATTCCTCGTACCCTTTCTGTCGCTGACGGCAACCTCCCTCGCGCAGCTGCAAGTCCAGTTACGTCTCTTGCAGTACTGGTGGTCACCCCGAGGCTGCCAGCCGAATTTCTGGATGCTTCTTGGCCGCCCTTCGTCACTTGCCGCCTTCCGCAGAAGTTTCGCGACCGTCTCCACAACCTCACACTTCTCACACCCACACCTCGCCCAAGTCTCTATCCCGCCATTATCCCCTGCAATCCGCCTACCTTGCCGACCGTCTTTCCCCTCCTTTCACGCTCCATCGTCCGCGGCCGCCTTCTCAAACAATTCCTTCTCCATGGATCAGAATGGCGAAGCTACGGAGGCCCGCAGTAAGCGCAAGCAGCCTCCCACTCCGTCACACGAACGACCAATGAAACAAATCAAACCAGAAGCAGAAGCCCATGGTCGCAATGGCGCATACGCAGCGAAGTCCCCCGAGCTCCAGGCCGTGGATGACACAACATCTCTTGGCCTAGAGAGCGGCATGGAGGATCTCCAGTCGGCGCACATTGTTGGGGCTGTCCATGACACGGCTGAGTGGCAGAAGACCATCGAGAAAGTGGTCAGGAACGTCGTCTCTATTCACTTTTGTCAGACATGTTCTTTCGATACGGATGGCGCTGTCTCCTCTGAGGCAACGGGATTCGTCGTTGACGCTGAGAAGGGCTACATTCTCACTAATCGGGTAAGTCTAGACAACGTCCGCACACCTTAATCTAACATAGATCTGACAATCTTGTAGCATGTAGTTGGAGCAGGCCCTTTCGTTGGTTACTGCATCTTTGACGATCATGAAGAGGTAAGCATTTTGTACATATTCCTGCATAGTAATGCTCGCTGACGTTTACTTCTAGTGTGACGTATACCCAGTATACCGCGACCCTGTCCACGATTTCGGAATCCTTCGATTCGACCCCAAGGCCATCAAATATATGCCTCTCTCCGCACTTGAACTCCGCCCAGATTTTGCTAAAGTCGGTGTCGAGATTAGGGTCGTAGGAAATGATGCCGGCGAGAAACTGAGCATTCTTTCCGGAGTTATCAGCCGTTTGGACCGCAATGCACCAGAATACGGTGAAGGATATTCAGACTTCAACACTAATTATATCCAGGCTGCGGCTGCCGCCAGTGGCGGAAGTTCTGGCAGTCCGGTGATCAATAAGGACGGTTACGCTGTAGCCTTACAGGCGGGCGGTAGGGCAGACGGAGCAGCAACAGATTACTTTTTGCCTCTAGACCGACCCTTACGTGCCCTGGAACTCGTGAGAAAGGGAGAGCACGTTTCTAGGGGAACAGTTCAGGTGCAATGGATACTGAAACCCTTTGACGAGTGTCGACGTCTCGGTCTCTCGTCGGACTGGGAGAAAGCTGTGCGAACAAAATTTCCAAAGGAAACAGGCATGCTTGTTGCTGAAGTTGTTCTACCCCAAGGTCCTGCTTCTGGTAAAGTTGAGGAAGGTGACCTGCTCATCCAAATCAATGGCGAGCTTATTACACAATTTGTCCGCCTGGATTCGATCCTGGATGACAGCGTTGGGGGCAAGGTCTCTCTTATGATTCAACGCGCAGGCGAAAACATGAACGTCGAGTTGGACGTTGCCGACTTGCATAACATCACTCCTGATCGTTTCGTTTCAGTTGCAGGAGCTTCATTTCATGACCTCTCTTATCAACAGGCCCGACTGTATGCTATTTCTCTGCAGAATGCAGGCGTTTTCGTCTGCGAAGCTGCTGGCTCCTTCCGCTTCGCTGACGGCTATGCTTCGGGATGGTTGGTACAAGAAGTTGATAATCAACCTACGCCAAATCTCGATACCTTTGTTGAGGTCATGAGGAAGATACCCGACCGAAAGCGAGTAGTCATCGTCTACAAGCATCTTCGCGACCTCCATACTGCTAATACCAGCATTACCACCGTCGACCGGCACTGGCACCCTACAATGAGGCTAGCCAAGCGCAACGACGTAACAGGCCTCTGGGACTTTACAAAGCTTGCCGAAGCGATACCCGCTGTGCCGCCAATCCCACGTAGGGCAAACTTCATTCGATTAGAGTCCAAGTATCCCGAAGCTGTAGACATTGTCCGCAGTTTTGTCAGGGTTCATGTCTCAATGCCAGTCAAAATCGACGGTTTTCCCAAGGCGAACAAGCAAGGCTATGGCCTTGTTCTAGATGCTGAGCAAGGTTTAGTCCTTGTCTCCCGAGCCCTCCTACCATACGACCTCTGTGACATTTCCTTGATCATTGCTGACTCTATCTTCGTCGATGCGAAGGTCGTCTTTTTGCATCCGCTACAGAATTACGCTATCGTAAAATACGATACATCACTTGTCAATGCGCCGGTCAAGACACCCAAATTCTCCAAAGATTTCATCAAAAAGGGAGAGGATACCATATTCTTCGGATTGAATCAGAATTTCCGACCGGTCGTCGCAAAGACAACCGTGACAGACATTACGACCGTGGCAATTCCAGCAAGTGCCCTGACGCCTCGTTATCGAGCAACTAACTTTGACGCTATTACTGTGGATACTACTCAAGCGTCTCATAGCGCGTGTGGTGTGTTGATTGCTGAGGACGGTACAGTCCAGGCCCTTTGGTTATCCTACCTCGGCGAGCGAACCTCGCATAGTGGAAAGGATGTCGAATACCACCTCGGATTGTCAACTCCCATGATTCTTCCCGTATTGAAGGAGATCCAGAGCGGCAGGACCCCGAAACTTCGCATCCTCAACGTTGAATTCCAGACTGTGCAGATGAGTCAAGCTCGGGTTATGGGCGTTAGCGAAGAGTGGATCGAGAAGACTGAACATGAGGATCCTGAACGCCATCAACTGTTCATGGTTCGAAAAGTCGACTCCGGCCACGAAGATGGACTGCAGGAAGGTGATGTTCTCCTCACGCTCAATGGAAAACTAATCACTCGCGCGCCGGACCTTGATGTCATGTACAACAATGACCACTTGGATGCCGTCGTTGTAAGAAAGCGAGAGGAAATGAAACTCAAGGTCCCAACTGTGCCGACTGAGGATCTGGAGACTGACCGTGTCGTGATCTTCTGTGGAGCTACCCTTCATAGACCACACCAGGCTGTTCGTCAACAGATCAGCAAAATACATTCCGATGTATACATATCCTCCCGTGCTCGAGGATCACCGGCATATCGTAAGTCTTTCTTGCCCTGATCATTGTTCTTTATCATACTAATATCGATTGCAGAATTTGGACTGAGCCCTACAAACTTTGTCACACATGTCAACAATGTACCAACACGGGACTTGGATACTTTCCTAAGCGAGGTCAAGAAGATTAAAGACAACGAGTATTTTAGACTCAAGGTGATGACGTTTGACAACGTGCCTTGGATCGCAACCATGAAGAAAAACGAACATTATTTCCCAACCATTGAATACCTAAAGGACAATGCCGAGCCGTTGGGTTGGAGAAAGACGATACACGAATGCGATGAGGGTGGAGCTCGTGAGGAGATTGCTCCAGCGGACGTTGAGATGGATGGAGGTCATGATGGTCTACTCGATTCGGCGGGGAAGACTGAGGTCAGGGCCAAGGCGTGAGGCGTGGACTGCGCTCGTGGTTACGAATACACTCTTGACGGGTCTCTCGTAATTCGTATCGGGATGTGGATATATGGTGGTTAGCAGTCTTTGTATGATACATATAGAGGTCAGCATCAAAGCATGGGGCGCAGGCGTGATTCCTAGAAGGGTAATTCTTGCGCCTGAAGAGCGCTTATGTACAACCTGAAGACATGACGCCTCCACCTGAGGTGTCCTAAATCAAGATCTCACAAAGCTTAAACGCACGTGGGGCGGCTCATGCGATCTAAGCCTTACAGATTAGGGGGGGAGGACCAGTAATGAGCGAATCACCTGCTTAGCTTACCTACATTGTCTTGCAGATGGGTTCTCGTATACCCCAAGGCAGATTCAAATAAGATGAACTTCGTACGAACTGTCACATTTGATATATGACAAGATCAAGTAGGATTTTGTCGACCTTTTCTATCTGATGATGTTACACTCATGTTCTTTTGACAGAATAATGCTGTTATGGGTGGACAGCCACATTTGTGTTGGCCCAAGGGGTTTAGTTGATGAATCCCTGTAGCTCTGCGAGGCTGTCCTTGCCCTGCGTGCCCTGCAACGCTCTGCTTTGATCCAGTGGACGGACTTGGGCCTCCGAGAGACCGAGACAGCGACCTACCTACCCTTGCCTTGACGATGATGGAAGTATCTCGGCGACTAGAATATGCGACGACTACGCAAATTCAAAACAATGATATTATTTCCTTGACCAATAGTTTGATATTTAAGCCATGCAACTAGAGAAGAAGAAGGGCGTCGGGTATTTAGCCTTAGTCTCAGAGGATGGAACGAGAAATTCGACTACAGACTATCCTTTGAGTCAACGCTATAGCTCGCTTCCGGTATCAGTTCGTCCGAGGAGGCGAGGCGGGTAGATATTATTTACTTGAGAGGAAGAATAAAAAAGCCGCTCAAATTTTTGGACCTATGATGCAACAGGAGAAGCTCAGCTATGGGAGGCCCTAGAAAGTAATGAAGCGATTCTAAGGAGTAAGTAGAGTCGCAAGCGAATGGTACTTGGATGGGTAGGGAGGCAGGCAAAGGGCGACTCTGCCTTGCCTGGTTGCAACGCCATTAGGATGCCAAGGCGAATCCTATAATGGGTCCAAAACGGGCAAAGCAAGTTTGAACAATGTCGTCGTTGAGCATGGCACTGGGCGGGAAGGGGGTTGCAGTTTGCAGGAGAGCATTGCGTACTTGATTGCGTATGTGCCTGAGGATGGAGCCATCAGGCAGCAGGGCTAAGAGGCCTTGAGGGCGGTCGCATGGGCATGCCTATTCACACATATTACACTCAGGGAAAAGAGAGAAGGGGAAAGTGGCTCGACTGGCTCTTTGACTGGCCCTTGAATGGACTCAGACTGGCAGACTGGCTTGCCCTGCGGAGTTGCTGCGCCTCGCCCGTGGTTGGATGCGATTCAAACAAGCGAATCTGAGGCTTACCGGATTTGGTGCTGGTTGCGAAAAAAAATAGAGCTGAGGAACTCGGGAACAGCCTTCTTGGACTTTCTCCCAGCAGTTCGGTGAGCAATGACTACCGACCGGACCTTGTCGCTGGCTTGCACGGTCAGATCTTCCTCCGCTTGCTTGCAGATGTCGTCGTTTCTCTCGATTCCTGTATCGTCTTCCCGTCTCTCATTCGTCCAGGCCTCTGTAATCTGCTTACCATCCGACCCCATCCTGTTCCCACCAGCCACTTTGGGTCTTCGTCCCTGTCCGTAAACCCTCCAACGGCCGCGCCATTCACGGCAGCCCGGGACACGTCAAACAGTCATTGTGCAGGGCTCTGGTTCCGTTTCTCAATCTCGAAACAAGTCCCAAGTCAAAGGGCTGAAGTGCCTTCACTCTTACTCGTGCCGCAGGCCTTATGGGATTCGTGTACTCCAGAGGCGGAGTGCCTGCTACTTGATATTGCCCATCTATCTTGCTCGCGTATATACTCTGTGGCCTGTCCCTTATTCTCCAGGCTCCAAAATCAGCCCCATTAGTGTCTGGTCAATCTCTTCCTTCTTTGCTTCGTCCATTCGACGCTTTTCTATTCTTCTTCCTTGGTGTTCTACTCCCTTTGTGGTTGGCAAGATGGTCTACACCGGAAAGCCCAGCCGAGGCTGCCAGATGTGTAAGAGCCGCAGGATCAAGGTTCGTTCCGATCTCTCTACACATCTGTACTGTTAAACGGGGGGGTAAACGAGCTGCCGGCTCACGCTCTAATCTCCCGCATCCCGCCAATCCTAGATTGCGGCGATGGTCATGCTATGTCAACTCACTGACATTCCCAAATCTAGTGTGACGAGAAGCGGCCAATATGCGGGCAATGTCAAAAGTCGGGTCGCACATGCCCCGGCTATCCAGATGAATTTGATTTGGTATTTCGGGATGAGAACAAGGCAATGGCTCGAAAAGCGAAGAAACAATCCGTTTCCTCCAAGGCCGGTAGTTCGCAGCAAGGATCTCCATCAGGGTGAGTTGACCCCACAGCGCCTCTTCATTCGAGACCCAAACTCCGCACAACCGCATGAAACCCACGTGCGGATCCCAGTAAGATTACGGCCGCGCCTAGTCAAGCTTTTCTGAGTTGGGTTGGGGAAGTTCCCCTTGGTGGCGACATATTCCTGCCCAAAACGCTCTGTGAAGAACATCGCCCAATGTTGCACGCGAGAGGGTCTTTGCATTAATCTCTGCCCGACTGCTTCCAGATCATTGTATCTTTGAACATGGCTTGTTTGCAGATCGGAAGCATTCGAATATTTTGTAACCCTAGGACCCTGCCATATGCAACAGCCAAGTGTAGCCCTAGATTTCGCTGACTGTGCTCCCTACCCGCACACTATACTATGCCAGCACTGTCACACATAGCTGACCAATTACAGGGTGTCTCCAAGCTCATCCTTTGAAATTTCTCCTGGTACAAGTCCCTATGGCACAGGAGAAAGCTCAAGATCCTGGTCTCCTTCGGATCCCGGACAAGAACTTTCTCTCGCAACCTTTCCGTCATTCTCTTTCAGCACACCTCCAGATCAAGCTTCTTTCCAGGAATTTATGTGGAATCTTGAAAATGCTATTTCACCAACCCTGTCACTGCCACCCGAATTTGAAGCTGTGCCATTTTTCTTCAAGAATTTCGTATCCCTTCCGCAACAAGCCGAAAGCATGCGTGGGTACCTCGAGCTTCTTGTCCCGCTGTATAACCGAGCGCAACCATCTTCCGCATTACACCTAGCAACCAACGCTGTTGCCCTTGCTGCTTGTGGTAACTATCCTGGAAGACAAGACTTGCTTCGCGAAGCTGTAACAGCATACGGCCATGCCATTCGGAAACTCAATGATGACCTGAAAGACCCAATCTTATCCAAATCTGACGAAAGTATTCTTGCAACTCTTCTATTTTCCTTGTATGAAGTAAGTTCAATGAGTGGTTCTGCAAGAACCTCCGTATAATTCCTTCCCTGGCGTGCGTACCACCTTCAATAGTGCTAACTGCGAATAGACTATAATGTCAACTGATGATACAATCACTGCGTGGGGCAACCACGTTGACGGAGCGGTAGCACTTACGAAGTTAAGAGGCACCGACCAATTCAAAGACCCAATGTCACATGCCATGTTCCGAGCTGTCCGTACAATGATGGTATGTGAACTCTCGCAGCGTTATGATTCTTCCACTTACTCGAGCCAGATTACGAGTTGTGTTCAAAGATCAAAACCCATAGAAAGTTTCCCGGGACAGAAAGGCTGGGTAGCAAATGATATGAATGAAGAAAACGCAGCGAATAGGCTGACACTTATCTGCATTGACTTGCCCAATATCAGGGCACGGGCAAATAAGTTAACAGGCACTCCCTACGACCCAGCTCAGGAGCAGGAAGCAAAGAATGTGATGGAATTCGCACAGATGGTGGACACAAATCTTCAGGAGTGGTATCAAACATTACCAACCGAGTGGCAGCATAAGACTGTAGGCATGATTTTCGAAGTTCCTGACGACGTCATGAACGCCGAGTCCTGGATCGGTCCACAGCATGCCTACCATGATGTTCCTCTAGCGAGTATCGTAAATGACTACCGCGTCTGCCGAATATTCTGTCAAAGAGTGGTTATGGCTTGCGCGACCTGGCTCGGCATGGGCAGCACTTATCCAACCATGGACGCTCAGGGCAATGCTTGTTTTGTAATTCAGAAGATGGTAGACGAGATCTCAGCATGCGTTCCGTTCCACATGTGTTATGAGATGCAGCCAGTTGCCATGGAGCTGGGCCTGGAAAAGAATGGTGAGTCTTGAGCCTGCCAGCGATTGATAGCTGATACTAACCTTGAAAATAGCTGCCGAAGCTTTCGGAGGATATTCCCTCGTGTGGCCTCTATATGTTGCCGCCAACGCAGAAACCGTACCCCAACGCCAGCGAGACTGGTTATCCGGCCGCCTTTTTGTCATTGGATCAAGGTTTGGCTTGAGCAGCGCCCAGGTCCTCGTTCTGGCCCGAAGGCACGTGCTCACCTGTGGGCCAATGTTCCCATAAGGTTTTTGCATGTTTCAATTCTTCGATTGCAATTTCTTGGATGTATTATTAGTACACCGCACCGAGCCGGGGTCGGATACAACTCAATGGCAGGGAAAACAAAGGGATAGGGAGATATGAGGGATGTATGATAAATGCTGGGCATGCATGCTCCTTTTAAACTAATGCGAACGATACGACTACATTTTAAGCCGCAAACTCGCGTCGACCAACGAATTTCTTTCGATTAAATAGTCGGAAGATAGACTAAATACTGAGCCACCATCAAATTAGATAATTGGATGGAAAGGTTATCTCCGCGATTGAACTTTAGTTTCTGGGCAAGATCCAAAGATCTTATAATCTCAATAGCGAAAACTTGCGATTCACCTTTAAAGTCCTGCGCTCTGTTGTAAAAAGGGTCCTCGTTCCTGACGAGTTGCTATCGTAAGAGGGGACTAACCTTAGAATGTATCATGCTATTTTTGATGCGATAGATGCGAGCGCATTTTGGACCCCAAGTTCGTATTACGACAAGATGTCAATCACTTGGCGAGCCAGAAGAGGAAAATGTGAACAATCTTTAGCATGTGATAGAAGGCGCGCATGAGCGGAGAGGGAGTGGCGTTCCCATGATGCTGTCATGACTGTACCTAGTTGAATATGACCTTGTTCAAAGGTACTTCAACAAGATGGTCTCGATATATGATATTCCAGAGTTGATGTTGGAATTGTGTCGACGACTAGAATGATTGACATTCCCATCGAGGGCTCGCTAAAAGCCGGGCCGCAGAGCCAAGAAGCGGCTGTCGTTCATCGGCCTGTTTCACAATCAGCCATGGTGCTGCCAACAGAAATTCGACCCATCCTGCCCATTCCATGTCCCCCATCCCTGAGATCGACCTTATAAATTCGTGAGGGGCAGCCATCTCCACCACCACAATTCCTTTATTCCCAAGAAAATTCGCCCCTCGGTGCCCACGCGTCCTCGCCGATACATCAAACAAAGTCGCTCGCTACCCCGCCATCGTCCAAATCCGCCACAGTCTCTCTCTCTTCTCTCTCACACACAACTCCGTGCGATATCAATATGGGCGCTTTCGGAAATTTGATCCCTCTGATAATTCTCTTTCTCTTCGTGGGCGGTGCAGGATGGGTAGGCTATCAGGTAAGAGCACCCACGATCGAGGAGATGCACTCTTAGGAATGAGCGCTGATCGCGGACCGTTCGCAGATCTACCTGTACACGAACCAGTTGGCCGACCGTGGCGTGCGCAAGATGGAGAAGAAGAACATTGTGTTCACAAAGGACGGAGCCAAAGTCGGCGTCAAGGAGGTGAAAGCTGAGGATTACGCGGACAGGACGCAGAGGTGGGTTTGATCGATTGCGGACATGATATCGCTAGGGGAATCAAATCAACTGACGAGCCTGCAGAGCGTTCGTGAAGACGTGGAATGCCGCACAGGAGGGAAACAATGGCAAGAAGACGTGAGTTCCCTGCGACGTTGCTTTAAGCTTAAACAGGAACCTTGTTGACTGAGAGACATATTAGGCCGTCAGCCTCGCGCTCCTCGTCATACTCCAGCTCGCGTCCTACAGCCACCCGGTCTGCTTCGTCTCGTACGAAGTAAGTACGAAACATGTACGAGTCCGACCTGCTCGGATAGTTGAGTAATTGAATGTACGGCATATGTGCGTGGATCAAACATTGGACTGGGATATAAATGCAGATATGGTGGGGATGTATGCACACGACAGACCAGCTCGGCCAGCTCGGCCGAGGGGTGGAAATCTGCAGTCCTTCTTGGCTTCTATCAAAGCTTCTATCAAATATTCAAGGCGTTCATGTGGTTTCGTGACGACTTTCACGAGTATGGTAACAATACGAAAAATTACACGGGCGAACATGGTATCGCCACCATAGTCATCATCCCGGCACAAGTGATTAGGAACACGAATGTGGAATCCAGTCCGAGGATCTTTATTTCACCAAGTATTCCATATACTGCCACGCTGACTGTGTGGACAGTTGTTGCAAGCGTCTACGTGTGGTCTGTTGCAACCTAGTGCTGATTCAGCAAAAATCAACTTCAAGGCAATTTCGACGTGTCCCAGGGGGAGCAAACCTTGGGTCGGATTTGATCACTATTCCTTGTGCAGTTAACATATATACAATCGGACAACGCCAACAGCTATAGCGCCGAGCCGAGGCACCCAAGCTTTTTTATTGTCTCCAATAAGTCTAGCTTTCTCCCCTTCCACCAACGGATGTGGCATCTGCGTACTCTCTTTCAGGCGACCGACATTCACTTGCAAGGGTTGACTGTTTACCCCACACGGTGGAGACTGTGTCCATCGTGATGTACACCGTCATGCCTTGATTGATATCACACCGTGCGATGTTAGCTCGAGTCAACCGCAGGGAATCGTCCTGCTCGGCCGACGGCAGAAGGATACTGCAAAGAGCGGGGATAACGCGAAGATGCATGTCAAAGTTGTCGTCTGATAGTCCTATTTGCCAGAATGAAGTGTAGCATTGCGTTGTGACTGGCGGTTACGCATACCGTGCAGCCTTGAATTGCCCTATGCGTCAAAAGGAACACTAAACAGCACAGCATCAAGGATCTGAGGGCCTTAATCCCTGATTGCTCGCACCTCGTTGAGCCCGAGCCCGCCATTCCGTTGCTTGGGCCCTTGCTTCCTTCCATAACGGAACGCTCGATGGGGGCAAAAGTGCTCACTGAGACGCCCATGGCAGGCATGCCGCTGGCCACCCGGACCTTGCTACGCCGCGGCGGGTGACGGCATTGGAGCAAACAGTCGCCTTGCAAACAGATGGTGCTGACTTAATGTTTTAGACTACGGCTGATGATGGTAATAACCCGATTTTAATTAGTCGATGGTGTACGCAGCAGTCCAAGTAGGTGCGCCGCAGGATACATATAACTGCACTCTCCCAGTCTTGTCCCGTTGCAAAGTAGTCCATTCGAAGACGCATCCACCGACATCTGTTCACACCATTCAACAAGATGGGTACGGGTATCTTGCCAGAAGATTTCCGCCTCTTTAGCGTAACGGGTATTACGCTCTCGATAGGTATCTTTGTCACACTTGTGAGTTACTGTCGGTGCCACATGTACGCAAAGCAACAACTGACCCTTCACAGGCAGGGGTTTTCGCGCTGAAATCGGTTATATACAACCTTTATTTCCATCCCTTGAAGAAGATTCCTGGCCCGCTTCTCGCGCGAGCTTCCGCTATCCCGTACGTTCTGCGACTCAGAAATGGAACCATCGTGCACTGGGTGAGAGAACTTCACGAGAAATACGGAGATGCCGTAAGATTAGCTCCTGAGGAGGTCTCCTTCATCTCTGGAGAAACGGCGTACCAGGATATCTATGGGTTCCGCACCGGAAAGAACAAAACTGGAACTTACCTCAAGGACCGAACCTGGTTTCTCACTCCCCCTAATGGAATACCCTCACTCCTCGTAGCTGATGACGCCACACATTCTCGATACAGACGGAACCTTTCCCATGCATTTTCCGAAAAGGCCCTGAGAGACCAGGAAGGCATCATCCAAGGCTTTGTAGATTTGCTTATTGCAAGGCTCTCTGAGCAAAAGACGGAAGGAATTGAAGACGTGGACATTATGAGATGGTATAACTACACGACATTCGACGTTATTGCAGATCTCACTTTTGGAGAGCCCCTGTACTGTCTCCGGGATAATGAGTAAGGCCACTAGCAAAGCAATCATCTTTCAAGTAACTCCTAACGCAAGAAAGGTATCACCCCTGGGTCAACATGGTCTTCGCCTCTGCCAGAGCAGTCTCCATAAACGCAGCCCGATTCCGATTTCCTCTCCTCGGATACCTTGACCAGGCAAGAATGATGTTTCAAAATAAGGCCGATGCCATTAAGAAGCGAAGGATGTTTTTCGAGCTGTCATCGCAGAAAGTCACCAATCGACTGGAGCACGGGACAACGCGTCCAGACTTCATAACGCACATACTCAAGAATGAGGGTTCGAAGGAGAAGTCCTTGACTAAGAATGAGATCGATTCGAATGCTGTCCTCTTCCTCATTGCTGGTAGTGAAACCACGGCGACGATGCTTTCAGGCACGACTTACCTGCTTTTGAAGCACCCGGAGATATATAACAAGGTTGTCCACGAGATCCGAAGCCGGTTCAAGAAGCCGTCTGAGATTACCATCGAAGAGGTCAATAAGCTGGAATACATGATTGCTTGTCTTCAGGAGGGTTTGCGTTACTATCCACCAGTTCCCACGGGATTCCCTCGCGTTGCACCACCAGGCGGAGGAACCGTTTCTGGACACTATGTTTCCGAGAAGGTGGGCGCATATCTATAAAATAAGATTTCATGTTGTAGTACTAACTTCTCCTCAGACTGCTGTCTACGTCTCGCAGCATGCATCCAACCACTCCAAGCGCAACTGGACCGATCCCGATGCCTTCGTGCCCGAACGCTGGCTAGGCGACGAACGCTATAAAGACGACAACCACGCTTCAATGAACCCATTCTCATTCGGACCTAGGAATTGTCTAGGCAAGAAGTACGGCCCTCCCCTTCATCTTTATATCACACCTTCGATACAACTAGCTAACAAACGTCCCCCTAGTCTCGCATACGCAGAAATGCGTCTAATCCTCGCCAAAGTGCTCTTCAACTTCGACCTCGAACTCGTAGATAAGGAGTCTGATTGGATGAATCAGAAGGTGTTTATGCTCTGGGAGAAACCGTCGCTGAAAGTGAGGTTACACCCGATTGAGCGATAGACTGCAAGACGCACTCCGTACATGGGTGCGTGGGTATGTACACGCATTTCAAATTCATATGCACGGGGACATGAAAACAAGCACGCGCTCCTAAAACCAACAAGGATGTTTTGGCACGACGTGGCTAGTGGCGTTTTTCTAGTCTGCTGGGTCATGAGGGGGAATAAATAGTATTCACTGGCTCCCGCATGCATGTATCGTATCGCATTCCCAATTAATCAATCTTGGACAGCATAATTCCGTAGAATTTGAGTTTTTATTCTCAAATCCATCCATCCATCATTACCCTCATCTGCCTGACCCCAGCTTTGAGCTTACTTAACCCGCCACCTTCCCAACCTGTTAACTAAATAGCCAGCTGACTCCGCTCCAACACATCACGTACACCACACTCCGATCCAATCCAATCCATATTCCAAATCTAAACAACTAGTCTCCAAACGAACAATAAATCTCAAAAAAAACCCCTAATCAATCATCCCGCCGGGCTTTAGTTGGACTCCCCTTTTTTTTAGTCATGATTTAGTAACGCCCATCAGCATTAGGCATTTGGCGTCAGCACAGAACGTGCGTGGCGTCAGCATCTGAGACGTTTGTATCGCATTGGTTCATTTTTTGCGAGGCTTTTGTTTTTGGACCAGGTGTTGGTGTTGGTGTGGGGTGTAACTGCATCTGCCCTTTTTTTTTTCCTAGTAGCTAATTACCGCAGTTTCAATTCTTTAGATACCTTGGTTAGGATCTCGCAGCACATGTAGCTTGAGCCGATCGGTCTGCGTGGTCTGCTACTGAATTGTATGGTATGTATGGGATAATCCAAATCCATAATCCAAATCCATAATCCAAATCCTTACATAAGATAAAAAAATCTAGAGTACCAATGAACCGGATTTTCTTTCGTATCAAATGTCAGGGCCTTCGGAGCGGTTTCCGAAATGTATAATACCTGCACCGTACGGCACGGCTGACACGCTACGTTTCTCTTCTCTAGATGGGTTGGACATAGTCTCCGTGATCTCCCGCGGGAAAAGATGTGTTGGTAAGCATGAAGTGGTTACTCAGTCAAAGGAGATAGTAGTTTCCTGGGGAAAAAAATTATTATGAGGGTTTTGTGGGGGGGTTTATTCGATGCATCAGCTCTACTTCCGAAGAAAATGCTGCAATTAGACCTATCGTGGCGGTTTGGTTGCAAAGAAGTCCTTCTTCTTCTTCTTCTTCTTCTTCTTCTTCTAACGATTAAAGCTGTTATGATACGTACAACAGGGTTCTGTGTTATGCCAATACCACCTCTAAGTTTTGTCGTTCGCTGTTTGAGTAATCTGACATGATAATTTTGTAGAGTTGTTATGGCCGTCTCCGACTGTCTGCTTTTCTATCTTCCTCATTTTTTTAGCTATACTAATCCACTATGTCTATCTATATCTATCTATTCCGCCGACTCCATATCTCTCTACACTTAGAAGTATCTAATCGTTGAGTAATTCGAGCCGCCTATCACTGCTATCCTAGTATACCTACCCACTACACTGAAACCAGCTCAATCCTCTTACCTTTTTCCCCTACAATACATTCACATCCTACCCCCCAGATCTACACGCCTTTACTGAAACCTATACCATTTTACAACCTCCCTCAAATATACCCCCCTCCTTTATTTCACCGCTCACCTAGCCTAGCCCATCCAATCCCAGTCTCGCTTCCATCCTAGCACAGATCCACACATTCTCCACCACAAAAGGTTCCAAGAATTACCTAAACCGGCACGCATGAAGCGAGCGCGCACGCACCGCACACAACTCACCGGTCCAGATCTCTAGCATCGCAATTTAACCTCGTGATGAGTTGCGAGTGACTGGGTTTGGGCGCGAGAAGCGGGAAAAGTGGCGTAAGGTTTTTAGTTCCGCTGGATGTAGATTGGTGGATTGGTGGTATGATGTTGTAGGTTCTCGGGTTGCTGGGTTTAGATCAGCCGGATTGCGTAGGTATAAGGGAATGGCATAGAAGGTATGATTACATCTTATTGTTTATGTATTAAAACCTGCTAGGTCTGATGACCACATTATCCAAGTACGCCTAGCTTACACGCGTATTACTCGATTGCTTTTACGGGATTCAGATCGTCGTGTGTTTGGATTTGAAATTTGATGGAGCGGTTGTTTGAACGGGGTCAGATTTGCTGTGAGTTTGCATGTAGGTAGTTGGGATAGATAGGTGGGGCGTTTATGGAGGATGAGTAGAGATTGAATTAGGGGTAGATAAAGGTTTGGACACGTAGGCTGCGGCGAGTTAGGTATCAATCCAAGGTGGAATACTCCAGGGACTTGGTTGGAATAACTACACTTAACGTGAGATTTGCGTATGTAGAATCGTTTGAGGAAGTGGTTGCGAATCGAATCGAATCCCACTGAGTAATATCTTCGAGTTGTCGAGGGACCCGACAGAAAAATACGTTTACTTATCCGCTGCTTCCAAGCACTTTCTGTTTCCTGCATTAAGCATCTAAAATATACTCACCTTATCCTGCACTCACCCAACCGCATGCTCGGCAATATAACACCTATCTTACAAACCTCCAGCACCCGAACCTTCCACTCTCTTTACTAAGATTGGTTCTATACCACACTTCCCACCTCCCTTCACACCAACCTATTATATCACAGATAACTCACCTCACTAAATCACAGCCCTTTGCCAATTTCGAAAACTCATACACCCACTCAACTGGGATCCCAAAGATTCGCCCTTTCTATGCACTAGATCCCTTCCGTAGCTTCCATACGCGTACGAATACGCTATAGTCCACATTCGACCGCGCCCGACCACAATGCACATCATTGTTGAATACACCGCTTAACTTTCTATCATAAAGTTACAGTCGAGAAGCAAATCGTCAACGTCCTTCGCAACTTCTAACAACATCAGGCAACTTCACAATCACAAAAATACAGTCAGTATATGGGCGGAAACCCTGGGTTTCCATGATCGATATTCTCTCGAATCTCGAAGAGTAAGCCTGTCTGTACGAGCAGGACAAAGTAGACACATGGAGAAGGAATAAGGAGGGGGATATATCCAGCTGCATGACCCACCATGCCCGGTCTAACCTAACCTGACCCTGACCGAAACAATGCCCCGATTGCCGAGTCCATGTTGCCTGTGACGCCGAACGCACTATGCTGTGGTACCCCGATGATGTGACAAAGGAAAAGTGAATACTCGGGAGGGGGGAAATGACACCGAAGTGTTGAATTACGCACCCGAGAGTATTATGCAATATAGACCGCTGAGATTTCGCAAGTTCCGCCTGTACGTTCCGATACTAAACGTCGAGGAGCGTGGGCTTCCCTTCTGCGTAGACCTACTGCGGAGAAATAACAACCGGCTCGTTGGTAAGAGCGGGTTGTGGAGCCGTCGAGGGACGAGGAGCGTCTTCCGCCTGGGGAGAGCTAACCCTACCCTCGAGAATAGAGCCACGACGGAACCTGACCTTCCTCTCGGCCTGCTCGGAGATCCTAGTGAGTTCGCTGACGAATGATTCTCCCCACCAAGCACTAATTGACTGTTAGCTGCAATTCAAAGCATGAACAGGAGAAGGGGAGTGACAAACCTAGTATATTTGTTGACGTATCGTGCGAGCTTTTGGTAGTTAAGAAGGCGCTGCTCGTCTCCCATGGTTACGGCGTCATGGATGGCGTCGGCCAACTCCTCGGTGTTCCAGGGATTGACTATCAAGCTGCCGTTCAGGCTCTGGGCAGCACCGGTAAACTCCGATAGAATCATAACTCCATGACGCTTTTGTTGACAGGCGATGTACTCGTAGGAAACGAGATTCATACCGTCGCGGGTAGAAGACACAAGGCATACATCGGACGCGGCGTATAGAGCGATGAGCTCGTCGAACGAGACCGACTTATGCATGAAATGGATAGGCATGAACTCGACAGTGCCGAATTTGCCATTGATTCTTCCGACCAGCTCGTTGACAACAGCGCGAAGATTCTGATATTCCTCAACGTCTTGACGGCTCGGAACCGCAACCTGCACAAGGACGACCTTGCCAATCCACTCTGGATGTTCGGTGAGGAAGACTTCGAGTGCGTGCAGTTTCTGTGGTACACCCTTTATGTAGTCGAGGCGGTCGACACCAACCATGAGTTTGACGCCTTGGAACTTGCGTTCTAGAGTTGCGATACGCTCTTGAACCTTCGGCTTCTTCAGACCCTCCTCGAATTTCTCGGGATCGATGCCGATGGGGAACGCGCCGACCGTGATGACCTTGTTCTGAAACTCGACGCCATTGGGAGTGGTTGCGAGCCCGCTGAGAGGCATTTCAGTTAGCATAGGAAGACCCAGGGTGTGGTGGTCAGGAGCTGGGATAACTTGCAGGATGCGTGAACAGCTGCTCAGAAAGTGACGAGCATAGTCATAAGTATGGAAGCCGATCAGATCGCAATGAAGAACCCCGAGCAGGATGTCATTGCGGACGGGGAGAATGCGGTATATCTCTGAGCTAGGGAAAGGAGTATGGAGGAAGAAGCCGAGCTTGACATTCTTCTTCGTCTTTCCAATCTCCTCCCGCAGCATGGATGGCAGGAGCATGAGATGATAATCATGAACCCATACCATGTCATTGTCCTGTACATCCTCGGCCACGGCCTTTGCGAACAGGCGGTTGGCTTCGGTGTATGCCTTCCAGGCCTGCTCATCAAAGGTGATTTCGCCCGGATGATAGTGAAAGAGAGGCCAAAGGATCGAGTCTAGAAAGAAATCATTGAGTTTGCGGCCTGAGACGACCTGAATGTCAGACTCACTCGAGAACCCGTTGTAGTGCCTATCAGCAAGTTCATCATCTAGCATGATTGGCACTGCGTTGTATTCCTCCTTAAGCCGATCTTTCAAGATCTGAACCTCATCGTGGGGTACTTGAAGCCCAGGCCAACCATACCATTGGAAGGTGGTGGACTTGGAAAGGCCACTGAGGCCACTTACCAGGCCTCCAGAGGACATGGAGAACTCAAACTTCCCTTCGTCGGACCTCTTGATTGTGATGGGGAGCCGATTGGAGACTAGAAGGAGGCGGCCCTCGACCTTCTCGGTAGTCACAAGTGGTGGCATTGCGACGGCGTAGCTTCACCGAGCTACCGGAACGCCGAGCGCAAGAGTTGTCTGATGTTTATGCGTATGTGTATGTGTAATTGGGGGAGATATCGGAGCGAGGTGAGGTGAGCTTGTCGGGAGCGGGGTTTAGGGTTTGTAGTCTCGGAGAGGCACTGTGCTGTGTAGCAGTTAGCGGACAACTCTAAGTCTGGTGGCTCAGCGGCGTGGAGTAAGACCGAAGGCACACAAGGAGGAGGAAGATTGGGAGAGGAGGGAGAGAAATATTGGGTGTTGTTTTGGGAGCGACAAAAGAATGACCAACTGGCGTACCTTCTAGCAGCTTTGCTGGATGCAGCAAATTGTGGGAACGAATCGCAGCAGGGGAGGAGCTGAGCTGGTTCTGGCGAGTGCTGGAGCAGCCGTGGGAGATGTTGGATGAGGCGGCGCGCGCAATTGAAAGGTGGAGGAAGATGATTATGCGCAGGTGGGTGTGGACGTAGAGGTGGAGGAGGTGGAGGGGTAAAAAGAGAGGCGGAGGTGGGGTAGTGTGGTGGTGGTTGTTGTTGTCGTAGGAGGGGAGGCAGGTGAGAGAGAGCAAACGGCGGCGGTGGACAAAAAGTTCGAATCGCCATGATGTTCGGATTGCGCAAATAGCAACTGACGTAGCCGCGCGAGTCCCAGCGCCGGCCAGCGCCCGCGCCCGCCCTACCCCCCCTACCCCCCCGGAATCCCCCAATGGCGGCGGGCCATCCAGGAACACGGCGGGGGTTTCACAGGCCAACTGGGCGCGCCTCAGGCTGATGTGCATGGGCGCCCACCGCCGGTACTTGGTGCACTGGTGCCGGCTGCAGCTGGCAGTGGTACAGACCCCGGGGTGCATGTGCTCGTGCTTGGTGCCCTTACTACCTTTGGTACCTTTACCTCACCCTCCGAGGCCTGTGAGGTGTCGTGTCCTCGCAAGTTCCAGGTTATGACAGGTTTCCTGGTTGAAGCAAAGACCGTGAGGCTGAGTTTCAACCTGCTTGAGGCCCTGCTGCCCTGCTGCCCTGCTGCCCTGCTGCCCTGCTGTGTGCTGCCAATCCCTGCTTCTTCCTATCTATCCAACCTTCTGCTGTGTGTGCTTGTAAACGCAGCACCTAGGTACATTCATGATCGCTGCATTGCTCTTCTACCATTGGATCCCAGGTAGCAAATTGTTGCTTTCCCGGGACGTCACTTCAACGGCCTTCACGGCCATTATTTTTGGACGTCCTGACACGTGCGCCGATCCCCACTGGCATTCCACACTGGGCTTGCATCCGCCGCTCTCAATGTCCTACCCGTGGGCTTACCTTTCTTACCCGTGGTAGCAAATAGTCGGTAACTGGGATTGAATATTTACAAGGAGGCCTGGAGTTGTAACAACAGACCGTTCGAAATTCAGAGCAAGACAGAGAAGATGGAAAACATCAGTCGAAAATAAGCATCAGGCCATGCAAATTGGGTTATTTTACTGTATACTCTCGTGGTGGTGACACATTGTTGGATTCATCCCCGGCTCCTTCACCGTGTGCCCTGCTTCCATCCTTCCTGCAGGCTGTCCTTTCGCTGCTTTCGTGTTTCTTGCTTACCTTAGCCAGGGCGCGGCTAATACTGCGTCTTGCTCGCACACCGTGGCCCTCTATTGTCCCAAAACTCGCTCCGCATCAAAGCCAGCCCAGCCTCCGTAGGCCACTCAAGGCCACTCCCCACCCACCAGCCTGTCGCTTGCTAGACCCACTCGCTCCGCTCCCGCGACTCTCTCCACACGCGCCCTGTCGCGCGCTGACTTGCTTTTCGTTCATAGAAATCCTATAACATCCCCCCTCGCCAGACATGTCGGACTCAGACGCGCCGCACATTCCGTCAGACGCCGCAATCTCTCGTGCCCTCCGCGATGTCGTCATAGCAATACACAAGACGGGCGTTACAGACGACCTTACTGTCAAGCGTGTTAGGGCTAAAGCTGAAGAGGAGCTACAGCTACCTTCCGGCTTTCTCAAGTCCAATCAAGAATGGAAACATAAGAGTAACGATGTCATTCGTGAAGCTGTCGTGCGTCAAAACTGCTCTCAATTGCTCTGCGCGTCGTCCTAAGAAACCATCTAGGAGAAATATTGTGGCGAGGACCCGGCGTCCGAAGCACAACCTGTTTCCTCACCTCCCAAACGCTCCAAGCCTACCCCACCGCCAAAGAAACGCACTCAACCTAAGGAAGGATCAAGGGGGGTGAAGCGCGCCGCCGCCCCTCCTAAGAAACCCCAGAAACGACGGAAAACAATCGTGTCCTCGGACGACGAAGCAGATGCAGAACCTCAAATCAAAGAAGATGTCATATCAGATGAAGACAGCGAGCCCAAGAAACCTATGCGCCGCACGAAGAAAGTCGTTGAGTCGGACGACGAGGATGACAACATACCCAATGGAGCGGCGCCAATCAAACCGTCAAATGTAAAAGACGAGGGTAGTGAGGATGAGGGCACACACGGAGCAATAGTGGCGAAGGAAGAACCCGACCCGCAGTCCGCATTGGATATCAAAGGAGACTTGTCGGAAAGTGAGCTGTCTAGTCTTATAGATGAGCCGCCGGTCAAGAAACGCCAAAAGAAAGCATCGACAGAGAAGAGCGGAAAAGGCTCCAAGGCGAAAGCTAAGACCAAGACCAAGCCACCGAAGTCTAAAGCTGCGCAGGATGAAGACCCAGATACGGCTGAAATCAAGAGGCTTCAAGGTTGGTTGGTCAAATGTGGTATTCGGAAAGTATGGTCGCGGGAGCTGGGCAAGTGCGACACTGCGAAGGAGAAGATTAAGCATCTGAAGGGAATGCTTAAGGATGCAGGCATGGAAGGCAAATATTCGAACGATAAGGCCGCAAGGATCAAAGAACAGCGAGAGTTTGCAAAGGATCTAGAGGCAATCCAAGAGGGCGAGCGCATGTGGGGTAAGACAGAAGAGATTGAGTCTCAAGGAAGGCCTAGAAGGAGGCTCAATAGAGGTAGCAGGCCTGTGGTTGCTGCAGATAGCGATGACGATGAAGATGATAATGGCAGTAAGGAAACGGACGAAGCTAACAGTTCAAAGGAGTCAGCAGAAAATGACAAAACCGAGGATGAGGATTCCGACGAGTAGATGATCCATTTCTACAATAAAGGGTTATACGGCCTCTAGACCGCTCCCCATAGCATTCTCGCTACATAGGGGATTGAGGTGAGCTCTCTACAATAGCCTCCACCTTTTGAATCTCAGGTCTGGTCAGATGTCCGGATTTGCCAAACGCCCCTGCCATTTTTGAAAAAGCAGATGAAGTTGACCCTTACCCTGGTGTGGGGCGTACTCCTTGCGTAGCGCTTCGCAGGCATAAAGCTCGTTTAGGATTGTGAAGAGCCAGAGCTACCATATAGCTAGCGTCGGACAATCCAGTTATTTCTCTGAACTTAGTATTCTCTTAAAATCTACTTGATTTAGTAAATATTATGAGCGCGTATGATTGACACAATTGCCTTTGTACCTTCTGGTAGATGATCCATGCAATCTGTGCAAGTCGTAGCCTTATGCTCCATGTGCCTGGCCAGAGGTCATCCGCTGGGCCACCAAACTAAAGACCGCAACCGACGACATAAAGAGAACTAAATTATAGAACTGTACGAAATGATTTAGGACCTCTCCGAGTAGGAATGAATTGGAAACATACGGCATTTCTTGAATATGCACTCTCCTCCGCTTCAGTACGAGCTTCGACGAAAAGCCGTCGCAAATTAGGTAGATTGGAAGGCTAAGACGCAGATTCAGTTTGTTATATCCCGACACGCGCTACTTTGTTGTTTACCATGTTTGAGTAGAGCTTTTATTTGATTGACTTTCTTGACTTCGGTGGTGGTGTTGTGGTCAGAGGGACAGAGCTTCGAGCTCGGACGGCTGCCTCGCCAAATCAGATCGAACCGGCGGCGACGGTGACCTTGTACGGAGGAGCCTCATCGATCCCGCCAGACCTCGACATTCAAATTTCCCCACCACCAACAACGCTCCATACTGTCCGCGCACAATCACTCCTACCTGCCCTCCATTACCTGGTTTCTCGCCGTCACTCGTCGTCATCGAGAACGTTGCGCCGCCGCCTTCGGTCCTGCTACTGTCAGCCCCTCCAGCGAGAATATTCGAAGTGTATGAGGGACACCGTTGCATTCGGCAACGCTGCCTTTGAAGCCTAGAGATGGCGGTCAATAGGATAAGGGGCGCCTTTGCAGTGCCTAGAAAGGGCGAAACTTTTGAGTTAAGGGCAGGTCTGGTGTAGGAGATTCCCATTCAATCATTATAGCGTGTAGCTGACTAGGTGGCTCTAGGTCTCAATATGCATACGAACGGTTAGCACGTCCACATCCATGTAGAGGGTGACAAATTACTAAATTTTCTACAGGAAAGAAGCAATTCAGAAGACTATCATGTCTATGACCCTTGGAAAGGATGTCTCGGCGCTCTTCCCTGATGTCCTGAAGAACATTGCAACAGGGGATTTAGACCAGAAGAAGCTGGTATACCTTTACCTCATGTGAGTGTCTGCATTCAACCATGAGTAGTCTCTATATACATGCTAACATCCGCACCAAGGAATTATGCCAAATCACATCCGGACCTTTGTATCCTAGCGGTGAACACCTTTGTGCAAGATTCCGAAGATCCCAATCCTCTAATACGTGCCCTGGCTATACGGACGATGGGATGTATTCGCGTGGACAAAATGGTAGATTACATGGAAGAACCGTTACGAAAAACCCTCAGAGACGAATCACCCTACGTTCGCAAGACTGCAGCGCTGTGCGTAGCAAAACTGTTCGATCTAAATCCACAGATGTGTCTGGAAAATGGCTTTCTTGAGCAGCTACAAGAAATGATCGGAGATCCAAACCCTATGGTCGTCGCAAACTCAGTGACTGCCCTGGTGGAGATTAGCGAAACAGCACCGGAGACCAAAGCATTTGAGATCACACCCACAACTCTGAAGAAGATGCTCATGGCACTGAACGAGTGCACTGAATGGGGTCGAGTAAAGATACTGACCACTCTCGCCGAACATAAAGCTGCAGATATCAAAGAGGCAGAGCACATTTGTGAAAGAGTCTCACCGCAATTCCAGCATGTCAATCCCAGTGTAGTCCTTGCGGCAGTAAAGGTCGTGTTTCTCCACATGAGGTCCATCTCCTCCGAATTGGCAAGATCGTATCTAAAGAAGATGGCCCCACCATTAGGTAAATCCTCCTAGCATTGCAACTTTATCTCTATGTAGTACTAATACCCATAGTCACGCTTGTGTCATCTGCTCCCGAGGTTCAGTATGTGGCTCTACGAAATATCGACCTCCTTCTCCAGAAACAGCCGGATATCCTCAGCAAGGAAATGCGAGTCTTCTTCTGTAAATATAACGATCCGCCGTATTTGAAGCTTCAGAAACTCGAGATCATGGTGCGCATAGCGAACGACAAGAATGTAGATCAGCTCCTTGCAGAGTTGAAAGAATATGCAATGGAAGTCGACATGGACTTTGTCCGACGGGCAGTCAAAGCTATTGGTCAGGTCGCTATCAAGATTGAAAGCGCCAGCGAGAAATGTGTCAACACACTATTGGATCTGATCAATACTAAAGTCAACTATGTTGTCCAAGAGGCTATAGTAGTCATCAAAGACATATTCAGAAGATACCCAGGATACGAGGGCATAATACCGACCCTTTGTCAATGTATTGATGATTTGGATGAGCCAAACGCCAGAGGGTCCCTTATCTGGATTGTTGGAGAGTATGCGGAAAAAATTAACAACGCGGGTGAGATCCTTACCGGATTTGTTGACGGATTTGCGGAAGAGTTCACCCAGGTAGGTTTGAAAAGTCACTATAATGCTACAAAAATAAATTCTAATATCAATTTAGACTCAACTACAGATTTTGACCGCGGTCGTTAAACTGTTCTTGAAGAAACCAGATCAGTCACAGGGACTTGTACAAAAGGTCCTGCAAGCTGCAACAGCGGAGAACGACAACCCCGACATCCGAGACCGGGCATACGTCTATTGGCGATTACTATCTAGCGATCCCCAAATCGCGAAGGTCAGAACTCGTTCCCTCCTTATGCATCAGTCGTCTAATGTTTTTCCAGAACATTGTCCTCTCTGACAAACCTCCAATCACATCAACTATACACTCTCTGCCACCAGCACTACTTGAACAACTACTTACAGAACTCTCGACTTTGGCCTCAGTGTATCACAAACCACCAGAAGCATTCTTGGGACAAGGCCGATTTGGTGCTGAAGCAATGCAAAAGGCCGCAATTGAGTATATCTTCTCCTCATTAGCAGTCGTTTTATATTCTAACGCAGTCATAGGGAACAACAGCAGAACGCCCGTGAGAACCCAATCGCTGCGGCTGCGGCAGCAGCCGTGGCCAGTGGCCAAGCCGCTCCACAATCCAACGTGGAGAACCTGCTCGACATCGATTTCGACGGCGCAGCGCCAGCCTCGTTGCAAAAGCAACCTACGGGCGGGGAGTCAGGCCTCGAAGGTCTCGCCGGTACACCACAGAGAGTTGCATCTCCGACCGGCAATGCAGCTCCAGCGTCGAACATGGACGACTTGTTGGACTTGTTTGGAAGCAATGGCGGCGGTGGTGGTGCTGGCGGCGCACCGGCTGGTGCTCAAATGTCGAACGATGACATTATGAATGGATTTGCTGGTCTAAATCTTGGAGGGGCCAGCCAACCGCCTCCAGCAAGCCAGCAGTTAAGCAATCAGCAGACGACCCAGAAGAGTAACCAAGATCTCCTAGATCTATTTTAGCTGGAGAGGATGACTATGGGTAAATCTTGCGGAAGGCGAAGGGCATATTGAAAAGCATCGGGTGGCGCACACGGCATGTCCTGTACGAAGCCATGTATAGCACGCGACAGTAGAGATAAGCTATGAAGGACAATTTTCTCGTCTATATATTTCCACTCGTCTTGAATTGGTCTGGTGCAACTTGACTTACAGCACCTGCCTCTCGTGGTAATGAATTGTCGGGAAAAAGAGCTGGCAACGATAAATGGTAAAACCTTCTCTAGGGGTGGCTAGATACTGATCCTTGGGAAATACAATAGTCCTCTTCACTTAGAAAATGGCGCTAGGTCGTATGAGTAGATATCTAATGTATTACTGACTTTGATGGGGACGATGATTTTAGGCCTGGCCCGGGATTTCTTCGCCACGAGGGCCTGCTAGCATTCACGAATATCACGTGAGCGCGACGTCCTGTACGGGTCGCGCTTTGACGAATTAGGTAGCGAGGCTTGGCATGATGCAACACTGGTCCTGTTTGTGGCCTCCTTCGAGTTGATGCACTCTGCTGCCTTGAATCTCTCACCTCCACTTCCATGGACGTTGTACGTGTGTGACGCGCATAACTTTAAACTTCTTCTTGACGGCTAGCTTTCTGCCCAACTCGAAGCGCGCAACTTCTCCACACAGCCATGTTTATGCTCCGCAACCGTTTGTTTGCCCCTCCCCCGCTACCAGCTTTTGCTTCTGCTAACATTTTACACAACCAGTCAGCAAGCTCGTCTTTGGAGATAACTCTAAGGAAACTATCGCCGAAATACCCCAAGGCCAGCTCTACCTGGTTCGCCCTCGTTCCGTCAAAGGTTACTCGGAGCTTATCTTCAAAGACGCGGCTGCAACGATTCGTCGAACTGGCCAAGAGTTCCAATACCAGCTAGTGATACAGAGGGCATACGAAGAAGGTGAAGAAGATCTGCTTGCCGAAGAAGCTGGTGAAGACGGCGGTATTGACGCATTAGTTGGCGAGAGAGACGAGAAGACCTTTCTGCTTGACGAGGAGCTCCATTTCCGAGTCGACGAGCGCTCTACTGGCGAGAGTATATTCGCGTGGCGTGATCTGAGCGGCGACGCAGGAGATCTTTGGGAATTCGTTTGCGATTCTTCTGTCGACAAGGAATTAGGTCTCATCTTCGTACACGCTGCCCTCCGTTGCCAGTACGAGAGAAAGTATCGTAAAAGTGCCGAGAACGCCTCCTTCGAAGAACTATCGGCATTCAGCCAGTTTGAAGAGCCCATTCCCGACGCAAGTCCAATTGCAAGCCCGGTCACCAAGTCTCCCACCACCGCGGCAGCTCCAGATACAGCAGATCTCTTTCCAAATACTACAAAGGAAAACATGGCAAAGAAAGCAGCAGGCAAGGGAGAAGTACCTCAAACAGAGGATCCAACAGCCGCACCACCATCAGTCATGCAGCCAACAGCTATCTCTACCTTGGCAGACCAAACCGCCGAGCTTCACCTATTCGACTTTCCATCCGGGACTTTCGTTCAACAGGACGCAAATGTCAAAGCAACCGTGACCGAGATTGGAAACTGGGAGTACTGGCTGCATATTGCTGGCGATGAACGCGAGTGGTTGGGCCAGCCGATTGTCGAGGACATCAACCCAGTGTTCAACTTCGAATTCAAGTCGTTCATCTTCAATCACTATCTCGATGATGGATCTGCGTATTCTTGGCTGCTACGGTTCAAAGAGCAGGAAGAGCTGGAAAACTTTCAGAATGGCGTCATGCAGGCACTTTGGGAGCATCTTAATCAGACCAAGTGGGGCAAGGCAAAAGATACTGATCGAGAATATGTGCTTGAAGCCTTTCAGGATCTTACTATGGAGGACGCTCCTGAGTACGAAGAAGAAGAGGAGGAGGAAGAGGATGATTATGAAGATGCTGATGATGGCCAGCGAAGTGAACACTATGATGAAGACGAGTCCGAGGACGACACCGAAACACAAGACAAAGAGGGTGGTGTCAATTCACAGCTTGCTGTTGGTTACAAGCACGACAGATCCTTCGTCGTTAGAGGAAACAAGATTGGGGTCTTCAAACACACCCCGGAGAACCAGCTTCAGTTCTCAACGACCATCTCGAATGTCAAGACTCCAAAAGGCAAAGCTTTCAACCCTAACAAGGTCATGCTCCACGCCGAAGACACGAATCTGATCATGCAAAATTTGGATAATCCAAATAACCTATACCGCATGGATCTAGAAACTGGTAAAGTCGTGGACGAATGGAATGTTCATGATGATATTCCAGTGAAAATTTTCGCACCAGAAAACGTAAGTGATCGATACGCTTGACCACTAGACTATGGCTAACATTATCACAGAAATTCGCTCAAATGACTGGTGAACAAACATTCCTGGGTCTCTCTGGAAACGCTTTGTACAGAGTCGATCCTCGCCTGTCTGGAAACAAGTTGGTTGATGATCAACTCAAGCAGTACGCGACGAAGAACGCATTCTCCGCTGCCGCTACCACTGAGAAAGGTCATATCGCAGTTGGTTCGGATAAGGGAGATATCCGCCTGTTCGATCGTCTCGGCATAAATGCAAAGACGCTCATTCCCGCTCTGGGCGATCCCATCATTGGCCTAGATGTTTCTGCAGACGGTAGATGGGTCCTGGCGACAACCCGAACCTACTTACTTCTCATCGATGCGCTACAGAAGGGAGGCAAGAATGATGGTAAACTTGGATTCGAGAAAGCCTTTGCAAAGGACGAAAAGCCGCAACCACGTCGCCTGGCTCTTACACCAAGCCATGTGGCTCAATTCCAACATGAAACTAAAGCACCAATATCATTCACTCCAGCTCGATTCAACATTGGTGTAGACGACAAGGAGACAACAATTATCACAGCCACTGGCCCGTTCATTGTTACCTGGAGCATGAAGAAGGTTCTGGCAAATCGCAAGGATCCGTACAGCATCAAGCGATATGCAGAGGAAGTCAAGGCGGACAACTTCAAGTTCGGATCAGACAAGAACCTGATTGTTGCACTCCCTAATGAAGTTGATATGATCGCTAAGCGGGCGTTGCAAAGGCCTACGCGAGAGAGTATTGCCACGCCGTCAAGGGTTGGTGCTGCTCGACGAAGTGGTGCGCGAGGAAGTTACCTGGGTCGGAACGATATCGTTAACAGTCCGTACTGATTCCAACGGTACAAAGTTTTCTTAGCTAGATTTCTTTCACACTGGCAGAAATATTTTGCAGTGGATTTGTTATGATATCCTTGGTATGGCGACCGAAGCTGGAGGCTGGAGGCTGGAGGCTGGAGGGTATAATTATGGGTATATTAAGAGGATATGAGGATAGGAGGAGAAACCGGCGTTTGTGTTTGTAGTGAGACGGCCTTCTGCACACGATTGATTCCCCCCGGTCCACGATATGATCGAAATAAGACCAAATTCCCACTACCGAGCTCTCCATCTTGCACATGTGCCATGTGGCCCGCATGATTATCGTCACATCTAAGACAGCATCTGCATCTGGCTTCGCTAAGCCTTGCATATTGCCTCGGATCCATTTGCCGGGCAGTGCAGGATCCCTTACGTACTGCATACAGAGTATAAACTCTGGTTCAAGCTGTTTGGTCGCCCTATGGCTTCTTCGACGCCGTGCTGTGGAAGATATCACGTCTCTGCACGTCTTACGTGCTTGTATTGTGTGAGTAAGATGAGCATGAGTAGGGCGGGGTATAATAATTGGAGTATCTGAGCTGCAGGCATGCCGCGTCGTTGTCGTAGGGCAGAGCATTATCGGTGGTGAGTCTGCGTATAAGAGCATAGTGCAGCGCCATGTATGTACAAGATGGGTATAGTATACTATGTACTCGGTAAGATTGGGGGAGAATGTGATGTGATGATGTAAGGCCGCGGCGTTTTTGCACGTGCCTTCGCATACCTATCTGCATACATTGCATGGTATGGTATGGTATGGCATGGCATGGCATGGCATGGGAGCATCGTGTAATCTATACAGCCAGCAGGAGCATGATATTACAGCCACAAATCGATCCACATCGGCATACATACCAGATACGAGGGGCAGGATCCAAATTCGGCAGAACAGCGAACAGCGCGCGGTAGCGAGCGCAGGACAGACAGAGTTTAGGCGGTGGGAAGGTTGGAAATGCAAGATTTGGGCATCAAAAAAAAAAAAAGACAGGACCATCTGACTACACAAGCAACTAGTGTGTCAATCATGCCGGGCGCGTCAATAACGGGTCTCCGACGATGAGCACGAGAAGGATGCTATGCTGTTCCGGTATAGCGCTCACTCGCAGGCCATAATTGGTCGGAACAAGATGCGAGGATGGACTGTCTTCCTTCCGTAAGGCTGATCGACGACGACGATGACGGGACGGGGATGAGTGGGAAGTAGCCACTACTGTACTCACAAAGAGTCATGCAGCAGAAGCAGAAGGGAGGGGAGGGGAGAAAAGGTCCATGGAACGTGCGTCTGTGTCTGTGTGTGTGAGCGAAGAAAAGAAATTGGAACGAACAGCCGGACTTTCCACGCTTATTCAATAGCCTTGAGCCGAAACGACCGTTTCCCGGACGCTCCAAGATCCTGGGAATCCTTGGGATTTCTCGATTTGATTGTGTGAAAAGAGGGAAGTGTGGTCCATGGTCTGTTTCAGTGAAGCCTATGACCTTCTCATTGGCTCCCGGGCTGAGAAGGACCTTTCCACCACCGCTAGAATGGGTGCAGATGTGAGCCATGTGTTGTGTCCCAGTAGGGTATACTTTGGGCACTGTGTACAGATACGAGACCGGGGAGCTGTATACGCTCCGCGAGTAGTGTGTTGCCCTGGACTGGTCTTGTCCTTGTTGTCTTCATTGTCGTCTTCGTCTGACCTACCCTTTGAAATGTGCCATGCGCGGCCCGTGTGAGCAGGAAAAGGCGAGATGGGGAAATCAAAAACCTGGCCGTGGAATGCGATTGGGAAAATTTCCGCCACGACGGGCGCCCTGCTCCGCCACAGCATGCAGCTGTCGTCGCTTTCGCCGAACTTGGGAGCAAGGTGACATTTCCTGGCGCATGTTGCCTGCATATCCTACCGAGATGTTGATTCGGGATTTGAAAGAGTGAGGTTGAACGAGAGACATGGAGGATTCTGGAGATGCAAGGATGCGAACGGCCGGCTAACGTTACTCGTCGCCAGCCCACGAGTACGAAGAACCGAGTACGGCGCAATTGCTAGCAGAATTCACTGCCAATCTTGGTCTGTTTCAAGGCGAGCAGCTATTCGCAGTCTGTGACGGCAGAAACATTCGATCAAGGCGGGCGGGGGAACAGGGAATTACGAGAACAATCAAAAGCGCGGGTGGGTCAGTCTTTGGGGGACGGTTACGGCAGACGCTCGAGGTGTAGTCGAGTTACCTAAACGGGCATCAATGATTTAGACGGTTCGGTACGGAGCGTGCGGACAGAATACCCGCAAGAGCTAGTTACTGTGCTGGGTACTTCTGTTACGGCTTGCTGGTTGCTGAATGGATGTATGTATGGAGTACGTCCACCGCCCTTTTGTCATCTGCCAGAAAGAGAGAACGAGCTCATTATTCTTCCAATTGCCAGGATCCGGGACAGTCAAACAGCCGAGGGAGATTGAGTTTTAAGGTTTCTGCCATCGCGGTACATCCCATAAGCAGCAGAAGCAGACGCAGCAGCAGCAGCATCGTCATCTTGGGGGGCTTGCTATGCTGCCAGGTCTCGGCTTTAGTAAAGGCATGAGCAGTCATCTGGTCTTCTTGCATACTCCCTTACACTGTACATGATCCTAAGTAGTTTGGCGCGCGGAGTGCCATGAACCGCATCAGATCGCGACTGGACGGGGCAAGGCCATCCCTTGCCTTTGCCTTGCCATGGAACAGGGCAGGGGAGTCCTTCGAAACGACGTTCCAGCATAGTGTTGCCATGTGCTCTTCGTTTGGGAATGTGGAACAGAATTTTTTTTTCTTTTTTCCCGTCATTGCTTTTGCTCACCGTCCCCCTGGGTTCGACCCACGCCAGAATCGGGTTAATCATCATCGACCTTCCCGAACCACCAGGCCCGTACCAACAGTTGATACCCGTTACGGCTCGTGTCGGCTGTATTGCAGGTTGTTGTTGGAGGCGAGCATGGGGGTTAGGCGGATGGATAATAAGGATGGGACCTGGTAGTGGTACCTCTATACGGAGGAGTACTCTCTTGGGTGATGTGCACATCTCATCTTTCGCCGTGCAGCAGACACGCGCGAGTCGGTCGGCGTGGAAGCAACCTTGGAATATTTGCTCGCCGGTCCGACACGTGCCAGAGCCGTGGTCGGAGATTATGTAGATTCGACTATACGAAGCCTGTTAAGATTGGCAGTTTTGCGAGGGTCTGGTATCTATATGAGGCTCTGATATGCACAGAACTCATCCCAACCCCCGAGGGCCACCGAGGACACCGAGGTAAATGCTAAAAGGGTCCGTGACGGACTATGTCAAGCAAATGCGTCATAGTAGATGTGATAGCGTTTAAGCAAGAAGGCAAACAAAGAGAAATGATATTCATTTTGACTGTCTCGTTAAGGCATTGCGGCACGGCCGCCTGCACCCGCCCGCTTACAACGAGACGCCTTGCATCCGCGGTGGGCACGTCTCTGCGTCGATACGCTTCAGAGAGGGCAGTCTTGCAGGGCTCTGAGCTCGCTAGTCCTCACCTCTCATACAGAGCAGCGATGACGCCGCCGCGGGATTGAGCGATAAGCCGATGAGATATCGTAACCAACGTCCGTGATACCCACACACACACCCATCGGAGGTGTCACACACACACGCACTCACACAACCCTTGCCCCTCGCCAGACAGATATCTCAAAATCTGCCCAGGAAGCCTCCGGCGCTGCCTCGGAGACAAGCAATCTTGGTTCAAAAAGGACCAACTGACGATGGGTAGTGTAGGCTTCACCGCCTGGAACAACAATCCGGGCTACTCAGGGGTGGACGCAATACGACCGGCCGCCGGGAACAGCTTGCAAGTCCTGGAACTGGGTCAAATAGCACGACACTCTAGATTCCCCGTTGCTCGATGCCATCACGCAAGACGATTGTTCTTTTTTTCCGCAACCCCCAGAGCTCGCAGCAGGGTATGACGATGCAAGGAGTGAGCAGCGAATCCCAAGACCCCAAATCAAGACCCTGTGTGGAGATGGGATGGCATGGGATGGGATACCTCCCACACCCACGCCCACAGTGCCACACCCATACCCATACCCATTACCCACACGCCTGGAGATTTGATCTGGAACTTGCTTCGACGCTTCGACGCTTCTTCGCTCCAGTTTTATTGTGTGGGCGCCGTTGGGCGCAGTGCCGCTCGCTTGCTCACTAACTATTATAACCACCACTCCTAGGGCCATCCATGACGAGCAAAGCGCATCGACTACTTAGCGGCAGGCGGGAGTCTTTTGCTCGTGAAGCTAGCAGTGTATCCGCGAGGACTAGTTAAGTAGAAGGGGGTGGTTGGAATAATGGGAGAGTAGCGACAGAGAAGTGTCCGCTGGGACCTGCTCTCATATTACGCAGTACGGCACCCACCCACGCCGCGTCCCAATTCACTCTCTGGCTTGGTGGAATTGAGCGAGCCGGGCGTCCCTGGCACGTTTGAACCCATTTGGACCATGATGGACCCGAGACTCTGGATCATCGAGCGGCTTTGTGACCGTGGGCAGCGTGCTTCAGCCGATCCTTGGCCTTCCCTGTCAAATGTCACCTCCCCAGCCTGTCCCTCTGTGCCTCTGCCAAATGACAAGTACCACTTGCCCACCAGCACCAGCTTCCCTCCTCCAAGATCGTCCTGCCGTCCCTTTTCATTCCGTCCGCACGCCCGACGGATCAGGACTGCCACCGCGTAGTGCATGCTCTCCCTGCGAAAGACACCACCCTCGTCCCTCTCTGCCCCCACATTGCTCCCCTCCGCCAGTACGACCCTCTGGCACGTGTCGGCGATGGCCCAGAGGCGACCTACCCTAGCCAGTGCCCTGTCTGACTAGGAAACAGAGGTGAGTTGGTTGCTCATTACTTGCTACCGTTGGCGTCCTGGGGCTTGTGCTGCTGCTTGACCGCCAGGGTGTCAATCAGCCAGATATAATAATAAAATCTACATACCCACTATCCTTCCCCATCTCGTCACTGATTTACCTTCCCGTCATCTTCTTCTCTCAAGCACCGGGTTTTGCTACAGGCTCGACGCCATCGGTGTCTATCCTCCTTGTCCTTCTCCCGTCTCATCCCCGCTACGCTTTGTCCTTTGTCTATATACGCCCTTTCCTCTCTGGTCATCTCCCTCATCGTCCATCAATGTCCCCTTGAGTGATCATTGACCATGGCCTTCAGCTCAGATTCGAAGAAAGGCTCCCCATCCGCAGAGCCACAAGAGAGCGACAACCCGTTACAAAGAACTCAGTCAAGCAATTCAAAAGCAGCAGAAGCGACAAGCAATTCTCAGCCACAACGAGGATCCCAAAATCAAGGCGCGATGGCGACGATTGCTGACGACGACGACCGCTTGCTCGTACGCATTGGGTACACGCCGGTATGTTATAGACACGCAAGCGCAGGATATTTCGGCCGTAGCCGCTACTAACCAACACTAGGTACTACAACGACACTTTTCTCGGTGGTCCACTGTGTCTTACGCGATTTCGATTCTGGGAGTGCTTGGTTCAGTTCCAGCAACCTATGGTAGTCCTATGATGGCTGGTGGACCTGCGACTGCAGTATGGGCATGGTTCATAGGCAGCGTTATGGCTTATTGTATAGCTAGCTCTGGTATGTCCATTGAAGCAGCCAAGATATATCAGGGCCTTAGTACTGATCTTTCTAGTCGCGGAACTGGTGTCGGCATATCCCACAGCTGGAGGAATGTATTATGTGACAAAGCATGTTGTTCCTCCGGAACATGTTGCCTCCTGGGCTTGGATCATCGGTTGGTGCAATTTCTTGGGTCAGGCGGCGGGCGTTGCCAGTCTTGCATATACGATCTCCCAGATGATCCTCGCGACAGCCGTGATGCACTCATCGCTAGGGAGCGGTGAGCCCTCATTCACACCGTAAGGAATGTTAATCTTGCATAGCCTTCAGTTGCTAAGAAACTTCTAGAACCGCTGTACAAACGGTGCTACTCGCTATCCTTGTTCTATGTCTATTCGGAACCATTTGCTCGTTCCCTACTGAATGGTTACATAAAATCATTCTATGGTTCGCCCCAATTAACAGTAGGCACCCGAATGCCATTTAACTTGCTTTGATATCTAACAATTACAACAGTCATTGCATCGATTTGCATTTGTATCGCTTTACTCGTTCTCACACCAGACAAACAAAATGCTAAATGGGTATTTACCACCGTCATGGACGGTTCAGGCTGGGGTAGTAAGGGATTCTCGTTCCTTCTTGGGTATGTCTACCGATCATTACCCAAATGATGGCCCGCCTAACATAATCAGCTTTCTTTCAGTTGCATGGACAATGACAGACTATGACGGGACAACTCAGTGAGTCTACTAGTGTTCTTGCACGTAAGCCAATCTAATCAGGTCACACAGCATGTCCGAGGAAACGCATGACGCTGCAATTCGAGGACCAGTGGCAATTCGAACCGCCATTATAGTGTCCGGGGCAGTAGGATGGATGTTAACAGTAACATTTTGTTTCTGCATGTCAGATTACGACGGGATCATGGCAACTCCGACTGGTTTACCTGCAGCCCAGATCTTCTTTAACGCAGGAGGACGGACAGGAGGGACAATCATGTGGTTCTTTGTTATTCTCGTGCAGTTCTTCACCGGTTGCTCTGCCATGTTGGCGAATGCAAGAATGGCATGGGCATTTGCCCGTGACGCAGCTTTGCCATTCTCCGGGTGAGTTCAGGCAAAAGTCAATTACCAAGACGCGTGACTGACGCAACACAGGTTCTGGAGCAAGGTGAACGGTATCACCAATACGCCAGTCAATGCCGTGTGGCTTGTCGTTGCCTTTTGCAGCTGCCTCGATCTCATTGGAATTGGCAGCACTCTCACGATTGTGGCGATTTTCAGCATCACTGCACCAGCACTTGACATCAGTTACATTGCAGTCATAGTCGCGCATAGATGGTATGAAGGCCAGGTCAAATTCCATCCGGGACCGTACACGATGGGCAAATGGAGCAAGCCGGTCAATGCAATTGCGGTCACATGGGTGTGCTTTATTAGCGTGATCTTGTTCTTCCCGCCGAACAAGCCGGTTACACCTTCCAACATGAACTACGCCGTTTGTGTAGCAGGATTTATTTGTCTCTTCAGCATGCTCTGGTGGTATGGAGGAGCACGAAAGTAAGATTCCCATTCCTAAATTCGGTATATATTCGCTAAAAGGATATGTTCTAGAACCTACACGGGTCCCCGAACAAACGACACCATTGATATGCTCCCCCCTGAGGATCCAGAAGCCATCCTTAGCGACTACGACATCCCATAGGCGTCACCACGAGAAATGGCAGAAAGAATCACACGAGCGAGCGTAACGAACTAACTCTCAGCATGCATGCATCAGATAGAAGTCACGATCCCACACGCATGAGTACGCATATTTTAGCACGAGCCTAGGTAGCTGCAAGGCATCCGCATCGAGTCATATGCATATCGATCCGCCTGGGGCGGATGTTACACATCGGTATTTTCCCTTTACGAATCACACAGCAACACGGAGTTTGGGAAGAGAGGGGTTTGCTTTTTCACGTAAGCGGCGCATTCAGGGGTTTGGTTGGGGGGAATTGTAAGCCACACCAAACACCACACGATTTCTCATCCGACAAACCCTTCTGCCCGTCATCCATTCGTTGGATTGTTGTTATTTTCTTTCCACACCACCTGCTTCCGGCATGGGCACTTTTACATTCTTAGATAGGGCTGCCCTTAGCGTTGATGTTTCTTTTTTGCTGTTGGATTTTTCTTATTATCGGCGGTAAGCGCGTGGTTCGTCGCTGCCACCTCCGCCGCCGACTCTATGCGCATATGATCCGACATTTTGCAAAGTTATACCCGCGTCATATACTCCCATATAGACTTTTAGAAGAAGATACCCCCTGCTTGAATAAGAATCGAGTCATCAGCATTTCTAGCTTTTTGTTTACATGATAGTTTTGGTGGGTTTGTGAATATGATGCAGTGGACCAATCTTTTAAGTCAACTGGCCAGTATGGATGTACGTACGTCTGGCAGGTGCACAGGTACATACTTATCCATCGAAAAGCTGATTTCCAAGATATCGGATTCCTCCGACGACCTAATGTAAGCCCATCAACCATTCCACCAACCCCAGACAAACACAATTCAGGGCAAAGACCATCGCAAACCTTATCCCCCTCCCCATCCGCCTCACCCCTCGCTCTAGATTGTCCCGCAGTTTTCCTTTTTCTGCCATCTCCTGTCACCTTGTGTAACACTTGTATGTACATCAAACACCAACTATACCAGGTATGTATGTACGTATGTACGCACATGTGCTTGGATCAACGCGCTCTTTCTCCCGGTCCTCCTCCCATACCGTACCACCGGCCAGCCCATCCAACCAACCAACCAACCAAACCACCCCTACCCGTGGTCTCTCGCCACACCAACATGTACTCTATCTATCCAGGGTGCCAGGCAACAAGGCTAAAATAAAAGGTAAAACAAACAAACCATCTAACCGCTCCTACCTTCCTGCACTCTCTCTCCGGCTTCAATCCTTCCGACGGCATATCTGAAACTGTATATCCCGATAAGATAACATGTCCATGCCCGATCCCCGGTCCCGATCCCGATTTTCAAATCCGATTCTGATGCTCCCGATCCTGAATATGAGGCTGGGAGGGATGATTCGTGGGTGAGCATGAGGGGAGAGCAAAAGCAAAGACAACATGGCTTTAGTATTTTACTGTTTTCCCTCACTGTGTATTGTTGTGTCGGTGATCTCCACGAACACCGCGGAGTTAAATTAACCAAACTCAATCACACCATCCACCCATATTTTCTTTTTCTTCACTTTCCGCCTCGTGTTTCCCGTTTCCCGTATCCCCCGCCTAGTCCAGCCCAATCCACATCCCATCCCGCCCGTACATACATACATACCATACATACATACATATAGGCGCAGTCAATCCCATCCACCCCATCTGATCCGGGAAACTTTGACGGGCCGTCCCGGGATGCTCCGGTCCGCAGCCTCGTATTTTGAGTCTAGGTACGCGGGCGGGGCGGGTCATGGCATGCGCTTGATGCGGTAGGTAAGGCGCGGGAGATTGCATGTTTGGATGGCCGCGTGATGTGGGTTCATGTCTGGCTGTGCATCTGTTATCTAGGTGTGTTTGCGTATGTGCTTCTTCGTGCGGTGGGTTGAGAGTCAATTCTCGGGTGGTTAAGAGGGGATGTTCATGGTGGAAGTGTTTGTGGAAATGGTGGTCTTCGTGATTCTCTTTAGTAAATAAAACCGGGTATAGCGAACGAGTAACAATACCCTGCTCTAATCCTACATATAACCTCTTTGCGTCTCACACATGTCACTGGACAGCAGCTTTGCTGTTCTTCCTCCAGAAGAAAAGGATTTAATCTGCACGCTTTTAGGATTCAAGGATGGAACCTAACATGCATGCTGCCTGTCAAAGAAACAGTGCCAGGACTCAAGTCTCTCTCAAACCTCTGCTTCCCCGTATATAACAAACTCAAATATAGATTACAGTACATCGCTCCCAAACCTACAACATACATATACTACTTAGGATCATCTACGGAGATTCAACAATCCCAAATCTACGCATAGAAACGACGACTTGAAAAAACAACCCTAAGACTATCGCGCGTAAGTACCCCTAATCATGCCGAGTATCCCCAACCCTCACCTCAAAGTACCCTCGTCTGGATTGACTTGCTTGGAACTCTTTATATCTCTTTACTTTTCCATCCTCTTCTACTTCTCTCCTGTACTCTTAAGTCTGATTATATTTATATAGTCTAGTATTACCCTTTTTAAAACGCACACTCTGCTAGTAGCCTCTATAACCAACCATCCTACCCCTCCACCACCTACTAACCACTTACTTCCAACCACACAATAACAAAATATACTTTATTCTAAAGCAACACATAACCCCATCCCCAACTCCCAAAATATACCAAATTACCTACCTTGCCTTTTTACGCAGACGTGAGGAAAAGTACTTAATTCTAATCATGATTTCGAGTTCGAGTTCGAGTTCGAAGTTTCAATTCTAGTTCTACTTCGAACTACGATCCAATCTACGCTCCATCTAGACCATTTATTTCGTACGTTAGGTTAGAGCGGTAGAAATCCTCTCCGTGTACCCCGCATAGGGAAATGGAGTCGAAAATGGTACCTTTTTCTTTCGTTAAGAAGCTTTTAATCGAGGTAAAAAGATAGATAGATAGATGGTCTTGTGGTTATGTTGGAATTTGGATTGCTACGTCGGGTTTTCATTAAGTTCTCATCGAATTCAAATTCAAGCAATAGTTTCTCAATATATATATAACCAGCTCTACGTTCCAACACCCACCTCCCACCTCTCTAGAATGGAGTAAGTGACTTAATACACCGTATCACTTAGTGTCATGGTTTCCACCCGACGTTCATACTACATCAGAGCTGTTTCAAGAAATGCTGTTCGAGGAATATGACTCTTTTTTAGTTTATTTTACAGTTGCTCTCTCTATTCTTGCCTTTTGGGATAGGATGAATCTACAACTTCTTTCTGTCAAAGACGAAACCCGTCGCGACACAGAGTATCATGTCAAAGTTCGACAAGATCTATACCAAATAATAGGCAGACAGGCAGTGCATATATCCTATCAGTAGGTATCCACCCCATCAAAACCGGGTCCTACTACACTCAAGCTTCAACCTGTTTGCACCTCGTACTTCAAAACTCCTAGGACCCACCCTCTTTAAGTATTTGATACAAGCTGGTTTGTGACCCAGGGAAAATGCTAGATAAAACAAGAGAGGTCCAAATCTGGGGTTTTCCTCGAATTCGCGTTGGGTATAGACTTTCCTCGTCACAGCACTTTCTCCACGCTATGCAGGGACGAGAAAGGATTATCGTTGTGTTTTTAAGACAAGACTAGTATTTGTCCTCGGCTGGAAATAAATATTTTACGAAGAAATGTTTGAATATTCAATCAAATTGAGCCGCTGTCGGTATTTTACGAAGGGAGAACCGTCTTGTCCATACTTCCTTTTCGGTGGATGGGGTGTCCATTGCTATTTGATTGCGAGTCCCCATAAGCCCACTTGGTGGCTGCGTTGACGGCTTTCGCACATAGAGGATCAACATGCGCAACCCAGAGTGCAGCAGCGCGATATAGAATATAGTAGAAGACGCCGACCGCGATAAAAACGTGTGTCGTCGAACCACGCTGGAGGTCCATCTGTTCTCCTTTCTCATTCCTGGGTGGATTCATGGCGGAGGGTAGATAGATCATCCAGGTCAGGACCGACTTAATCATTGTGTTGTGCATGAGGTAGACTGGGAAACTAACACGGCCTAGAAAGTTGAATATCGGTGATGTCAGGACACGGCGTGCATTTCGAGAGAAGAAGATGCCAAGTAGAACGGTGGAGGCTCCAATGTGGTCCCAATAACGCCGAACGTCCGAATCTTTCACGGTGATCGAATGCATAAACTTCTGCATGGCATGCGACCAATGAGCATTCTGTGGTGCGTCTTGAGGGTAACCGGCCATGAACATGCCTATAATTATCATAAGAGCGGGCACCGGGGCTGGAAGAACTGAAGTTGCCGAATCTCTGTAGTGATTGTGAAGCTCCGCCACAAACATGCCCATGACAATGTTGAGGCCCTTCAAGGCGCCGATAGCGAGACCTAGGACTGTTAGCATTGACAGCCAGCGACGCACTGGGCGTATTTCAGGAGTTTATGCTCACCCTCGCCAAGCTGCCAGTAGTAGATGTAGAGCACGGCGTATACCATGAATCTTGCCTTGGGCTTGACCAAGACGGTGGCAAACATGGTCATGTAGACAAGCATACTACCCTCGAGGAACAAGTGCAAGGTCCATTGGGTTCCGTCATAATCATCCCAGCCAATTGTCCATGTGTCGACCTCTGCTCGGACCAGAGACTTGAAGGCCATCCAGAGGGTGGGCTCCTGTCGGTGCCAGCCCTGCCGAATCCACGTTGAATCCACGTGCTTGGTCATGTGGTATGCGTTTGTATTCGCCAGGAACCAGCTGAGGGCAGTCGCGACCATGGTTGGGAGAATGAGCCTGCCGGATCGGGCAAGCGCACTGCGAGCAATGCCATTGAAGGCGGCATCAGTGTTACCTGCCCGCGACTTGCTGATGGGCCCAATTGAGTTGACGTAGCCCGTTATGAGGAAGAAGAGAGCCACAGCACTGCGACCACCGACGGCGAGACGGAAGTAGGGGAGCTGGAAGAGATGGGGAGCGGATTTGGGGTCGTGGGCTGGCGAGTGTAGCCAGGGGACCAGTGCGGTGCAGAGATGGCCACATACGACCATGAATGATGCGACGCCTCGGAGGCCCTGTGAGAGACAGCAGCCGTCAGTAATGGTGACACAACCTCGCGGGGAAGGCGTTGGACCGAGGCGGCATTGTACTCACATCTATCCAGTTGGCGTCGCGGGGTGCCATTGTCCAAAATAGAAGAATAAAACAAAGAACGAAAGCGTACGGATAGGGAATGTAGCGTGGGCGGAGCGGAAGCTGGAATGAAGAAATTCAAAAAATTGGAATGAGCGTGGTCATTGGCAAATGGGAATTGCTTCTGGTAGATATATTCTAGATGGCCATCGGAGGGGTATACAACACGGCTATGTGCAATCGTTCGGGCGTGACGACACGTAGGGAGGGAGGGTCGAAGGCGACTGGCTGGAGAGGAGGGCCTGGACAGTGAGGCGGCAACGACAGCAATGGGGAGAGGACCGGTGGAAGGAGATGCCAGGAGGAGAGGCAGTGGCCGCAAGCGGAGGATGGGAGGGAGTTTTTGTGGAGTTTGGTTTGAGCGAACATTATTATGGGAATGCGGCGCCGCGCAGTGGGACGGCCAGGGGAGCGCCGCCCTGCATGGCCGGGTATCAGCTTGACTTGATTCGGCCGACGCCCTGTAATACGCCTCTTCGCTGTTCGCTGTTAGCTGCTCGCTGCCCGTTGCCTGTGGTGGTGCTGGTGCTGGTGCTGGTGCTGGCGCTGCTGCTGCTGATGGGGCTTCTTTTGGACCGCCACAGCGCCGTGTTGACCGCTGCTTGCAGAGCTGATAGGCCCTTCTGTTGCTGTCATAAAAAAGAGGTTCCCTATTCCCTCTCCTGTCCTATCCTTTTCTTTCCTCTGCCCTGAACCCACCCCCAACCCCCCCTTGTCACCCGCACCCTCTCAGAGTCTTAGTGCCTCTCCCTCTCTCTTCAATCGTCGTGAGCATACGCCATACCGTCAACCCTCGACGGACCGGCCCCTGCGCATTAACCGTCAAGCAGCTGCCCATTTTACCATTTCATCAACCTGAGTGTTGCGCCAGGTGGCCGCCCAGAGAAAAGAGGTAACAGGCCTCGTCAGCCAGTCTCCCTTTGCAATTGCAACCGCATTGCCAATTGGTCCCAGGCGAGGTCACATTGCGTCCCAACTTCCCCTATTGTCAAACGTCTCCCGGCACCAGAGTGCCGACCAAAATGCTCGGCATGCGTTGACGTCGCCCTTCCATGGCGCCTCTCTGTCGCTAACAACCACTTGTGCGGGACTCTAGACTCAGGGGTAAATCTGCTCTCCAGCTGCGAAGAAGCAAAAGCTTCCCTCACGCGTTCCCCTACTTTTAGTGTCCGCCAAAAAAGGGTACTCGTCCTGGATCCGCAACCCTACTGCGAAAAAGGAAGCAGAGCGAGCCACTCACCGAACCGGGTCTCGTCCCCCCAAATAATCCTAGATTCCCATCTCCTGGATACGATTCCATGATCCATCTCATCAACGCCCGCTCCACAGGGGTTACAAAGTTCACGACCTTCCCGTACCAGCCCTGAACCTACGCATTATGTACCCTGAAAAGCACCAAGTACACGGTAGGCGGTCCGACTAAATACTGACCGCGCGTAAAAACTACTACGTATGCACTTTATAGTCGGTTTCGGACTGGACACAGAACACACGCCAAGCGTTCGCGCGACCACCTTCTACCTTAAAGTATTAGCCCCCAGAATGCTCAATAATCCGTAATGCAAATAATGGCTCTCCTCATCTTGCTTGGGGCCAAATCAACGGGAATGCTCCTAAACCGTGCCCGGCCTGGCTAGGTATCTCGGTTTCCCGTATTCCCGTAAGCCAGGAAGGACTCTATGCCGCAAACTGCTTTACGGTAGACCTTTCAAGCCTTTCCTAAGCCCTTTAAGCCTTTCCAGTTACCCCGCGGGTGCCTATCATTGACTCATTGGAAAGAAAATCTTCCGCATCTTGCAAACCCTTGTGGTCCGTGAGTCCTGTCGATGTCAGATTTTTATCATTGTTTACTAGTCATGCCCCACGAAAATGTTCAAGCGTATCCCCCATGGAGTATTTTTAGCCTTAGGAAAGGCTGGACGGAGAAAAAGCGAGCAACGACGGCTTTCATCAAAGTCCTCAATATGGCCCATCATGGTTTTGATAACAAGCAGGTACACCACGGGGACATAGCCGGGGTCCTGGAGTAATATCTTCAATCATCGATATCTGCCTTGAATGCTGCGCCCACACTCGTTCGGATTATTACCCTACCCATTAGAGGCTCTTCCGTCCGCCGGGGCCGCAGCTAGTCACCGATTGTTGGGCGGAAAGGGGTTGTTTGTGGTCACCGTCGAGGTGGTGCAGTCGGGAGACCACATGGCTCGAGTGGCGCGACTTGCGACTTGAAGCTAGCCCGAAACCTTACCGGACGTCTTGTGCATCCAACCATGGTCAGGATCTGGATTCTTCCTCTTCATCCTAATGGACCGACCCAAGAGTGAAGCTTGAGCTTAATTAGATCGTCGCTTCACCGGACTCGGGGAGCCTCACACCTACAATACCACAATTTGTGAGTGGTATTCCTGTCCAAAGACTCATTGTTCGTTGTTTCACCAAAGTACGAAGCTTCAGGGAAGAAGAAGGCAACCAGGTAACAAGTTCAAGAAGATCCGGCGAAATAGGCCGTATGCTTCCGCAGGTAGAAGCCAACCATCTCAGAGTATTGCGTAAGAGTAAGACTTTTCACAGGCAGGTCACAGAGTCTCTCAGCTTAGACATGTGACGGCTAGTGACCGTCCCAGGACTTCATCCTCTCCAGCCTGCCGTTCGCGTTATGCGTGAATTGCCCAACTCGTCAGGCTAGGCTACAGTGTTGGAATGGAAGACGGGGTTTAATCAGACCTTTGATATTTCTCTCTTCTACCTAGCCATAGGTTGTTGGCAGCTACCGACAGATACAAAAGATTCATGGCCATTCCATCAGGTCGACTCATAGTGTCCGGCCGATTGTCCAACCCCGCAATGTCTTTCAAGATATCTGGATCCGTCATGAGTGCCGGTGCTCATTAGTGTGGATGATATGCAGCTCATGGCATGGTTCACCCAGCCTTGATGGGCTCCAACGACCTTGTGACCACGTTGGTAGTATTCGGCCCATCAATCGTCATGGGGCAAATGCGCAAGATGCCGCGTGTGGCCCAGCATCAAAACCTATGCAGGCTGCTTGAGACGGGTCCATTCAAAAGGGGATATATACTATGTTTGCTCATTCGGGGTTCACCATGTGTGAAAAGAGAGCCGCCTAGATGGTAACGGGATCAAGCGAAATGGTTACATGCGCTGGGTCGTGGTCATGGCAGAACCGAGCATTAAAGGTAAGCAGGCGGGCATGGAAATATCTGTTGGTCAGAAGGGGTCCAGGCAACAGAGTGATAGACGACAACTTTGAAATGCTCAGCAAAAGCCGGCGATGGCACTGGCTGGGATTTAGAGCCTCGTGCCTGGCCTTCCACACCGTATAGGGGGCTATGCTAGGAGGCTCTGGTACAAGAACTAGAGGGTCGTCCGGCGAGAGGAACGCACTGCAAAAAGAGGTGAAACGGGATCTCATCTTTGAAAGATGAAGCGGTAGATGAGTTTGCTGCCGTCTAGCCAGATTGCATTGTGCTCGAGCTGTTGCAAGGCGGAGGCGGCACAGACACGACTTGATACCGCTCAGCGGCAACCAACACGAAAGGTGTTCAGTGCGAGGAGTGAGCGGGCGGTGTTGGCGCCGTGGCCTCTTTGTCTGTCTACTTGGAATTGATGATATTTAGATGGACAGCGCGCCTACGTGTGAGCAGATTTTGCGACCTTTGACAGAGGGAACTCGATGCAGCGCCAGCACCAGCAACAGCAACAGCAACAGCAACAGCACCAGGTCGAGCCACAGCAGAAGCGAGAGTCATCGGGCAGCAGCAGCCACGACCACCTGTAGCGACCTCGACTCACCTCCAGCTGTATGTCTATGCGTCGCCCGCGGTTGATGACATCACACGCCCGAGACCTTCGACACCACCCACCTGCATACGCACACCCACCACCTGCACCCACCTCCCACCTGCATTTCAAACTGGGAAGCTCGCGGCCCAGCAGCCTCTTGAATTGTAGTGTCTTGCGCCTGATCCAGCCCCCATCTTCCTCTTCTCTTTCTCTTGGGTCCCTTTGAGCGCCCAGCCTGCTTTGCGTGCTTCCTAGCCGGCTAGCTAGTTGGCTAGTTGGCTATCTTGCAGCTCCTGCTTCCTGCTCCTGATCTTGATCCCTCTACTACTTCTTCCCTCATATTACCCCCCTCTCTTCCCTCTCCACTACCACCTCCGAACATCCCCTCCTCCCACACATCGCCCGTCTCCCCAGTCGGCGCACTGCGCGCACTCTCATCCTCGTCCTCGTCCTCGTCCTCGTCCTCATCCTCGCCGCCGCTCTCGCTTCTTGCCACTTTTTTTCTCCTCTCTCTCACACACACTCTCTCTCAGCTCGTGGGCGGCGTAGATCCACGCCTACTCATACGCCAATCACCCCCGGAGCTTGCGATCGGCAAACCAGTGCCAGCTCCCGCTCCCTCCCGCCCACTCAACCACAGCCCCGCGACACTCATCATCGCACCGACTGGTCCAACAGACGAGCCTCAGCGTGCGTCCTTCTGCATCACATTTACTTTCATTTGCTAGTCGCCTGCATAGCAACCCAGTGCACATCTCCAGCAAGATAGTCTGCTGCACAAACTTGCCTTTTTGCCTTCGGTTCCCTCTGTCCTCCTCCCATTACCTCATTATCTGGTCATATCTGCCTAGCCCGCCTCGTCTCCGCAATGTCGACCGTCTATAGAGAGCGTGAGCGGGAGCGCGACTGGGACACGGGCTCCCGAAGCGGTGGCCGCAGTTTCACGACAGTCAAACGATACAAGATACCCGACCACAGCCTAGAGGAGGACACGTACGAGTCCGAGATGCGCCTCGTCCACCGTGAGCGCGAGCCCGTCCAGGACCGTCGAGAATACAGGGAGTACATTGAACGAGACGAACCAGCCCCCCGGGAAGTACGCGAATACCGCTTTGAGCGCGAAGTCGAACGCTCTCCCTCGCCTCCCCGCCGAGAAATCCGAGAGTACCGCATCGAGCGTGAGGTGGAACGTTCACCGTCTCCTCCAGCGGTAAGGGAGTATCGCGTGGAACGCGAGTACGAACGTGAGCCTATTCGCGAGGCTCCCTACGAGCTTGAAAGATATTCCAAGTCAACCGAATTCTTCCGCCCCGAGCAGCCTGCCCAACCCATCGTTATACGTCAAGAGGCGCCGCAACCTATTATTCTCCAGGAGCCTGTGCGACAACAAATCATTGTGCGACGCGAGGAGCCGTCTTATGAGATCATCGAGCGTTCAGAGGTCGCAGAAGACAGACAGGTCGCCCGCCGTGAGCCTCGCCGGGATGAGGACTATTACTACGAGCGCAAGGTAAAGGAGGTTGACCGCGGAGGCCGTCGTGAGGAAGCCTATTTCGACGAGCGCGAATACGGCCGCGACCGCCGCTATGATCGTGATGCGTATAGCGATGATGACGTCGTCTTCATTCGCAAAGAGAAAGATACCTGGGGTCGAGACTCGAGCCCTCACCACCGCCGTCACCTCGCTGAAGGCATTGTTGGCGGAGTCGCTGCGGCTGAGCTTGTCAGGCATCACCGGAGGAGGCAGGGCGAAGACCCAGGGCCCCATGTCCGCCAGGCTCTAGGCTACGGAGCTCTGGGTGCCGTAAGTGCTGAAGCCATAAGCCGATTCAGGAAGTCTCGTTCAAGGTCCAGCTCTGACGAGGGTCGAGGCCGGCGGCACCATCGCAGTCGATCATCCTCGAGGAAGAAGAAGATTGGAACACTTGCTGCAGTTGCGGGCATTGGAGCTCTTGCGTATGCAGCTGGGCGAAAGAACACTAACAATACCACTGTCATTGAGGATCGTAGAAGTAGGTCGCGGAAGAGGAGATCTTCTGTATCTTCCGTTGTCAGCGAAAAGGAGAGGGGCCGTTCAGAGAGCAGGCACATGGATCCGGAACACCGCAACCGCAAGGCTGCTCAAGTTGGTCTTGCGAGTGCCGCAGTGGCTGGTCTTGTTGAGCACGCGCGAAGCAAATCACGGAAGCGCAAAGGTGAACGAAGCCGCAGCCGGATCCGCAAAGGTGTGCCCATTGCTGCTGCTGGCATGGCTGGKGCCGCCGTTACCGGGCTGTACGAGAGGCACAAGGGCAAGAAGGAAGCTAAGGAGCTGTCAAGGTCGAGGTCAAGATCAAGGTCTAGGTCTAGGTCGGTACATTCTGAGGCCAGGCGGCGTAGCACCGCAAGTGACACAGCTCTTGTAGAGTACGGTGGTGATCCTATCTATACCGACCCCGTTGTAAACCGGCGGTCTCGTGACTACGATGATCCGGCGGATTGGCGGCGTCGACGTCGAGGTTCATCGAGTTCGTCGGATGACAGACGCCGACATCGTTCAAGTCGTAGCCGAAGCAAGAGTCGTACACGCAAAGCGGCAGAGACAGCCGCCGTCGCTGGAGTCGCAGGCTTAGCCGCACATGAAGCTGCGAAAAGACGGGACCGTAAGAAGGCCGAAAAGGAACGTCAGAGTGAGTAGACCCGCCCAATAATGTTTGCAATGTCGTAGCTTAGACTTGCTAGAACAAGAAGACGCCGCATATTCAACCGGGAGCTACAGTCCTCCACCCACGACTGCTGCCAGCTCAGATCCTCGATACTTCCCTGAGACTAATCAATTTCCCCCTCCTCCAACACAAGCACCGGATCCGTATCCCCAATACAATCAATACAACCCAGCGGATTATGCACCCCCTCAAAACCAAGGTCCCCTCCCGCCTACCGGATACACGCCTCCCCCTCAACAGCCGATGCAGCACGAGTACGGCAATCCCTACGCACCTGACCACAGGAACCGGCGACCTAATGACAATGTGAGTGCTCCTTATATTCCCGAGCACACGAATCGTGGTGGGTCAAGGCTTTCGCCTGCCCATGAGCATATGAGAGCTGACAGTCGCTCTTTGGCAGATGGTCTAAGTCACCCTCGCACCCCTTCACCAGTCTCAGTCCAACCCCAAAAATCAGTGCAGTTTGATCTAAACACGCACGAACAATCTCCAGAGCGCCACCCGTCTCCCAAGCGCGACTATTCTCCTGAACGAAGAGAACGAGATCGAGAAACCAAAGATGAGGGGCGTAGGGGCCGGGATGACCGGGGCAGGCATCGCGAACGTAAGTCGAAAACCAAGAATCGCCGGCGCGATGACTCTGCAGACTCGGCCTCTTCCGATGCCACTATCGAGCTTCCCCCGCGTTTCGATGACCAAGGGCGCAAGAAGGGTGATGACCCACTGGCGGACAAACTCGAGAGCGTGCTGGCTGGTTTGTTTAGATAGCCTGTCCTCTCCACCTTTCCTTCTTGTTCTGAATCCCTCCTTTTAGAAGAATACACACGACCGCCCCCAATGTACATGTGTTTTGAGAAGCCTTTTCTTTAAAATTTCCCTTGTCTGGGCTCAGCAGCAATGGTTAGCTTACGAATGTTTCTTTCCTGTTATTCCCCCCTTCCATTCCTTTCCAACTTTGGCTTTGGCAGGCTTTTGGTGCTTGATTTCATTTCAAATCCCACTTTTTGTATGGAAACGAGACGATTGGCATACGCTTTTGGCATATGATGCACGGGAACAAGAATTCGCCCACGGTTCTCCATATTTCTTCTTCCCCTTGGGAGCTATTTCAGCGCTGGATTGTGCCATCTTTCCTTGGGATCTGATTGCGTACATATGTACAGCTGCCCTTACGAGCTGATCACTAGGGAAAGGCAAGCACAATGTCAGGCAAGCAAAAAGGGGATAATTGGGTTGGATTTCTTTGTTTAAAAGCCCGACGGTTATAACGACCCGTAACGATCCATGATTACAATGAGAATTGAGAGATGCGAAAGAATTATCTGAATATCATGTTTCCCTCCCTTTCCAATATTTGAATCAATCCCCCCCCCCCCCCCCCCCC